>OY757022.1:15592481-15905832 GCA_963580285.1 Lucinisca nassula | reverse complement strand
GTCAGAAATGGGTGTGCGAAAAATGTGAAAAATTTCGAACTGCTTCTCCTCGGAAACCGTTGGGCCGATTGAAGTAAAATTTCATATGGAGCCTCTATGGGATGGGGGAAACCAAAATTTGCTCATGGAGTCCAGGTCACATGACCAAAATGGCCACCCAGCCATATATGGTCTGTCTGTCTGTCCGTCCGTAACCCGTTTGTGAAAATTGGTGATAGTGACTTAACTGCTTGGAATATTTAAACAATCTTTGGCATACTGATAGATATCAATGAGATCTAACCAATTAATTTGCGAAATGTTACATTCCATTTAGTATAGCCTCGCCGAGGCGAAAAATGTGAAACTTTTCGAACTGCTTCTCCTCGGAAATCGTTGGGCCGATTGAAGTCAAATTTCATATGGAGCCTCTATGGGATGGGGGGAAACCAAAATTTGCTCATGGGGTCCAGGTCACATGACCAAAATGGCCGCCAAGCCATATATGGTAAAAACCCTTCAAAAATAGTCTTCTCCAGAACCACTGGGCAGATTTCCACGAAACTTGATAAATAGCATCTGGGACGTAGGCCCATCATAAATTGCTAAAATGGTGACCCTGGGTTGACCTTGACCTTCTTTGTGCCTAGGTCAAACTTTGACACATATGCTTTTGTATTGGAAAAGTGAGAATGCATTTTATCCTGCAAACGATTCAGAATACAGAACTAAAGTATAAGATTTATTTTTGCTCCTTACGATAAGTTGCATTTATTGGGGGAACCGTTTTAGGTCCAGGTCACATGACCAAAAGGGCCGCCATACCCATATATTGTAACACTCATAAAGCTAAAAGCATCCGGCGGGTCGTGCACTTCAGCTGAAGCACTGGTTGTTTACTTTATTTATTCATTTTTTTATTTGTTTATTTATCTATTAGTCACATTTCTGCCACTCAAATGACTTGATACATGTATACTATATTTGTATATTAGTGGCAAACAGTGTGGATCTGGATGTGCACTGTGTACAAAGTCTTCACTGCTCGTAATTTTGTAAGAATTGCTCTGTATGTTTCCATTGTTATAAATTTTCACACATTTAGAAATTCCTATTTGACTGTCATTTCAGCTCATATTTAAAGACGGACAGGACAGTAACAAGTATACTGTATACTTTATTTATTTATTTATTAGTCACATTTCTGACTATCAGCCCCTCAAATTACTTGATACATGTATATTGTATTCATTTAAAATTCGCAAACTGAATGACAGTGTAGATCCAGATCAGATGGATCTGGATGTACACTGGGTGCAAAGTCTTCATGGCCCGTATTTTTGTAGAAAAGGCTCATTGACTATCAGTATCAAATATTCACAATTAGAACAGCCCGCCAAACCCCACTTTTAATGATGCTGACTCAAGCTCAACCTCACGATTGAAGGGGGATTAGTTGTCCTTCAAAGTGTCTTCTTGTTGTAATAGCCTAAGTTAACCTGAAACTGTCGTGCATGCGTTGTTATATTTATTATAAACGCCCCATTGGTTATTTTTTGTATATGAAATAAAAATAGCAATAAAATAATTTGATCTTATTTCCTAACAACTTAATAGAAGATTCCGTGAAAGCACAATTATGTAACGAAAAGCTGATAAAAATTATATTTCTTACTTCTGCTCGAAAACATAGATCTTTGATACTGGTTCACTCGTTCTCAAGCAGATGGTTTATCGCATAGACCTGTTAACTTATATGAAAGGGATCTAAGAAATGACTAGTTTGCATAAACATAGATTAATATTAAAACTAATTATGATTAAAGGTTGTCATAGACGCATTCTGATCAGTCCTGCTCATTAAGAAGGTTCTAACCAGTACACATAACCTGTGTCTTGGAGCAGAAATAAGAATTACGAAAACACGCCTATATAAATACATTGTAAACTCTACCGCAGAAACAAGGAACATTATAAGAGAAAAATGTGATATTTTGTATTTTTTCTGCTCAAAATATAGATTGTGGGTACTCGTTAGAACCGCCTAATCGAGGCGTTTCTAACGAGTACCCATAATTCATATTTAAGAGCAGAAATAAGAAAAATAAGGTTTACCCCTGTAAACCCTAGTTTTACTATTTAAAAGGAAGGGGTTCAAGGGGGTCAGAATTATAAAGGCGTGTCTTCGTAATGTAGATAATATATGCCATATGACCCCCAGTTTTCCCCATCTAAACTGGCGTTTAGAGGGGTATTCATTACACGGGCTTGTGAACATGATGTTTTGTTTGTTAGATTTGACGTTTAACGCCCCTATCAACACTGTCCCGTTATTTTGGATGCGTTGCTTCCAATTTTGTGGGATTTTTTCCTGACATTGAGATGAAATGACATTTCAAGCCCTGCAGACCAATGAAACCAATATGGTTTATAGGTATGAAAGGTCCGACTCCCACCACTTTAGAACCTGTAAGCGATTTACCAGTACTCATGCCACTGACTGTCGGTTTCTTGAAGTCCCGATGTTCGGGGTCGATTTTAATAAACATGATATAAATGCCCTGACCCTAAAAGATTTCAAAAGTGGGGCCGAGGTGTCTTTGGGGCCGAGATGTCTAGGGGCCGAGGTGACAGTGGGGCCGAGGTGTCTAGGGCCGAGGTGACTAGGGCCGAGGTGTCTAGGGCAGACTTGGTTTTGGGCCGACCTGTCTAGGAGCCGAGGTGGTAGTGGGACCGAAGTGTCTTGAAATAAAACGGCCGACTTCGATTGGTACTTCGATTGGTCTTACAGCGCTAATATGCGATGTCGAGTCGTTTCGCCACTGGGTTGTTTCAGACATTTTTTGAAGTACGTTTCGATTATTGGACCAAATACACTACTGATACCTTCAAGCGGTCAGAAAACATGGCTTCTAAAAATTTTCGCCAAAAAAAAAAATGAAAATTTACAGAGGAAAAAAAGAGATTTTTATTAGTTCTGCTTAAAACATTGATTTTGGGTACACGTTAGAACCGCCTCGATGAGGCGGTTCTAACGAATACCCACAATCTATGTTTTAGAGCAGATATGAGGAAATAATGAATACCCCTGCAAACCCCACTTTTTGCTATTCAAAGTCGTGTTATCTTGATGCCCCGTGCGTAAACTTCAAAATGAATATCCTGATATCACCACCTCTCAACTTTAAACCACTAAAGTATTGTTTGCTATAAACTTGGCATCAAGTATACCCGCGCTTGCGCGTTTTGTTTGTTTGTTTGTTGTTTTTTTTTTTTTTTTTTTTTTTTTTTGGTTTCTAGTTACACTTTATATTTTCTGTGGTGTATTCCTTGCTTCCAAATGATGACCCTTTTATAGAACATATTTACTGTCTAATTTTATGTAATGTTGGTTGGTGCCTGATTCTCTGTCTCTGGTTGGGCCCATTGGAATCTAACTGTAGGTTTTCTTTTGTTCCAGCATTTCAGTGGTTTCTTGCTGTCGAGTCCTCACAGTTGTTTTATCTCTGTGGTTGATTGAGTTTTGTATTCACGGAGATGTTGCACTGATGAGTTTGGAGGCCTTCATGCGGACTGAACAAATGATTTGTCTAAATCACGACGGAAGTAAGGGCGAGGATTGTGGCCACGTAATCCACGATTTAAGCCCCCGCGCCCCCTCCAGTGTAATTCTTTCACTGACCGTTCCAAGGAAGTTCTTCTGTCGTGTTTTTGTTATGGCTTGTGTGTGTGTGTGTGTGTGTGTGTGTGTGTGTGTGTGTGTGTGTGTGTGTGTGTGTGTGTGTGTGTGTGTGTGTGTGTGTGTGTCCTTTATAATTTTTTTGCTTTGGATAGCCAACTGGCCATTTTGTGGGAAATTAACTGTCCTTTAGGCTTTTCGCTGGTGATGTTTCCATAAGGGTCTTGTTGTTTCATGTTTGTGTTTCTTTCCCTTGGTGTCTCTGCTGGGAGCTGTGGGTTATTGCATCGATTCCGGCTCATTGCCGTCACTTCTATTTTGCTCCAATACTTGTTATCTGCTTGTTTTCATAATCATCATCGTCGTCGTCGTCCGTGTCGCCGTCCTCCTTATCCTCCTTATCATCATAATCGCCATTATCATAAGGTAATTAAATACTGTACAAAAATATACACTTAACTTAATTGTTGCATGGCTTTTTCAGCATTTGTTTTCAGCGATGCTTCTAGCTGCTATTGACAGGCTCCCAATAAGCAAAAAATTGAGTAACTGCATTTAATAATCTTAAAAGCAGTTTCTCATTTTGGACCATAAGGGACACCTGTTTTAAATCTACACACTGCTTTGTCTTCTGCAAGCGCGTATCATCTTGCATTCCCTATCCCACCACTTCAATCTCTCTATCCTTAGCAATGACAGCAGCAGAATCCATTCACCCACCATCATACCCATGCACAACATTTACTCCTAGTGAAGGATATGGTAATCTTTCACTTCTCATTCTAAATCAACACCAATCTTTGCATTATGCTATTACTGTCAACAGTGCACAATACTGTTTTACAACAAATAACTAATTTCAATTACAGTCTTCACGCCATCCATTACATACTATTGGCTGAGGAAAATGACAATCTCTTGCCTCCAGCGTAAAAGTACATAAACGTTACAAAAACACATACTATAAATAATACGGGGTAGCCCTATGTGCTTTTAGCGCCCGGTTACCTTACAAAATCTATCAAGTCAATACTATAAATGCCTCTGCCACAACAACTCGCAACAGTTTTGGTTTGGGTTTACCATATATCTGTGGTGTACATTTCTTCGAGTCTATGAAACAGGTACTTGATCATAAAATGCACGGTGTTCTTATCTTTACTTGTTACATTGTTATAAATTTGTTTTCTTCAAACTTTCTTGTGATTTTTCTTCATGCCTTGTTATCTTTGAGACCTTCTGCTGTATAGTTAGTTATATTGAAAAAAAGAAAGAAAGCATTCATTTCGTATTCATTTTTATCATATAATTTCGTTTTGTGTGAATAACGTCCTCTAATAACACATGGATACTGTGGCCTAACGTCATTAGACCATCTGTGACAACATCAGACTCAATATGAGATTTAATCATTCAATATAACACTTATTTCTTAAATAGTTTAGTCTATAGACGGATCCAATGTTTTGACACGTGACCTTGTTTACACTTAACTGCGCCTGCGCCAATTACCTCCCATGTAGAGTAGCTATTTTATCTGGTTGGCAAAACATGACTGTTGGCGTATAGTGTCAATGAGAATTTCGAATATTTATCGTGTAATTAAACTCCTTTCTACCCCCAAAACTTAACTGATCCTTGTTAATCTGCGTTTTTGAAGTATTAAATAATATAGAACCAGTCTCTTCTGACATTTTATTGCACATTTTGTTGCATAAAAAGCGTTATAAAACTACCCACCATCATACCAAAACGTAGTCGATGCGCTTTATTTAACGAACGGAAATAAGATTAAAGCATGTATATTTTATATCCAAATTTATACGAAAAAGAAGCAGTTTAATGTCCAAAAGGGTTTGTGGTAAACAGTTTTTGAACAAAAGGAAAAATTGATAATACGATATCATATATTTGGGAACGTTATTTAAATGTTAGCGTTTTCTATTAACGGGGCGTAAAACGTATCCTTGCGGTACGTCTTTACGTTACGTCGGTTACGAGGGATATAGGTTTCTGGGTCGGTTTAAGAAAACGTCGAGGACAATCGTACGGGCCAAAAATCAGTTAATAATATCAGATTAAATTGAAATTTGCATACGAACTTGGTTTTCGGAAGTTATTTCAATAATCGGGAAATCCTATGAACCAAATTTTGGTAGCAGAGCGAGGTGAAGACATTTAATCGTCGAAATTACGTAAATCTACGGGAAATTGGCGTCGTTGGAGAACGGCATCAACGGAGATGATCTGCAGGAACGTGGCGGTCCAACAGGGATAGCCGGCGGGTTCGCAGACATAGAAGCGGAATTGAAAAGGAGAAAATTTCGCGCTAAATCAGCATTCACTTGGAATAAAAACAAGGTATTGTTTTTAATTGATCAGCCGGAAAAGCCTGAATATCGCGAAATTCAGGAGGCATGTAATAAAATGGACAGCGCTATGGAGAGCGCCATGGACGTGATGACAAGACTGTCCGAACTTTACGGGAAAAATAAGCAAAATCAGCTGGACAATAAAGTAATCCTTGAAATGGAGACGCTTGATAATGAATTTTCGCAAGCATACGCAATTGCGCAGCAGTATATCCACGCAGAAAAGGAACAGACAAGTGAAAAGTCGGAAATTCTGCCAATTGATTTGTTGAACCGCATGAACATTTCTGACCAGTCATAGACCTACAGAAAGGACGGATACGCTTCACAAGAGGTAGGAACTATTGATAATTACCATAATATCTGCAATTCGGGGCCATTAAACAGAAGTGAAAAACAAACGGACAGCACCGGCGAATACCAGAAAAAAATGCCACGGTTTATGGAGCAGAACCACAGCAAGCACAAATTCAGGACATTTCGTTGCCGGAAGAACAAAGTCAAGGACTTTATCGCCCCGTAGGCAACAAAAACAATATGAACGCTATTGCAGCACCGTTCGAGCCAACTGCTACATATAATAGCAACACTTCCCCTGTCATTGGACAAGATTTATGGCGTCAGTTAAAAGGTGTGCAGATGCCTGTATTCACCGGCGACAAGAAAAAATATCAGTTGGAAGGCATCTTTCCTCGCGTGCATCGACTCCGCACCTGCAACCGCCGAATACAAGTTACTGCAACTTCGGCAGTACGTTTCTTGGGACGCTCTTAAGGTCATCGACAGCCTGGGACATTCTGCAGCAGCATATGAAGCGGCCAAGGAGCGCTTAGAACGAAAGTATGGTTGGAAGCCTAAGCAGATACCGTTGTATCTGGAAGAGTTGGAGGACTTTCCACAGATAAGGCAAGGTCAAGTGAAGGATATTGAAGACTTTGCTGATCTTTTGGACTTCGCCATGATCAACCTACAAGAGGCCGGCCAACATCACGAGCTCGGTGTTGGGTCACTCTACGCGAAGCTACAGCGCAAGATACCCGAGGCAATGCTAGCAAGGTACCATCGCTGGGTGTTTGAGTACAACAAAGAAGAGCCAGTGCAATCATTACGGGAATGGATACTGCAGGAATAAGAATTCCAGATGATAGCCACAGAAGCAGTGCGCGGGTTGTCAGGCAAGGCAACAAAACCACCAACACGACAAACACCTAGACAGAGGACCCAACGAACATTTTAGAGCGAAGCAGATTCTGGTCGAAATACGAAGAAAGTGTCATGCCTTGACTGCGGAAGGAATCATGGCATATGGAACTGTCCAGAGTTCAAGCAGAGAAAGGTAACAGATAGATGGAATTTCGCAAAACACAATCAGTTATGCTTTCGCTGTTTAGGGTGAAAATCACCAGGGTAAAACATGTCCTAGAAGTCGCCAGTGCGGCCAAGATGGGTCTACATCACAGGCTACTGCATATGCAAGGGTCCATCAAACCAAATCCAGTCGATTTGGAAAACTCGGCGGGAGTCGTGGGTACCGGCACTATGGGGACGAAAGATACTGCATCGCAAGAAGTAGATAAAGGTCTGCAAAATCCGGATAGTAAGGCTACGGAGGGGAAAGAGCACACAACGATGGTTACCCAGAACAACGTAAGGGCAAACTTTATATGGCTTCGTACGGTTCCATCCATAGTGAAGAATAATGGTGAACGGTCCTTGAAGATAAATGCATTGCTTGATGATGCCAGTACAAAATCCTACATTAATGCTGACATCGCAGCTGAGCTAGGACTTCAGGGAAGAACGAGAAGATGACGGTGAACGTACTGAATGGACAGGTGGAGACATTCGAGACTAAGCCTATCAACGTTGAACTGATGAGTCTAACAGGCAACGTAAGAAAAATGGTCAGTGCATGTACAGTTGACAGAGTGACGGGTGACATGCCGGTTGTAGAATGGAATAAGTTCAAGCAGCAGTGGTCTCACCTGAAAAACAATGACTTCCCAACTTCTGCAACGAGGCCCATTGTCGACATGCTGTTGGGATTGGACTACGCCGATCTGCTCTATGCTATCCAGGAAGTTAGGGGCAAACTAGGAGAGCCTATCGCTAGACTCACACCACTAGGATGGACATGCATTGGGAACACCGGGCTAACGTCTCAAGAGGTATGTCATACGAATTTTTCCTACACTTATTTTGTAAAAGATCAGGCGGAAATTGAGCAGATAAATTCGACATTGAAACAGTTTTGGGAGATTGAAAATGTCAAGCCACCCATTGATACACCGATACACCGATAGTTCATATTGAAGAGAAACTGGCTATGAAAAGGGTTGAAAGTACACTTTCCTTCGAGAACCAGATATACAGAGTTAGTTTACCATGGAAGTCTGATACATGTGCATTGTCAGAAAAATATGAGATGGCTCTTAGTAGACTAGAAAACACCGAGAAGCGACTAAAAAGGTCCCCGGAGGTTGCAGAGGCAAACAGCAAATGCATTGAACAGTACATCCAGAAGGGTTACGTCACAAAAGCTAAAGAGCCAGAGCGGTCAACGTCAAGGTGGTACCTTCCACACTTCCCGGTACTAAGGCCAGGAAAAGACATACCAAGGTGAGAATTGTCTTTGACGCATCAGCAAGGTACAAAGGTCAGTCGCTCAATGATCTGATTTTCCAGGGTCCATAGCTACAGCGGGAACTATTTGGTGTTCTACTGCGATCCAGACGACAACCAGTAGCACTTATGTGCGATATTGCCGAAATGTACCTGCGAATTGGTATAGCTCATGAAGACAAGTCTTTCCATCGATTCCTATGGAGGGGAATAGACCAAAGTATCCAACCGGACATCTATGAATTTGACACGGTCGTGTTTGGGGTCAACTCCTCTCCGTTCCATGCCCAGTTTGTCTTAAGACACCATGCGAGAAAGTTCAGAGAGAAGTTTCCTATGGCAGCAGAAACAGTACTGATGTCAACATATATGGACGACTCAGTGGATGCGGCTATGAACGAAGAAGATGGGATAGAGCTACACAGACAGCTATCACAATTACTGACTCAAGCTGGGATGCATGTCAGAAAATGGCTGTCTAACTCGTCAAGGGTGTTAAAAGAGGTTCCACTACAGGATCGCAAGGCTGAAGTGGATCTTGACACAGGGTACCTACCGAGTGCGAAAACATTAGGGTTATGGTGGTCAGCGAATCAAGATGCCTTTATGTTCAAGGAGAATGCACCGGACGATGATATGGAGTACACCAAACGTAGTTTCCTGAAGAAGATAGCCACGCTGTTTGATCCTGTTGGTTTTTTGGCACCATTTACCATCAGGGCCAAAATATTGATACAAGACATGTGGATGGCCGGACTGAGCTGGGATGAGGAACTGACAGAAACATTAGCAAACTCAGCACGGGCCTGGTTCAATGATCTGCAAGACTTAACAGAGATACAGATTCCAAGATGTTTGATCGTTAATGGGAAACAGATAGACAACATGTCTTTGCATATCTTCACAGACGCCTCTGAAGACGCATACGGAGCCGTAGTCTACATTAGATACAGTTACAAGGACGGGACAGTCTCAACAAACATAGTGGCTGCTAAAACACGAATCGCACCTACTACAGCAACAAGTATCCCACGTCTCGAGCTTGTGGGTGCAGTACTTGGGGTCAGGTTAGCGACAAGAATAGCAGGCGTCTTGGAACTTCAGGAAAATCAACATACCTTCTGGTCGGACAGTCAAAATGTACTATGGTGGATTCGAGGGCGCAGTCGAGATTTTAAACCATTCGTCGCCAATAGGGTAGGTGAAATCCAGACTAGTACAAGCCCAGAGCAGTTCCAGTTTGAATCCAGCCGATTTACTTAGTAGAAGGATGAAAACAGCTGAGCTTATAGACTTTGACAGATGGTGGACTTGACCTGAATTCTTGAAAAAGTCAGAAGACGTTTGGCCAACGAGAATCATTCATGATAAACATACTGGATATGATGAAGTGAAACGATCCGGAAGGACTACTATTCTGAGCCAAATGGAAAACTCAGAGTCGGTATTTATGGCTGTCACTGGTAAAAAAGAGAACTTGCCATTGAACCCACGTGTCTACTCAAGCTTCCTACGCCTGCAGAGAGTATTGGAATGGATAAACCGTTTCGTTGACAGTTGTAGAAAATCCAAAGAAGACAAAACAGCCGGTGAACTGCTGAGTGATGACCTGAAGCTGGCTGAGATTCAGATTATTCGACATACCCAGATCACAGAGTTCACGGACGAATGGAAGGCTCTGTCTTGCAGGAAACCCTTGCCATCAAACAACAAGTTGTTGGGGTTGCAACCAAAACTTGACGACGACGGGTTGATGCGATGTGATGGTCGATTGACGCATGCCGAGTTTCTACCATATGACGTGAGGTACCCAGTCATCCTACCAAGAGGAAACTGGGTGACGAAACTGATCGTGAAGGAATACCATGAACGAGGAAACGATGCCATGGGGACCAACCAGACACTCGCAGCATTATCCACTAGATACTGGCTACTTGCAGGACGTGAAGAAAAACGAGAATGGGAGAAGGAATGTTCAGTATGTCGCCGATGGAAATCGAAGCCGTGCTCGCAAATAATGGCACCATTGCCAACATCGAGATTGAAGCCATCTGTGCGAGCATTTGCTAGGTCGGCAGTTGATTTCGCCGGCCCATTCATTACAGTTCAAGTTCGGGGTAAACGTCGGGAGAAACGATATCTCTGTCTTTTTACCTGTCTGGCTACAAGAGCGGTTCATTTGGAGATGGCATATGGGCTAGACACAGATTCGTTCCTGAACGCGTTCTACAGGATGGCAAGCCGCAGGGGATTGCCAGAAGAATTGTTTTCAGACAACGGTACTAACTTCAAGGGTGCAGACGCTGAGCTAAAGTCGTTACTCAGGGAGCTAGACGAGAATAAAATAAACCAGTCTACAGCTCACAAAGAAATCAAATGGTACTGTAACCCACCACTAGCACCACATTTCGGTGGTGTTCACGAAACAATGATTAAGGCGGCGAAGAGAGCAATTCAAGCCATACTGGGCAAAGCGGACATCATTGACGAAGATCTCACAACAGCAATGACCGGAGCAGAGGGCCTGATTAACTCGAGGCCTCTAACGTACCAATCGGCGAACCCAGCAGACGACGTACCATTGACCCCTAATCATTTTCTTCATGGACAAGTCGGGGATCAATTTGCACCAACGTCCTGCGATGAGACAGACTTCAATCTGAGGAAGAGATGGCGCCGAATCCAGGAACTCGTGCGCCACTTTTGGACCAGATGGATGCGTGAATGGCTACCTGGGCTCAACGCACGACAGAAATGGTTCCAGACGCAGCGTGACGTCCAGGTCGGTGACGTCATGTTGGTCATATCACCAGACACATCGAGAGGGAACTGGTCACTCGGACGGGTACTGGAAGTCTATCCAGGGCGAGACGGGCACGTGCGGGTGGTGAAGATCCAAGTCGGAGATGGGACTTTAACTAGACCATTGCACAAGCTGTGTCCACTGGAGTTGGAACATTAACCATGACAAACAGACTGATACCTGCTTAACTTAGGCTTTTTGATAATTTTTTTTTTGATAATTTCGTTTTACTTATTTGGGTAAATGTTTGTTATTTCATTAGATTAGTAAGTGCATATTAAAACATAAAAGCAGGTGCGTGTTTAATTTGGTATAAACTGTTATTACAGGCTAAAATTTATTCAACACCATCTTCAAAATGAATATCATATTGAGAAGGGGAAAATGAACAAAAGAATAAATAGATAGTTCGATATCATGTATTTGGGAACGTTATTTAAATGTTAGCGTTATCTATTAACGTGATGGGGCGTAAAACGTATCCTTGCGGTACGTCTTTATGTTAGGTTTCTGACTCGGTTTAAGAAAACGTCGAGGATAATCGTATGGGCCAAATATTAGTTTATAATATCGGATTAAATTGACATTTGCATACGAACTTGGTTTTCTGGAGTTATTTCCATAATCGGGAAATCCTACGAACCAGTTTTGATAGAACGACGATTTAACAATAGTAATCACGGAAAACAATTCGAGCTACATCAACGGTAGAGTATGGAAGGGAAGTGTTTTGCCCGCCAGATAAAACGAGGCTAATGACCTTTGACCTCGTGTACGGTAGACTTTGGATGTGTCTATGTCTCGCTTAAGTGTGGCATGTATTTCTTTCTTTCTTTTACTTATACTGCGATCGGTCACATGTGACCATTATTCGCAGGTGTACATTACATACACTACAGGTTGTAGGGTTGAAAGCCTACACAGTAACCATGTAATTACGGTAGGGGTCTTTAACCTGTACAGGAGATGACTCTTCCTGCACAGGGGGGCCTCCAGTTAACGCCCCGATCCGAAGGATGGTGCACTCTGTCATTCATCCCTGCAAATGATGCCAATGGAGCGTGTTCGGACACCGAAATAATCACCGCCTCCGGGGATCGAACCGGGGGCCTCTAGCATCAGAGGCAAGTGCAATAACCCAGAGATATCACGCTCCTTAGCTATCACGCTCCTTTATTTATAGTAATATATTTAACTTGCATAGATTATTTTCAAATCTTTTATTGTATGCACTGTGATATTTATTGTCACTTGATTTACAACTGATTGGTCCGAGGTCGAAATTAAAGTCCTACCGGGCTTGTTATAGACACATCCAAAGTCTACGTCACACAAGGTCAAAGGTCATTAGCCTCGTTTTATCTGGCGGGCAAAAAAACTTCCGGTTCCAAACTCTGCCGTTGATGTAGCACGAATTGTTTACTGTAATAACTATTGTTACATCGTCTTTCTATCAAAACTATTTGCCACACACCAATTTTGACATCAAACTGCTTCTTTTTCGTATAAAATTGGATAGAAAATACACATGATTTAATCTTATTTCCACTGGTTAAATAAAGCGCATCGACTACGTTTTGGCATGATGGTGGGTAGTTTTATAACGCTTTTTAGGCAACAAAATGTGCGATAAAATGTCAGAAGAAACTGGTCCTATATCATTTATTACTTCAAAAACACAAACTGACAAGGATCAGTTAATTTTGTGGAGAAGAAGTTTAATCACACGATAAATATTCGAAATTCTCATTGACAATGTACGGCAACAGTCATGTTTTGCCAACCAGATAAAAGAGAACCTCTACAAGGGGAGGTAACTGGCGCATGCGCAGTGAAATGCAAACAAGGTCACGTGTCAAAACATTGGATCCGTCTATATTCAACTGAAAATATTCTAGGCTGTGCCTATTAAAGTTCATAGCAAACACACGAAGTGTTTGCTTTACTGTAGAGAGGCTGGAACAACATACTTTGGCACCCAAATCTCGCCTGGAATCTCGTTCAATTTCTCGCGATAATCCGCCATCTTTACAGAGTTCATGAGAATTATATTCACATCCAAAAATTGCTTCTCAAAACCAATATGAGTCAAGTCATATTACAAAAGAAACACATAAAGCGTCGAAATAATTTTAAAAAGCTATTTTCGAAGACCGTTGCATCAAACGCTGAAGTTTGATCGCGGGAAAGTTTCGAAACTGCGTCGCGCGTATTAATGAACTGAAACGTACCGCACTGACCGAAAATGTTAGCCGGTTAAAACCTAGCACCGCGTTTGGAGCAACGAGTTACCGGAGCATTTACCGAAGCATTGACCGGAGATTCTCGTTAGGGTGGAAAGCGCTGCTCGTGTGGCCAAGAAAGTACAACGTTTCACAAATTATTACTCGGGACTAAAATAAAGCTCTGAGAATAGTAATATTTGGCTACCTGTGGATTTCTACCTTCGAGAGACCGTTGCGTCAAACGTTGAAGTTTGGTCGCGGGAAAGTTTCGAAACTACGTCACGCACTGAGCCGTAAAGGTTTGCCGGTAAAATCCAGCACCGCGATTGGTCCCACGAGTTACCGGAGCATTTGCCGGAGCTTTCGGTTGGGAGGAAAGCGCTTCTCGTCCGGCCAAGCAATTAAAACTTTTCACAAACACTCAGGGGTGAAGAATAAAGCCCTGGGAATAGAAAGAGACACAATGAGCTACCTGGCTATCTGTGCATTTCTACCTTCCTAAGATTTACAAAATGCTGATGAGCCCTAAATCAACAGCATAATGCTAGTGCTTCAGGATACTTTAGTGTCCATGCTGAAAACTTACTCGGGTACCCTATCTAATTTCCTCCCATGAAGTGCACACAGGACCAACACTGGAACATCATCATACTAAGGCTATGTGCATAGCGGCGGGAAGTCTCAACAATTGTTTTGGGTTTATTGACACATCAAACCTGTTGGGTCATTTGGAGTCGTCTCTCAGAGAAAGGGACTGCAGAGATAGAGTGAGTGAGTGAGTTTTAGTTTTACGTCCCACCAACAGCTAAGGTCATACGGAGACGGGACCTCGGTTTAAAGACTCATCCGAAAGTCTTGAGAAGCCCGGGATCGATCCTGCGATACCTGGTTTACAAGGCGAGTAGCGTAACCACTGCACCACGGAGGCTTCTAACTGCAGAGATAGAAGAGGTAGTAGAGGAGAAGAGATGTTTGGGAAAGAGGGAGAAAGGGGAAAATGAATAAAAGTGTACAAACAGAAGAAGCAACAATGTTCCCCCGCTACCCCTACCTGCTGCAAGAACAGCAGGCCTTGCCCAACTGTAAGTCAATATGAGTTGGACTCCCGTCAGCTTTGCCTCACAACAGATCATATAAATAAAGTTTTTATGTAGTTCGGAGAAGAGCCCTTTTGAAGCCCTCAGGGATCCCAAAAGTGACAATATTCTGTGGAAGTTGGCCCTTAAGTCTGATGCCCCTGTCCACGAAGAAGAGTTGACATAAGATGTCGGTCCATATACTCTGGGGGATATCCCCTACTGTTCGCCGCTTTTGTGTCGGAGAACCTGCAAGCATGAATGTCCACTTAGCCCAGAGAAACATGTAGATCATGCCAAGCATTGACGACTTGAGTCCACACCGTTGTCTCACCTCTGTGGTTCTTTGATTTTTTGTGTTCACGGAGATGTTGTACTGATGAGTTAGGAGGCCTTCATGTTGACTGAACAAATTATTTGTCTAAATCGCGACGGAAGTAAGGGCGAGGATTGTGGCCACGTAAAATCGATTTAAGCCCCCCCCCCCCCCCCCCCCCACAGTGGAAATCTTTCCACTGACCGTTCCAAGGCGGTTCTTCTGTGGCGATTTATTTATATTGTTGTTTGTTACTTACTGTGTGTGTGTATCACTTGTGTCTTTTAATTTTGGATGGCCATATGGCCATTTTGTGGGAAAGTAACTGTCCTTATGGCCTTCCTTTGTTTAGGTTTCCATTATGGTCTGGTCGCTTAATGTTTGTATTTCTTTCCCTTTGGTGTCTTTGGTGGGTGGAGTAAGTTAATTGTATCGATTCCTGATCTTTGTTTTACTTCTACTTTGATGCCAATGCTAATGAGTTTGCTGTATCACTTGGTAGGTAATGCTGGTTGTGTGGTAGTCATCTCTGACCAACCAAGCTCCTCACCGTTGCACCTTCTTAAGCTGCTGGATACTATATGTGGGTCCCATACTGATGGACCTAATCCAGGATAAGTCTAATCATGGTCTCTACCATCATGCTTCAACATCTTCAGACCAGTTGGTTATCTCCCTTGGCTGTTGTTTGTCTTTTTACAGGTGCATCAAAATGGATTCCCATGACATGTTTCTGAAATAAATGATGCACATGTACTTTAAAGTCTTTGAGATTGACAGTTCATGACTGTGTATCTATAACATTCAGTTGCTCTAAATCTTCGGCCAGGTTTCCTGATCATTGCCTTCACTTATATTCTCCATTTCGTTATATTCTCCATTTCGTTACGTGACTGTCGCACATTTGGTTGGAGTGAGAAGACTTTGCCAGTCCATGTTCCATTATAGGCATTGCTATAGTCTGTCAAGATCCCTCTAAAGTGTTCAGTATCAATCATGCTTGAGACCTCGTGATATAAAAGGCTGTCATTAGCAAAGAGGTGAGCTCCAGGACTAACATTCTGTGACAGGTCATTTATGCACGGGTAACTCTACCCGTCTCTCCGCAGAGACCAATCAAGTACGACGTTGATTGAAAAAGTCCGAGCATGTCATCACAAATAAACAGTCCTGCTAAATTATATCGATATTTACTCAGATGTATAAGACAGTTACCAAAGGAATCCCGAGATTATTACAAACACCACGTTCGTCAGGTAAACAGTGAGTGAGAAATAATTGTTTGTCATTAGTTTTCGCGAGACCGGCTGCAGTCAATTTAGGTTCAATCATATTCATTTTTTATTCGCCACTTGTCAGAATTGCTACTGGTGACACGTCAAAAGACACTCATACACCACTTGTGACATGAGGAATAAATCCTCAGAATCAGAATTGTTACTGATGTAGCGTGTACCGGGTCGTCCACGAAGTCCAGCAACGCGGTCACCCATCCAGGTACTAACCGCGATATCCGTTGCTTAACTTCGTGAAAAAGCCAACCACTCTACCCGCGTCGCTAAAAGAGCCGGCTCCTACAGCAAGGCTGTAGAAGTGATATTTATCCATAACCGTTACATTTCTCCCCCTCATCTCTTGACTTCGTCCCGAAGTCACACATGCCTCACAAGGCTAAACCCGAGGGCGGAGTCTATGTAACAAACCAGCGGCACTGTTTCCACCCCACCGCTGCCACCAATGTAAATCCTCAGAATCAGAATTGTTACTGATGTAGCGTGTACCGGGTCGTCCACAAAGTCCAGCAACGCGGTCACCCATCCAGGTACTAACCGCGATCTCCGTTGCTTAACTTCGTGAATAAGCCAACCACTCTACCTGCGTCACTAAAAGAGCCGGCTCCTACAGCAAGGCTGTAGAAGTGATATTTATCCATAACCGAACTACACTGATATAAACTGGTATGGTTTAGGTGAGGTGAAGGCTTTGTGTATCTGAATTGTTACTGCTCAGCAGGCACTCAACGTAAAATCAACGCTGAAACGTTGTTTCAACATTGATTCAAAGTGGAGTTAACATTGTGTGCCTGTAGAGGGGGTGTCACATAGAATGACATTCATTCACCAGGAACATTCATTGAACCATCCCCCATCGGGGCTTGAAGAAATAGATGTGCTGCAAGATGCTTCCAAGACGCAGAGCTGAAAGCGACCATGCAAGAGTACTGGTAAACCGCTTAGAGGATCAAAGCCTGCCCAGGCAAAGCAGTGCGAGTCCGATCCACCATGCTTATCATGCTTATGAACCCTATTGGTTTCATTGGGCGACAGGTCTTGAGAATTATGTCATTTCATCTCTGGTAAAAGTCCCATAAAATTGAAAGCATCATCTTCAAAATGCCCTATGCAGTATTGACGGGATGTTAAACCTCAAATCAAACAACAGAAAACATCCCAAAATAAAGTGGGCAAAAATTAGTATCAAAATGAGGGAGTCTCCCTCCTGATGTGGGAGGTATCACAGGTAATGAATGACCCACAAGTGTTGACCACAGTTATTGGTAAAACAACCTGTGACACATGGCACCCATCAGGCTTAGAGAAATAGATAGGGCTACATCATGTGCTTCCTAGCAGAGGTGAAACCAATTGCATGAGTACTAGTAAACTGCTTAGAAAGTCTAAGTCTGTCCAGGCAAAGAGAAGTAATTTGGACTGTCCATGCATCTATAAAATAATATTAACTTAGGCACATCATCATCATCAACATATTTTTGTTTAACATGCAGGTACAGGGGTAACATCCACATAAGTTGGCCCCCTTCCAGAAAGCTGGCTTGCTGTAAGCATGGCAGATCTTACACCAGATCTCCAGGCCTGTCTATCATGAGGGCCGATAGCATAGAGCTTCCATTCTTATCAATCTCTTTCTGTCAGCTGCTTCCAGGTCATCCCCGCTATCCACCTACCTGTATGTCACAGGCAGTCTTGACTGCACTGTTGGGAGCATTCCATATGTCCAAACCAGCGGAGCCTTCTCTCTTTCAGGATGAGATCCAGGTCCTCAATGCCAAGACACTCAAGTAACTCACTGGACCTGATGGTGACAGTGTCCTGTGGCTTGACATTGCAGATCTGTCTGATCATTGTCCTGTCATTCCGCTGAAGACGTTGGAGGTTTGGCTTTGTCGATGGCCATGTCTCACTGGCATGGAGCGTTGCGCTCCGCATACAAGAGCTGTACACACGGCCACATGTCTTGAACTAGAAGTGGCGGGAAAAGAGAACTGGTAGCAACTCCTTGAATTTCTTCCAGGCTGTTTTCACACGTGTTGTGGTTGAAAGGTCGCAAGAGAGCATATCACCTGGGTAGCAAATGGAAACTACAACCTCTAACTTGTTGGATCTAACTTGGACTTCCCTCTGTCACAGTCTGTGGTCTGCCATCTAAGGGTCATGCAGTTCCTTGGCACCGTGTTCATCTGTAATCAGGGTCCTCTATCAAGCCCTTGAGCTCGTGCACCCAGAACTTGCAGACATTACAAAAGATACTGTTGCTGCCCACTCCAGTGCAACATAAAGCGCATGGGAACTGGTCTGTACTCTGCAGGAGGTCCAGACCTGAACCAGAGATCATGATCTTTGTCTTTCCTGCATTCACTCCCAGCCCTTTCGCCTCCATTGGGTCTTTCCCAAGTTAAGAGCCTCCTGACACATTCCTCAAGGGATTAAGCTATGATGACAAGGTCATCAGCATACAGGTCCTCCCAGGAGACTCCAGAGTTGAACTTGCATGACATGGCTTCAAGCACAATGATGAAAAGAAGTGGGCTGAGAACAGAGCCTTGATGAACACCCACCTTCACTTCGAATTCTTCACTGTAACCATCACCAACACAGACACGGCTCAGAGCATTAGCATACATCCCTTGGACCAGTGGCACAATCCACTCATCCACTCCAAGTTTTCTTAGTGCCCACCAGATGACTTTCCGAGGCGCTCGATCAAATGCCTTCTCCAGGTCTACAAAAGTCATGTAGAGTCTCTTGTTGGCCGCCAGATACTTCTCTTGCAGCTGTCGTACAACAAATATTGCATCTGTTGTGCCTCTTCCTGGGACGAACCCAGGTTGGCAAAATGCCGACAAATATGAGTATTTTCCATGCCGGTGGCATTTACCGGCAAATACGGGAAATACCGGCAAATACTGGAAAATTGAACTTACCACCTTGGAAATAAAACAAAACCCTACACTCAACAGGTATATATAGATAATATCAATAAAAGAGATTTAAGTTGACTTAATATTTAATAATACTGATATAGTTTTTAACTGATATTAATATGAAATAAAGGCACTGCCTTTTGAGCAAACACACTCTTACACCCCTTAGATAGTTAATAGTTAACGAGACTGGAGGCCCCCTGTGCAGGGAGAATCATCTCCTGCGAGTAATGGTCAAATGTGACCGATCGGAGTATAAGTAGAAAGATCCCTACCATAATTACATGATTACTGTGTAGGACCTTGCGTGTATGAAATTTACACCTGCACGTAATCCTCGTTGGCGGGGATGTTGCACTATATATATAGAAAGAAAGAGTAGTGGTGTTGAACATCAAAAACACACCAACAGTGGTTGCTTACGGGTTAAACCACTTGCCTCTGATGCTGGAGACCCCCGGTTCGATTCCCGGCAGCGACAATACAGTTTAGTATCCGAAGAACATGTTCCACTGGCATCATTTGTAGGGATGAATGTCACAAAATGCACCGTCCTTCGGATCGGGACTATAACTGGAGCCCAACCCCACCACCCACGTGCAGAAAGAATAATCTCCTCTGCAGGTTAAGATCCTTACTGCAATGTCATGATTACCGCGTAGGCATTTGTCCTTCAAATCTCAAGTGAGCAATAACCAAATGTGACCTAACGCAGTAGGGATAGATAGATATATACATGTATAGAGAGAGGGGGTGTTTGGCAAAGTTCCACATGAATGGCTTGAGCACTATCAAGCTCAGACACGACAAAATATGAACCACTTACAGTGGATCCAGAGCTTCCTGACCAACAGGGGTTAACCAGACCTGGTAAAAAAGGCCTGATTACCGCGATTGGCCCAGCTTTGTCTGGTGTCCCTCAAGGTGCCATTCTCAGACCATTGTTGTTCTGTCCACGCATAAATGACCTGCCACAGAAAGTCAGCTCTGGAGTTCACCTCTTTGCTAATAACAGCCTTTTATACCACAAGATCTCAAGCATTGCTGATACTGCAGCACTTCGGAGGGATCTTTACAGACTACAGCAATGTCTATAATTGAATACAGCCATGTACAGTCAATCTTAAAAACTAGAAAGTACCTTGACATCTTTTTTTTAATGCAACTGTTAAAAGCCAAACTGCAGTCTGGTGTTTCTTTGGAAGGAAGATAACCAGCTGGTCTGAAAATGTTAAAGCATGATGTAGTGACTATGATAAGACTTATCCTGGAATATGCCACATCAGTATGGGGCCCACATATAGTATCAGCTCGAGACGGTGCAACGGCGAGCAACTCGGTTTGTCTCGAGGTGACTACCAGCATTACCTCCCGAGTGATACAACACCTTGACCTGCAAACTCGATAGCATTGACATCAAGATGTCAATCCCGGGCATCGTCTATCTCTGGGCATCAATGCTTGCAGGTTCTCCGACCTGAAAGCAGCGAACAGAAGAGGATACTCCTTGGGGTATATGGACCGGCATCTGCTATCAGCCCACCTTCATCGGCACGGGTATCAGACTTGAGACCAACTTCCAAAGAATATTGTCATTTCAGGGATCTTTGAGTGCTTCAAGTGGGATCTTCCATAAACAAAGTTTTTAATTTGTTGTGTTGTGAGGCAAAGGTGACCGGAGTACAACATATATTGATTTACAGTTGGGCGAGGCCTGCTGTCCTTGCGGCAGGTAGGGGTAGAAAAAGAGTGTTGTTATCTCTTCTATTTGTACACTTTTATTCATTTTCCCCTTTCTGCCCTGTCCCTCCCTCTCTTCTCCTCTACTAACTCTTCTCTCTCTTTAGTCCCTTTCTCTGGGAGATATCACAAACTGACCAAACAGGGTTGGCGTGTGGTTAAACCCAAAGCAATTGTTTGAGCTCCACAGCTGCTTTGCACATAGCCTTAGTTTGACGATGGTCCAGTGTTGGTCCTGTGTGCAATTCATGGGCAGAAAATTAAATAGGGTGATTCAGTTAATTTGAAGCATGGGCACTTTAAAGTGTCCTGAAGCACTAGCATTATGCTATGGATTTGGGGATCATCATCACTTTATAAATCTAGGCAAGGTAGAAATCCACAGGTAGCCAGCTGGTAACAAGACTTTTCGCTCCCAAAACGTTCCTCGTTTCGCTTCCCCCAATGGCCCCCAGTCGTTTCGCCCCCAAACCCTAGTCGTTTCGCCCCAAAACCATAAATAAAACAATCAATAATTTTTGTGTAACAAGTTCTAGTAAAAACTCCCCGAGTAGCCACTTTCAAGGCCCGGTGTCGGCCAGTAACTATGGATCAGCTATCCTTGGACTCACGTGAGAGGGCCATGATGCTACTTTCATATTTGCCTCTTCTCACCTCTGTTAAGTTAAGATGAATAAAATTTCTGCAGTGGAAATTAGTTTTACGTTGGAAAGTGAGCGAAACGACTTTGGGGACGAAACGACCAGGGTCGGGGGAGGTGCGTACAGGGAGGAAACCTCTTTTGGGCGAAACGACTAGGGGGAAAACGGTCTGGGGCGAAACGACGGGTTCAGCCAGATAGCTCTTTGTGTCCCCAACTATTCACAGGGCTTTATTTTATGTCCCTGAGCAATAGTTTGTGAAAAGTTTTAATTGCTTTCCACACTACCGAGACGAGAAGCGCTTTCCACACTACCGAGAAGCCTCGGTAAATGCTTCGGTAAATGCTCCGGTAATTCGTTGGTCCAAGCGCGGTGCTGGATTTTACCGGCTAACCTGTTCGGCTCGGTGCGCGTGACGTAGTTTCGAAACTTTCCCGCGATCAAACTTCTTCGAAAAGAGCCTTTTAAAATTATTTCGACGCTTTTTGTGTTTCTTTTGTAACGGGACTTGACTCCTTTTGCTTTTGAAGAGTAATTTTTAGATGTGAATACAATTCTCATGAATTCCGTAAAGATGGCGGATTATCGCGAGAAATAGAACGATTTCCAGGCGAGATTTGGGTGCATAAGTATGTTGTTCCAGCCTCTCTACAGTAAAGCAAACACTTCGTGTGTTTGCTATTATTTGTTACTATCTAATTTGGTGTAATGTTAGAATGAAAAAGGCCTATTTAGTATCTGCCACTGTACTTATATGTTTACTTTTACCTAGACTGATTGATCACATAAAACATGGCACTATTAATGTCATTTGCCCCTTATGTGTTTACTTTTACCTAGACTGATTGATCGCATCAAACATGGCACTATTAATGACATTTGTCCCTGGCTGTCTTGTGCTTCCAGAGTTGTTGTTTTGGTAATCTTGAAATTCACTCTAAAACTAAAGTGTTGAACAATAGTAAAATGTCATAAATATCCTAAATTTAACACATGGTTTTACCACACAAAGTGTGTTCAAAAGATGCAGATGGGTTGGCTAACAGTGCTCAATCTTATGTTGATCAATACAAATTTAAAACTTAGAACCAAAATGGTAAGTGACAATAACCAGGTGCACAGGAAATTTCTTTCTGTATTTTTCTACTATTGATTTAATAAGATACTTTTTTTGTTTAAATAATTTCAAAATATTTTAGTCTTAGATTCACATTTTCACTAGTTCAACATACTTATCATCATGCTTATTTAAAATTGTGAAATATTTTATTCTATAGGTTGATAACCTTACATAAATATTAAATTTAACATTTTCAACTCATTTAGTTTGATTATACTACTTTAAAGTCAATTTGTTAAGATTTCTGCAGTGTTTTAAGCAGTGATTGTTTTACAAATTTGCCATTATGAGCCCTGGGACCCACTGGGTCCAGAATTAATGCATCCCAGGCCCAAACCATGCATTCAACCCAGGACTCATTGTAAAACCTTCTTTTGCACCCTAGAGTAAGTCTTGTAGTCTGGAATGCATGAATTCTGGATTGTAGCAATTCCTGATCATTGCCCGTTTTCAGTTTTCTTTAAACTTGTGTATATACCGTATTCAGGCGTGTATTACCCGCAGTTTTTTCCCTCAAATTACAGGCCCAAGTTCAGGGTGCGGGTAACCCGCCCAAATTATTTTTGTACCATTTTATTTTTACCTTTGTCAGCTGAAAATACGATACATCTCATGTTATGCTCTATCCTTTTACAATTCCCGCCATAAATAACGTTTAATTGAATAATTGTTCACTCAGTTTTACTTGCACATGAGTAATGTAACAATCTCCATTACTAAGCAAGCCCGATTTTTGTGAGTATTATTCCTAAAACTCTGATTTTAAACGAAATAAACAAGCAAGTTCAATGTGAACATCGAATTCCGGCATCCAAACTGCGGCCCACAAACCACCGCTATTTTTTTCCTGCACGCGATCGGTAAATGGCGTCATCGGACCCCAGCAACCCCACACGTGTCTATTGTTTTATCTTAATGGGGCGTATCTCTTTCATAAAAAATGTTTGGAAACGGTAAAGGTAAAAAAATTCTCGATAGCAAAACGGTTGTGGAAAACACCGCTTTCCGTAAGCTCCGTGTCAATAACCAACAACAACATATAGATGTGTTAACATAAACTAAAGCGTTCAACTTTTCTCGCCAAGCGTCTGCTATTTGGCGCCAAAACATAACCATTCACGAGATAGTAGAATAGTCGTAGCAAATCGAGATAGTAGAATAGTCGTAGCAAATCGTCTTAGGAGCAATTAAATAATTTTCACATTGATTGCGGACTGAACCAATTATTTGTCTAAATCGCGACGGAAGTAAGGGCGAGGATTGTGGCCACGTAAAATCGATTTAAGCCCCCCAGTGGAAATCTTCCACTGACCGTTCCAAGGCGGCTCTTCTGTGGCGATTTATTTATGTTGTTGTTTGTTACTTACTGTGTGTATCACTTGTGTCTTTTAATTTTGGATGGCCATGTGGCCATTTTATGGGAAAGTAACTGTCCTTATGGCCTTCCTTTGTTTAGGTTTCCATTATGGTCTGGTCGCTTAATGTTTGTATTTCTTTCCCTTTGGTGTCTTTAATGGGTGGAGTAAGTTAATTGTATCAATTCCTGATCTTTGTTTTACTTCTACTTTTCTTTATGATTGGGGAATAAACGCAAACTAGAGACTTAACTTGACCATATTTTCACACCTTATCGACACACTCCGAAGGGTGGCAATTATATGACAGGGATTAACAATAGTGTCATAATTGAACCGTTATAAATTATCAAACAGTTTTAATCCATATCACACGTCTGGGTTTTATCAAATATTGTACTTAAACACCGTTTTTGCATTCCGAAAACGAAAGTAAGAGTTCATAAAGCAAGCGTACATTCATCCGAGAATTTTTATGCGTCCCAGAACCCGCCGACGATATTTCCATGCGTCCTCTGGCCAAATTATGCGTACAGGACGCAGGACGCACGCCTAAAAATCACTGTTTAAGGGAAAAAATTCAATTTCCCAGTATTTGCCACTTGATAAGTATTTTCCAGTCCGGTAAATGCCACTGGTAAACACCGGGGGTGGAATTTTCCGCCCATCCTTGGGACGAACCCAAACTGGGAATCGTCGATGGACACCAACTGCGTAATGAGGCCATTCACAATCCTCTCCGGGACTTTCATGACCTGTTCTGTCAGCTTGAGACCACGGTAGTTGCCCTGTTCAAATGCAGCCCCTTGCCCTTGTAGAGACACACAATGAAATTCTGTTCCCAGTCAGAGGGTACCTTTCCATCATGGATGATTGCAGCTGCAAGGTCGCGGATCATTAAGGCACCCCGTTACCCGCATCACCTGCAGCTCTAAGCATCTCCACCACTATGCCAGAAGGGCCTGGTGCTTTGCCAGTCTTCATCTGTGAGATAGCCTTCTTAACCGTATCAATAGTGATTGGGATGGGTGGCCCTTCCACATGTGGTTCATCAGACAAGTGGTCTGGGTCTCAGTCAAACTTAACATTGACTAGCTAAACAAACCCTCTGCTTTGAGTCTTCACTCATTGACATCTCCCCTGCATCATTCTTTACTGGGTTGTCACCTACAATATCGGCATTCTCTCTTCTCATCTGGTTAGCAAGGCGGTATACTTCTGGGGACTTGGGTTCGATATTCTTGTAGATCTCCTTCTCAGCTTCTTGGCGAGCATGGTACACCGCACGTCTTGCTATGCGTTTGGCCGCAAGGTATGATGCACGAGTGCCCTTACCAGTCTTCCATGCCTTAAAGGCTTGCCGCTTGGCTGCAGTGAGCTTATTAACATCTCATTCCACCATCAGGTTTCGCGACGCCAGTGGTTGGGCCGAGTTGTGCCACACACCTCTTCAGTTGTCTTGAGCAGACCGGTCTTGATGCTTTTCCCTATAGATATCCTTAGTGGTAGCATCAGCTACACCTGCAGAGGCACTCACATGCTGGCTGAAAACCGCCTGCAAATGGTTTCTTTTCTGAGATTCTTTCAGCTTCCAAACTGTAAGTCGGGGGACGAACTTGCGCTTGGGTTAAGGTGACATATCAATCCTCATGTCGCATACAAGAACCTGATGTTGCAGGGCTACTTCCTCGCCAGGGATCATTGTCACATCTGTGACAAGTATGCGCATTGTCCTGCGGAAAAGGATGGCATCTATCTGCGTCGCTGCGCTTCCTGACCTGTACGTGATAAGATGACTGTCACGTTTCTTGAAACATGTGTTTCCAAGAAGCAGGTCAAATGCCAGGGCATACTCTAGAATCCTCTCACCCTCAACATCTGGTTAAGGTCTACCATACCCGATCCCATCATGCACTTCCTTGTATCCTGTGCCTTCACGGCCATTCCAATCTCCGTATGGGATCAGGAGTTCGGATCCTGAGATCCTGGCAGTCACAGCACGCAGTTGGTCAAAGAACATGTCCTTAACTTCAGCACTTTAGCCACTCTGTGGGACATACACAGACAGAAGGGTAATCACACACTGGCCGACTACAAGCTTCACCATGATGATTCTGTCTGAGACTCTTTGCACTTCTCCACTCTTCTGCCACAAACACTCATACACCAGCAGTGCCTTTATCATTTCCAGACCAGTAGAGCTTATACTTGGTGTCCTTGCCCTGGATTTTGCGGCAGCCTGGTTGTGGATATAAGCATTGTATTCTTCCGACCGGCAAATGGTAAAATCCCAGATTTTTTGTTTTGCGGAGAAACAAACTATTACGTCGAATCGGCCATTTTCTCTGCAAAACAGAGAGAAAATATGAAATGAATTTTTAACGATTGCTAGCACTGATAAAGAATTTACCTTCGCCATGTTCACGGAGATAAAAACTTGGCTAACAGAGGTAAGATAGTTGTAACTGAAATAAAGTGCATTCAGACTTTACCGATGGGCAGGCTGATCTGAGTCTCCACTGGCCGCACATGTATTACATGTATTGTAGTTTTTGCGCTGCAATTCACACCTTTTACCAATCACATGCAATTGCTGCAGTAAGTGAAAATTTGAGCCAGCTTGCAATTAGAAAAGCATGACATGAGCCCCGTCAAGCGATTTTGGTACTTATCGCCTATGCGAGCAGCGAAGGTTCAGGCCAGCCTGCGCATCCGCGCAGTCTCGCCAGAACCTTCGCTGCTCGCTCATACAAGCAGTGAATCAAGAGGAACCTTCAGACAGAAAGCCATATCCTTTGCCCCTCTGAATGGCTGGGCATGCGCAGTTAAAATTTGTCATGACGGAATGCTCGAAGACCCAAATTCGCTTGGCGGGGCTCAATTAGAAAAGCATGACATGCAAATACTCGGACAAGCCTGGAAAATTGCGAACCCTCATAGTGAGCCCCGCCAAGCGAATTTGGGTCTTCGAGCATTCCGTCATGACAAGTTTTAACTGCGCATGCCCAGCCATTCAGAAAGACCAGGGATATGGCTTTTTTGTCTGAAGGTTCCTCTTGATTCACTGCTTGTATGAGCGAGCAGCGAGGGTTCTGGCGAGACTGCGCGGATGCGCAGGCTCGCCTGAACCTTCGCTGCTCGCATAGGCGATAAGAACCAAAATCGCTTGACGGGGCCTGTAGTCTCAATGTCTGGTCACAGTAGATCAGCCTGTATGTTTGCACAGTCTGATCAGCACCTTCTTTGTCAAGATACGTACCAGAGAGCGCACCATCTGATCCAGAACTGCACTGTTTCCGCAAATATCAGAAATATATACACGTATACTGGAGTCATGTTACGGATATGCTATACATGTACATGTAAATATTTCAGTGTGATAATGGACAAACCCTACAAATAATGGAATGGCCTCGCTGATCCAGTAGCACACTGAATTTTGAGAAACAGGTTGCCAAGTTATTTTAATCTAAATCACACACTAGCATGCATGGTTGTATGAGCTAGCACTCGACAAAATTTGCCATAAAACAACTGCTACATATAAGGGCTCAGTTCAATTTCTGAGTTTCACCTCATCTCACTGGATATGCATCCTGTGCTGCATCTTCGCTGGTTGTTCAGCGACCTGCAAAGACTCAGATAAATATGTGCCATGGGTTTTCGGTCTTCACTTAGCTGTGTACATGTACATTGTATAAGCTTGCCCCGGAAGTGAGGTTACATAAACTAACAGGCTTGATACTAGAATTTGTTTTTCTACAAAAACACAGATGTCACCCCCGTTTTTGACTGCTAAGTATAACCTTGACATTGGAGGTATTGAGCTGGGTCTTTTGTGCACACATCATATAATGAAGATGAACATTTCTGCAAAGTAACTTTAAAAATGTTCATAGAAAAATAAAAAAGTTATTGGCCGTAAACAAAAAAAGCACTTTTTTACCTTTGACCTCTAAGTATGGCCTTGACCTTTGCGGTACAACACATCGTCTTATGATGGTTAACATTTCTGCCAAGTAATTTCATAATCCATCAAAGAATAAGGAAGTTATTTACTGTCCTTTTTTTAACTTTGACCTCTAGGTATGACCTTGACATTGGAGGTATGGACCTTGGTCTTGCACATGACTCATGGTCCAACTTTCAAGCCTCTAGCTCCAATAGTTTTTGAGATATCTTGCTGACAAGATTAATTTTATTAAAAAAATTCAAAGGGCAATAACTCTTGAAAGGGGCATAATCCGGATGAGAAAAAAATACGCGTCAGCATATTTTCCATTAGGAATGCATTTATGAAATTTCAAAACCATAGCATACACAGTTCTAAAGTTCTGCTATGCATCACTTTTAGCATTCATTACAATGGGCACAAATTACCAAAATGACAAAGGGCCATAACTCTCAAAGTATTTTTCGGAATTTTGTCAAAAGTTAATCAGTTCATATACTCATCACCACCAATATACTCAACAACTTTCAAGGGTCTAGCTCCAATAGTGTTTGAGATATTTTGCTGACAAGATTTTATTAAAAAAATTCAAAGGGCAATAACTCTTGAAAGGGGCATAATCCGGACGAGAAAAAAAATATGCGTCAGCTAATTTTTCATGAGGAATCCATATATGAAATTTCAAAACCCTAGCATACAAGGTTCTAAAGTTATGCTATGCATCACTTTTAGCATACATTACAATGGGCACAAATTACCAAAATGACAAAGGGCCATAACTCACAAAGTATTTTTCGGAATTTTGTAAAAAGTTATCAGTTCATCTACTCATCACCACCAATATATTCACCAACTTTCAAGCCTCTAGCTCCAATAGTTTTTTTAGATATCTTGCTGACAAGATTTTGTTAAAAAAATTTCAAAGGGCAATAACTCAAGGGGCATAATCCGGACGAGAAAAAAAATACGCGTCAGCTTATTTTCCATCAGAAATGCATATATGAAATTTCAAAACTATAGCATACACGGTTCTAAAGTTATGCTATGCATCACTTTTAGCATACATTACAATGGGCACAAATTACCTAAATGACAAAGGGCCATAACTCACAAAGTACTTTTCGGAATTTTGTCATAAGTTAATCAGTTCATCAACTCATCACCAACAATCTATTCACCAACTTTAAAGGCTCTAGCTCCAATAGTTTTTTAGATATCTTGCTGACAAGATGTTATTAAAAAATTTCAAAGGGCAATAACTCTTGAAGGGGACATATTCCGGACAAGAAAAAAAAATATGCGTCAGCTAATTTTCCATGAGGAATCCATATATGAAATTTCAAAACCCTAGCATACACGGTTCTAAAGTTATGCTATGCATCACTTTTAGCATACATTACAATGGGCACAAATTACCAAAATGACAAAGGGCCATAACTCACAAAGTATTTTTCGGAATTTTGTAAAAAGATACATCTACTCATCACCACCAATATATTCACCAACTTTCAAGCCTCTAGCTCCAGTACTTTTTGAGATATCTTGCTGACAAGATTTTGTTAAAAAAATTTCAAAGGGCAATAACTCTTAAAAGGGGCATAATCCGGACGAGAAAAAAATACGGGTCAGCTTATTTTCCATCAGAATTGCATATATGAAATTTCAAAACTATAGCATACACGGTTCTAAAGTTATGCTATGCATCACTTTTACCATACATTACAATGGGCACAAATTACCAAAATGACAAAGGGCCATAACTTACAAAGTATTTTTCGGAATTTTCTCATGAGTTAATCATTTCATCAACTCATCACCAACAATCTATTCACCAACTTTCAAGGCTCTAGCTCCAATAGTTTTTGAGATATCTTGCTGACAAGATTTTATTAAAAAAAAAATTCAAAGGGCAATAACTCTTGAAGGGGACATAATCTGGACGCCAAAAAAAAAAATATCCGTAAAGCTAATTTTCCATGAGGAATCCATATATGAAATTTCAAAACCCTAGCATACACGGTTCTTTAGTTATGCTATGCATCAAAAGCGTAACTGATGGACGAATGGAGGAACGGAGGAACGAACCAGAACCAATATGCCCCTCCAACTTTTTCAAAGTTGGGGGCATAATAAGAAAGTTATTGACAGAACACAAAAAGGCCCTTTTTTACCTTTAACCTCTATGTATGACCTTGACCTTTCAGGTATTAAACTGGGTCACGCGTGCAAAACATCATCTCATGGTGGTTAACATTTCTGCCTAGCAATTTCAAAATCCATCTAAAAATAAGAAAGTTATTGACCAAACACGATAAAAGGCCCCTTTTTTACTTTTGACCTCTATGTATGACCTTGACATTTTAGGTACCAAACTGAATCATGCATGCAACACATCGTCTCATAATAGTTAACATGTTTGCCAAGTAACTTCAAATTCTATTTAAAAATAGGCAAGTTATTGACAAACCCGAAAAAAGGCCCCTTTTTTACCTTTGACCTCTAAGAATGACCTTGACCTTTGAGGTACCAACCTGGGTCATGCGCGCAACACATCGCCTTATATTGGTTCACATTTCTGCCATGTGATTTCAAAATCCATCTCAAAATAAGAAAGTTATTGACCAAATACGAAAAAAGGCCCACTTTTTGACCTTTGACCTCTAAATATGACCTTGACCTTTGAGGTACCGACCAGCCTCATGTGCACCACACATCGTCTCATGATTGTTAATAATTATGCCAAGTAATTTTAAAATCCATCTCAAAATTAGAAAGTTATTGACCAAATACGAAAAAAAGTCCCCCTTTTTGACCTTTGACCTCTAAGTATGACCTTGACCTTTGAGGAACCGACCTGCCTCATGCGCACCACACATCGTCTTATGGTTGTTAATAATTATGCCAAGTAATTTTAAAATCCATCTCAAAATAAGAACGTTATTGACCAAATACGAAAAAAAGGCCCCTTTTTTGACCTTTGACCTCTAAGTATGACCTTGACCTTTGAGGTACCGACCTGCCTCATGCGCACCACACATCGCCTTATGGTTGTTAATATTTCTGCCGAGTAATTTTAAAATCCATCAAAAAATAAGAATGTTGTTCACCGGACAGGATTTGCCCATACATATATACATACCAACAAACTTCCAAGGGAGATAATTCAAAAAGTATAAATGCGAGAGTTATGGTTCTTGCGCACTGCACGTCCTCTTATGCTGATTAATATTTATACGAAGTTTCGTGAAGATAGCTCTAACGGTTTTCAAGTTACAGAGCGGACACGAAAGTGTTACTGACGGACAGACAGACAGACGGACAGACAGACGCCCGGGGGAAAAACAATATGTCTCTCCGAAAAAATTTTTTTCGGGGAGACATAATGACCTAAATAGTCTTGACTTGGCCATAAAACTCCAAAACAAACGAACAAACCAACTTTTGCTGTTGCCAATTTTGTTTGACTATTTTAATTTTTTACAGAGCTTCAGGAGCCATTCAGATGAGACAGACCCAGTGAGAATAAAACAGATCATAGCAAGGGCATTAGAAGATGCTGACTGGGTACTGAAAAAGGTGAGTTTTAAAAGTAACCCAGGTCCTTTAACTTGATGAACCAGAATATGCAGTCCCTTATTCTACTGCATAAATTAATTTAGCCACAGTGACCAAAATAAAGTAAACGGGGTCATGAACCCTAAATCGAACTGAACAATTTATTTTAAATTTTAACCAATATTTTAACTATGAATATAGCCAGGTATGCTTTGGTTGATTAACAAATCAAAATGCACAAGACGGAAGCATTATGCCGCTTTCGATAGGAAAATAATGTAATAATTACAGAAAATTTATCAATTGATAAGCTGCCTGAAAAAAATGCATCTTAAAATGTCATCTGTTTATGTTGTCTGGTGAATCTTCTTTCAATTTTTGCATACTACATGTAGCAAAAAGTGTGGCTTTGATCAGACCAGACCTAGTGGATCAGTCTGATCTGGGTCAAGACTGTTAGTAACAATGACTTTTAAAGTACATGTAACCAGCAGCTGACAAAACAGACATTTGTTGTGAATGTACCAGCTTTAACCCTGACACAGCTACTCTTTCTTTTTGCAGTATACTTCAAAATGACCATGATGATCATCAAGAGAGTATTTACCAGTGAAGATGGCCAGAGACCTACATTTCTGGAGGAGGAGTGAAATTGCTGTCATTATACTGCTTATGTGAAGTTTAGGACATCATTGCCTAGGGTGTCTTTTCTGTCAAACATGTGTGCCTTGCAGTGTTTGTGTGTTTGAGTTTTACGTCCCTCCAACAGCTATGTACATACGGAGACAGGAACTTGGTTTGAAGACTCATCCAAAACTCTGGATAAGCCTGGGATCAAACCCAGGATCCCTGGTTTATGAGGCGAGTAGCATAGCCACTACACCACAGAGGCTTCTAGTGCGCCTTGTAGGATGTTTAAGGGTGCGTGTTTGATTGCATTGGAAGAAAATTATGACTTAAGTTTTTATGGTCGAGATGCTTTGGAATAAGACATACATGTAGAGACGGACAACAATGGCTCTATCACCCTCAAGGTTAACATGTCTGTGCAGTGAACACCCCTCTTAACCCCACTTTATGTAGAAATATGTAGTGATTACAGGAGATAACATTTTTTTCTTTATTTATGCTCAAAAAGTTAAACAGACTTTGTATTTGCTAGAACCGCCTCATTCAGGCGTCATATTTTTTAAGGCATTTGCAGGATTTCAGGCTTTTAGACCTTGATGTTTTTACTTTAGGCTCTAAGATTTTGAATTTTCCTCCAATTTTCTGGGCTTACACTGCTGAATGAAGCCATCTGATCTAGGTCTACAATGTTTGCAAAGGTAATGCCAGTCGTGTTTGAGGTCTACAATGTTTGCATAGGTAATGCTAGTCGTGTTTGCAAGATATGGGATATGACTATAAAAATTGGGCCTTTCAGGCATGGAAAAGCTTGGTCAGTATGAGGCCTGCTCATTAGAACCGCCTAAAATACACATTATATCCGAAAAATACTAGTTCGAGAGGTAATAAAGGCGCCATTATAGGACGTGGATGTGTTATTGTAATGTTTGGGACCATAAAGGTTTGTTCCGGATAGGGTTGTTTGAGTCACTGAGGGTTAGTCAGATCAGGAGGCATTACAGTGATACTAGTTTTTAGCTCGGCTGTTTTCGAAAAAACTACAAGGAATTGTCATAGCTCTGACGGCATCGTCGTCGTGCAAAAACTTGGACATTTTGTAACATCTCTGTCATTACTGAACATATTTACTTGAAACTCGGACTAGTTGTTCATTATGAAAAGGGGAACTCATGCCAATAGGTGAGGTAAACCCTCAAAATATTTTTGGCACAGTTATGCCCCTTTTTCGACTTAGATAAAAGAAACTGCAGCCGAGCATTGGCAGTTTGGCATCTGCATGCGGTGCTCTTGTTTGGTTTTGCAGTCATTTAAAGATTATTTCACTTTTATCGAGCCAATCATGTGGGCAAAAACCGGAGTACCTAGGAAAACCATCTGACCTTCTGTTTCAGAACTTGGAGTCTCACGTGTGACCAGAGCCAGGTTCGAACCACAGCGGTGAGAGACCTGATGATTAAGAGTCGGTGCTCTTATCCACTAGGTCACAGAGGCCCAGGGATGCTGGCTGTAGCTTCCATGAAACAAAGGTATGTTGTGTATACTCATTAGAATCGCCTCATAGAGGTGCTTCTAATGAGTACACACAACATATACTTTCAAGATAAATAAGAAAAAAAAAATCCCCAAATTCTCCTGATTTTGGACATCTGGATCTATGGGAAGAGCTCTAGCATAGGGATTCAGGAATGAGTTAAAACAGATGTAGTTAAAGAAGCATCGGTGTTGTGTTCAAGACCTCAACGTTTCATTGCAATTATCGAGGAGACATTCTGTTTTGTGACATTTGGTTTCTGGGGATACAGCTGGCCGAACATTTGAGTACCGGTACTGGTAAACCGCTAAAACATCTAAGCCTGTCCAGGCAAGGTGGTGCGAGTCTGACAGTCCCTTCTCAGAAACCCTCGCAGTTTCTTTGGGCAGTCGGGCTTGAGATGTCAATTCATCTTAATCATGGTAAAAATTTCACAAAATCAGAAGTAACGTCTCCAGACTGACCTTAATAGTGTTGACTGGGACAACACAACAACAACCTGAATAGCCCATGGATTCTTTTTGCTGATTCAAGAACGACATTTGTCAGTTACTGGTACTGATTAAATTTTGCACACACTACTGGTTAAAATTGCGCACTTCTGCTTGTTAACAGCTAACAGCTGAGAATATATGAATTTTATATGGGTGTGTGTGTGTGTGTGGGGGGGGATGGATGGAAAAATCTGTCACAATGGACACTGTCCCGCATCATGATGCTTGTCGAGTGATGCCGGACAGTGATCCCGAGGAATGGAATTTCTATACACCCCTCACACTCATATAGGATTCTTTTTCTTGCATACCTTCCATTTCTTAGCGCAGATTTTTAATGCTGCAGTCATTTCGGTTACCGACGCCCGCCATATTGTGATGACACTGCAGGAATGTTTCGTGATGTCACGTAACTTGCTGTGACGTAAATCTTAACGACGGCGCATACGAGGTCGTAATCACTCAGTGCATTTATCAAACACGCGATTATAATCGATTTTGGGTCAGAGCACAAGGGTCAGAACATTAATTTCTATCCCAGGGTAAAATCACCAATTGCCTTGTCTGGTGTGCAAGAATGCCTGGAAAAGATTGGTCATGTTTACCAACCAGCTCTGCGTGACCCTAAAACAGTCAAATTTCAGTACCTTGCACACATTATGGGAGCGAGAAAATTTGTTCGAGAAAGGGGTTAGTTTGAGCCATTGAGAGGTTAAGCTTAACTCCATATCAAGAGGAATAATGGGATTATTAACCCTTTTTGTACCAAATGGAATCTTCCTCTTATATATAGAAGGAGTCCATTTTTAAATTTAGGGGTGTCAGGTTGTGGAATTTTCAAAATTGATTTGGAAAAAGGCTGAACTTCCTGCAAATAGTGTAGGCCCTGATGAGACGACGCATTCTGCGGCGTCTCATCTGGGCCTGCACTGTTTGCCATGGCCCCAGCACTATAATTTGAACAATCTTGGTAGGGGTCCACTAGATGAAGCTTCATACCACTGTTTGGTTGCCTTTTGGGGTTTCCGGTACTAAATGGGTTAAGAAATGTCTTTTCAATATCCTTGAAATTAAAGGTATATTGTGTGTACTCATTAGAATTGCTTTGGTGAGGTGCCTTTAATAAGTACACACGATATACAATTTCATGATAAAATAATTCCAGTTCCCCATCCAGCGATTTAATTGGTTAAAATTAAAATATTATACTTGGATAAATTCCAAGAGCAAGAATCTCAGAATTATTTCACACAGCGACAGGTTGTAACAGAATGTGACGTCAAAGAGCACTTTTAGAACCCGTGCATTATGTCATTGTATATAAGTATCATCAACAGCGTTCGATTAAAAGATGGGAAACTATTGAAAACGTAAATGTTTGAAGACAAATAAACTGAATTAAAAGACTTGACTTTTTTCACTGGGGTTTCTTTCAAAGTCTTTAAGATGGCAGCTTCCAATGGAATAGGCACTTGTCGGTCATTATTAAGCTTTCGAAAGGATTCCAATAATTTACCATTCTGGTGGCATTTTTTACATTTTGATGACAAAGTTGGAATCATTTAAGAAATGAATTAATTTTTCTGCTGTTCATGAAAATATGAATGTCAGCGGGTCACTAGAAAAGTTACAGACTACATGAACCCCACTTTCATGAAAAGCATTAAAATTAAGTTTATGTTTTATATTAACATTCTTTGCCACTCATCGCTGGGTAAAAAAAATGGTTTCAGGGCAAACTTTTAAAGCTGAAAAAAATTACCCGCTGTTTTTCTACAAGCGCAACAGCGTTGACGTCACCAATGCAAGTCAACGCAAAATTAGACTGACGGCAGTGAAAATCATGAGACTCGATGCGTTCAGGGAAGTATGAACTACATTGTTTTCTATAGGTTTATATTAGACTTTACCCTGGAAATGTTAATATTAAGAAACGGATTTTATTTTTCTGTTGTTCATGAAAGTATGAATGCAGTGGGTAGTGTGCATAGTAAATGAACCCCGAAAGGGTTCATGTAGACTTTACTAACGACCCACTGTAGTTCATACTTTCATGAAAAGCAGAAAAATTAAGTTTATTTTTTATATTTACATTCCCTCATCACTGTGCGAAAAAATGCTTGTAGTGCAAACTTTTACAGTTGACGTCACCAACGCCCATAAGGAACCATGGTTTAAACTGACGTCACTGAAAATCATGTGACTCTATACGATCTACATTGTTTTCTATAGATATATACTAGACTTTACACTGGAAATGTAAATATTAAGGAATGGATTATCATTTTTTGGATTTTGTTTGATTTGAGGTTTAACATCCCAGTCAACACTGTATATGTCATTTTGGAGACATGGCTTCCAATTTTGTGGGACTTTTACCAGACATTGAGATGAAATGATATCTCAAGCATAGCTATGAAGGCCCAATTCTTCTTCAGACACATAAAGGTCTTTGTATTTTCTATACACCTTTGAACAGAAGTGGTCTCTTGGTAGAGACTACATAATACCTTATATAATGTTCAAAAAAGTTCTTTAAGGCAACTTTTGGACAGACACAAAGGTGGCCTTGATACAGGAATGTTACAATACTTGGTTTCGGACATCTTGAGGATTTGCTGTAATTCACCTTAAATTTTAACAAATTTGTTTCATAGCCCAGCAAGGAGTCCAAAAGGTGCAGATGGAATGGCAAACAGTGTAGACCCTGATCAGACTGCTCCTTCAGGAGCAGTCTGATCTGGGTCTGCACATTTTGCTTTGGCCTATTGTTTCACACCACATTATGATGACGAGCAAAATGGTCATGTCACATGTACTAGAAACTGTAACAACCCTAAGATGACAGGGTAGACAGGCCTCACATATTGGCCTCAAAACATCTTCCCCTGGACCCTGGGGTTGGGTTATGTTTTGGCTGGTCAACAGTGCTTCAGAACTAGAAATGCGTCCATAGGACACGGATGCACCCGCCTGAAAATATGTCTATGTTCGTATTCATCTATAGAAAGTTGTTGAATGTGTTTAAGTTTTGGACCCTTTTTCACATTTGTCCGCTAAGTATGACCTTGACCTTCGAGGTAAGGCCCTTGGTTTTGTGCAAGGCAGATTGTCTCACGATGGCCAACATTTCTGCCAAGTAATTTCAAAATACATCCAGAGATAAGAAAGTTATTGACTGCGTTTAAGTTTGGGACCATTTTTTTAACTTTGACCTCTAAGTACGACCTTGACCTTGGAGGTATGGATCTGGGTTTGCATGTGACACATCGTCTCATAATGGTAAACATTTCTTCAAAGTAATTTCAAAATCCATCCAGAAATAAGAAAGTTATTGACTGCGTTTAAGTTTCGGACCCTTTTTAGCTCACAGTAATGTAGTGACGAGGTGAGCTTTTGGGATCACTTTTTGTCCGTCATCTGTCGTGCGTCCGTCCGTGCGTAAACAATTTCTTCAAACGACATCTCCTCCTAAACCACTGATCGGATTTTGACCAAACTTCACAGGAATGATCCTTAGGTGGTCCCCTTTCAAAGTTGTTCAAATGGTTCCGGTCCGTTGCACATATAGGTCACTGGAGCCAAAAATAGATTTTTTTTACCGAAAACTTAAAAAATCTTCTCTGAAACCGCAAGGCCCAGGTCTTTGATATTTGGTATGAAGCTTCATCTAGTGGACCCCTACCAAGATTGTTCAAATTATAGAGCTGGGGTCAAAAATGCCCCCGCCCCGGGGCCCTTTGGTTTAATATGGGCTTATATAGGGAAAATCTTTAAAAATCTTCTTCTCTGAAACCGCAAGGCCCCAGTCTTTGATATTTGGTATGAAGCTACCTCTAGTTGACCCCTACCAAGATTGTTCAAATTATAGTGCTTGGGCCAAAAATGCCCCCGCCCCGGGGCCCTTTGGTTTAAGATAGGCTTATATAGGGAAAATCTTTAAAAATCTTCTTCTCTGAAACCGCAAGGCCCAGGTCTTTGATATTTGGTATGAAGCTTCATCTAGTGGACCCCTACCAAGATTGTTCAAATTATAGTGCTGGGGCCAAAAATGCCCCCGCCCCAGGGCCCTTTGGTTTTACATGCGCTTATATTGGAAAAATCTTTAAAAATCCTCTCCTCTGAAACTGCAAGGCCCAGGTCTTTGCTATTTGGTATGAAGCTTCATCTAGTGGACCCCTACCAAGATTGTTCAAATTATAGTGCTGGGGCCAAAAATGCCCCCCCCCCCCCCCCCACACACACACCCCCGGGCCCTTTGGTTTTACATAGGCTTATATAGGGAAAATCTTTAAAAATCTTCTTCTCTGAAACCACAAGGCCTAGGTCTTTGATATTTGGTATGAAGCTTCAGCTAGCGGACCTTTACCAAGATTGTTCAAATTATTGCCCTGAGACAAAAATGCCCCCGCCTCGTGGCCCTTTGGTTTCACATAGACTTATATAGGGAAAATCTTGAAAAATCTTCTTCTCTGAAACCACAAGGCCTAGGTCTTTGATATTTGGTATGAAGCTTCAGCTAGTGGACCTCTAACAGGATTGTTCAAATTATAGCCCTGAGACAAAAATGCCCCCGCCTCGTGGCCCTTTGGTTTTACATAGACTTGTATAGGGAAAATCTTCAAAAATCTTCTTCGGTGAAACCACAAGGCCTAGGTCTTTGATTTTTGGTGTGAAATTTCTTCTAGTGGACCTCAATCAAGATTGTTCAAATTATAGCCCTGGGGCAAAAAAAGCCCCGGCCCCGAGACCCTTTGGTTTTACATAGACTTATATATGGAAATCATTGAAAATCTTCTTCTCTGAAACAGCAAGGCCCAGGTCTTTGATATTTGGTGTGAAGCTTCATCTAGTGGACCTCTATCAAGATTGTTTAAATTATAGCCCTGGGGCCAAAAATGCCCCTGCCCCAGGGCCTTTTTTTTGGGGGGGGGGGGGGGGTTTACATAGGCTTATGTAAGGTATATCTTTAAAAAATCTTCTTCTCTGAAACCGCAAGGCCCAGGTCTTTGATATTTGGTGTGTAGCTTCATCTAGTGGACCTTTGCCAAGATTGTTCAAACTATAGCCTTTGTTGATATTTGGTATGAACCTTCACCTTTTTAGACCTCCCTAACCTTATGCACATTATAACCCTGGGGTCAATAATGGCCCTCCCCGGTGCCCACTTGTTACTCTATGGATCAGGTGAGGGATCCAGGGCCATCATGGCCCTCTTGTGTTTTATATTAGGATCACTTTTTGTCTGTCATCCGTGCGTAAACAATTTCTTCAAACGACATCTCCTCCTAAACCACTGATCAGATTTTGACCAAACTTCACAGGAATGATCCTTAGGTGGACCCCTTTCAAAGTTGTTCAAATGGTTCTGGTCTGCTGCACATCAAGGTCACAGGGGCCAAAATTAGATTTATTTAATGAAAACTCAAAAAAACTTCTTCTCTGAAACCATAAGGCCCAGGTCTTTGATATTTGGTACGAAGTTTCATCTAGTGGATCCCTACCAAGATTGTTCAAATTATAGTGCTGGGGCCAAAAATGCCCCCTCCCCAGGTCCCTTTGATTTTACATAGGATTATATAGAGAAAATCTTTAAAAAAAATCTTCTCTGAAACCGCAAGGCCCAGATCTTCGATATTTGGTATGAAGCTTAATCTAGTGGACCCCTACCAAGATAGTTCACATTATAGTGCAGGGGCCAAAAATGCCCCCGCACCAGGGCCCTTTGGTTTTACATGGGCTTATATAGGGAAAATCTTTAAAAATCATCTTTTTGTTAACTGCAAGGCCCAGGTCTTTGCTATTTGGTATGAAGCTACATCTAGTGGACCCCTACCAAGATTATTCAAATTATAGCCCTCGGGGCAAAAATGCCCCCGCCTTGGGTCCCTTTGGTTTTACATAGACTTATATGGGGAAAATCTTTAAAAATCTACTTCCCTGAAACCGCAAGGCCCAGGTCTTGGATATTTGGTATGAAGCTTCATCTTGTGGACCGCTACCAAGACTGTTCAAATTATAGCCCTGCGGCCAAAAATGCCCCCACCTCTGGGCCCTTTTGTTTAACATAGACTTATATGGGGGAAATCTTTAAAAATCTCCTTCCCTGAAACCGCAAGGCCCAGGTATTTGATATTTGGTAAGAAGCTTCATCTTGTGGACCGCTACCAAGACTGTTCAAATTATAGCCCTGTCGCCAAAAATGCTCCCACCTCCGGGCCCTTTTGTTTTACATAGACCTGTAAGTTATATAGGGAAAATCTTCTGTGAAACCACAAGGCCTAGGTCTTTGATATTTGGTGTGAAATTTCATCTAGTGGACCTCTATCAAGATTGTTCAAATTATAGCCCTGGGGCCAAAAATGCCGCCGCCCCAAGACCCTTTGGTGTGACATAGACTTATATAGGGAAATCTTTAAAAATGTTCTTCTCTGGCACTGCAAGGGCCATTTTCTTTGATATTTGGTATGGAGCTTCATCTGGTGGACCTCTACCAAGATTGTTTAAATTACAGCCCTGAGACAAAAAATGTCCCCGCCTCGGGGGCCCTTTTGTTTTACATAGACTTATATAGGGAAAATCTTTAAAAATCTTCTTCTGTGAACCCACAAGGCCTAGGTCTTTTATATTTGGTGTGAAATTTCATCTAGTGGACCGCTATCAAGATTGTTCAAATTATAGCCCTGGGGCCAAAAATGCCCCCGCCCAGAGACCCTCAACATGATGCACATTGTAGCCCTGGGGTCAGTAATGGCCCTCCCTGGGGCCCACTTGTTACTCTATGGATCAGGTGAGCGATCAAGGGCCATCATGGCCCTCTTGTTTTGACCTTTGACCTCTAAGTATGACCTTGACCTTGGAGGTACGGACCTGGGTTTTGCATGTGACATGCCGTCTCATGATGGTTAACATTTATGCCAAGTAATTTCAAAATCCATCAAGAAATAAGAAAGTTATTGACTGCGTTTAAGTTTCATCAAACGGACGGACAGGGGCAACGCTATGTACCCTTTCCACCATTCTTCGAATGGCGGGGGCATAAAAACATGTTATATGGTTCTTAAGTGGATTTTATGCACCCAGAGCTTGGCAAGAAGGGAAGAATATACTTGTTAAGACTTCTGACACCACCAATTTAAGTTGCGAGTGTTGAAAACCCCTAAATTACTGCTTTAGACAGAGTGCTTATATAGCAATCAAGGTTTAGGCACAAGCCTAATATGTAAAGTACATTTATGCATGAATGCACTTTAGTTTCTTATTAAACAACATTAAAGTCAATTTTTTATCTTTTTTGCCGCGTTTTTGGCCATAACTTCTTTATTTTAGATTTTTGAACGATACATCCAGCGAGAAAAAAGAAATGCCGCAAAAAAGATAAAAAATCGATTTTAATGTTGTTTAAAAAAAGTTCAAGTGCCTTCATGCATAAATGTATTTATGTAGGCTTGAGCCTGAGCCTTGATTGCTATGAAAGTTGGTCAATATAAGGATTTCCAGACACTTCGGCCCCACTACCACCTCGGCCCCTAGACAGGTCGGCCCAAAACCAAGTCGGCCCTAGACACCTCGGCGTAGTCACCTCGGCCCTAGACACCTCGGCCCCACTGTCACCTCGGCCCCAAAGACACCTTGGCCCCACTTTTGATATCTGTTAGGGTATGAGCATTTATATCATGTTAAAATCGGCCCCGCCCATCGGGACTTCAAGAAACCGACAGCCTGTGGTATGAGTACTGGTAAACGGCTTAGAGGTTCTAAGCCTGGCCAGGAAAAGCGGTGCGAGTCGGACCGTTCATACTTATAAAACCTATTGGTTTCATTGGGCTGCAAGGTTTGAGATATCATTTCATCTCAATGCCGGGTAAAATTCCCACAAAATTGGGGGCAACATCTCCAAAATGACCGATTCAATGTTGATAAGAGCGTTAAACGTCAAGTCTAACAAACAAAACATCATCTTAACAAGCCCGTGTAATGAAGACCCCGCTAAAACCCAGTTTATATGGGGAAAACAGGGGCTCATAGGGGCATACATTATTATTTATCACGAAGACACGCCTTTATAATTTTGACTCCCTTGAACCCCACTTTTATATAGTAAAATTGGGGTTTACAGGGGTAAACCTTATTTTTCTTATTTGAGCCTTATTTTTCTTATTTGAGCAGAAATAATAAAAATACCATAATTCTTCCTTTAATAATGTTCGTTTTTTCGGCGGTAAAGTTTACAATGCATTTTGTATAGGCATGTTTTCGTAATTCTTATTTCTGCTCCAAGACACAGGCTGTGTGTTATATAATTTCGGTTTTACGGAATCTTCAATTAAGTTGTAAGGAAAGAAGGTCAAATTAATTTATTGCTATTTTTATTTCATATAAAAATAACAAATAACCAATGAAAAACCAATGAAAACCAATGAAAAATTTTCGACCAGAAAGGTATTTTTGGTCGATGCATAACAACGCATACACGACATTTTCAGGATAACTTGGACTACACACAGCTAATCCCCACCTCCTTCAGTCGTGACGGTGGGCCTTGAGTCAGCATCACGAAAAGTGGGGTTTAGCGGGTTGTTCGAATTGTGAATATTTGATACTGATAGTCAAGGAGCCTTTTCTACAAGAATATATAGGGCCATGAAGACTTTGCACTCAGTGTACATTCAGATCCATCTGATCTGGATCTACACTGTCATTCAGTTTGCGAATTTTAAATGAATACAATATTGTAACGGAACACCATCTGGTCAAGCGGTACAGCTGTTGATATGGTCAGGATGTGATGGTGCTGTTACAATAAAATATATGTGGGTTCGACCTGGGTCGTACACTAAACTACAGGGAAGAGAATACACAGCCAGCCATTGGTTCAGTTTCTTAAATTTATTTTGTTACCCATGACAATAGTGTGTGCAGTCTATAGTAAGCTATCTTATAAGGCTAACTTATAATTATGGCATAGGTGAACAGAACAATAAAAACAAATTACTGCAGTCGCACATTATAACACCTAATTTAACAGAACGACTAAGAGTATACATTTGCTAACGGCCTTAAAAGCTGACATTAAGCTAGAAAGATTTTCTTTATGATAGGCGTATAATAACATTCCATCATTGTACATTGCATTGAATCAATTCATTGAACGTTGAGAGTCACACCAATTCAAGGGACTGGATTCCACCCAAATAGGTGCATTAAACAATTCACCTAAATGGGCGCAATATCAATTCCACCTAAATGAGCGCACCAACAATTCGCCTAAATGGGCGTACCTAAATGAACGCACCAAACAATTCACCCTTATTATTGTGCAGCCAAATCCAAGTCAATAACAACACAGGTGTTACTAACAATCACTTCTGTAAAGCCCACAGAACTGTAACAAACTGGGTTGGTATTGTTTTCAATCTGCGCCCACGAAGGAGGTGTCCCTATCTAGGTGTACCAATCGGCCTCAGGTTATTAGAATGGTTACAGAGCAAGTATTGGATCTATATTCCTTTATAAAGTGTTTATAAAACCATAGGGGATAGTAGGTGATATTATTAGATACGCTCAGCCAGAACAAAGATAGGCTTTACGTATGTGATTGCAGAAAGTTGTATAACCCATTTTCCTATGATTGACTAATGAATCTTTCCCTTGCCGTTGCCGTTATACAACACAGTCTCTTAAAGAATAATAAGTTTGTCATCTAAGAAGAAATTCTTTACAGTTGACCTTGTGCTAACAATTAAAAATCAATTAAGAGGTATTCTACAAGGTGCAAATTTAGACCCTCTGCAATATAATTGTAATGACCACGCCTAGCCAGGTGGAACCTTTCCTATGTAAGTGGAAGACACTAACAGCCTTTACGAGATCATACATATATTTGTCATTCACGTGTGATCATGCAACTGCTAGACAGTTCACACGTTTCTACTAACAACATTTGACAAGAGATCAACACTGCATCGTCTCCACCTAGACCACACAGAGACAGGCGTAAATCTCACCTAGATGGGTGAAATGTCACGCCTAGGTAGGCGCAAATCACGCCTAAATAGGCGACACCCCCCTAGCTAGGCGATCTACTACTTTGAATAACATTCCCATTAATTAAGATAATTTACGTTTGAACACAGCCATTATGTTAACAATTTAAGTTACTTAACATGCTTTATAAGGCATAGCAAAGAGTAATTTCCTTTAATAGTCAGAACAAAATAGTCACTAACAATGTGCATTATTAAGTCCTTACTTGATACTGAGAGAACGTCCTTTCCAAGCCAGGCGGAATTCATCCCAGATAGGTGCAAGTACAATTCCCCTCAAAACGTATAGAAATCGGATCTACTAATTCATATCACTACAAGTTGCTACAACATGCTTTGAGAAAAACACCACAAACAGCAACTAGGTAGACCGTTAATGAAGTACCTTCCACCCATCCTGGCATGGAATTATTCAGCCTAGCTAGGTAAAACGTTCTTAATTAGGCTAACTAACCATTCAAAGTCGATTTTACTTTATCCGAGCCAGGCAGATTCCTCCGAGTTAGGCATAAAGGAATGTTGCTTTAAAATGCACGATAATAAGTTACTAGCTCATAGACAGCCTAGAAGTTGCTACACCACGCTTTCAAAAGCGAACTACCCTGCAACAGCCCAAACAGTCTATGTTTTAAACATTCGCCCACCTCGGCTTCGCCCACCTCGGCGTAGCGTAACAAGGACTATGCCTAGCTCGGCGCAAAGCTCGACCTTAGCCAAAATTATCAACAAAGAGAGTATTCAAAGTTATGACTGCTTATGAAAAGCCATTAATTTATAATTAATTTATATAGATGTATTGATAACCTGTGCCAACTTTGCCTAAACTAGATAAATAAATGAATAAATGCTCCTCACAGATGGACGCATGTTTCGCCTAGATACGCGAAACATTCGCCCAGATGGGAGTGCCGGGTCAACAAACAAGCAAACATAGTTCAGACTCAGGCCTAGATCATCTAGGCCACACCATACTTCCAATCTAGGCGAACCCAGGCGTGTTTTAGCTATGGGAAGCTGAAACACGGCCTAGGCGCCTCAACTTGTTTTGGCAAAAGCCACAGCAGGTTGCTCGCAACAATCAGCAACACTGAACTTCAACCGAAACGCTCCTTATATACCCTCCAGGCTCGCGCTGGATGACGTTGTGACTGGATGACGTCACTTTCCTAACCATGCTACCAAGCATACGGAACGTTCGGTCCTTATGGTATGTTCAGTGCGCAGTGAGTTCGAACAGCTGAGCAAAAAGTAAGCAAACATTTGATGGAAAATACTGTTTCAAATGCGAAAGTGTGAGCATAAAAAGAATATGGATAATACAATAAACAATAGATTTTTGTGGTTATATATGCAAAGGGCGATGACATGGCTGTTTTACACAGGATATACTCGACAAAGTTGGCACATGGTTTGCTTCGACTACGGCCATTTCGGACCGAAGATCGGTATGTACATTTTGTTAAAACAGATATAAATGAATTTAAACAACAATGAGAACATTTGTACATAGAATAACAGAGAATAGCCAGACGCCGTTACAACAGCCCCCTACCCAGAAAAGGCATGGACCCCATGTGGAATGTTACGTCAGTATACAGCTTGGAAAGTAGTAATGAAGGAGGCAATTGGCTATTATCGTTATTCATCCGTCAATATTAACTTTACACAAATAAATACTAATACACTTAGTTTTGTCTATAAAGTTATCCATATTGTTGACACTTAACTTATGAATCAATTCTCACACAAGTTCTCCCACATTCGTTGAATAATTCTATATTTAATTTCACCATATTATTTAAAATTTCTGTTTCAATTTTTCTTCTGAAGGTTACCCTTCCGAATTGTAACCATTACAAGCGACTTTCTTGTGTCCGGTTACGAAGTCGGATTCACCTACCTGGATGACGAATGATCTCAAAAATGGACCTCTTAGGCTCATTCAAAATCGAGGCAGGTAATCGTGTAAGAACAATTTAAACTTAAATTATGGTAAACATTGCCTAAAATGAATACTAAACTGCTGGTTAACACACAGTCGAAAAGAGCTAATTATTTAGATAACACTGACAGGAAAATACAAAATTACATGGACATAGCAATAACACTTTCATACATGCACCTTCGTATCCCTCTTTTAAAGCAACTGGATAGAAAGATATGGAAGATTAGCTGCATATGAGCAGAAATTGGGGTAAATCTTCAGATACTATTTTGTCTATGCAGTAAGTGCATAACCACAACATCTCGTATCTAATAAAAGCTGTTGCAGTCATGCGAGTGCTACATATGAACCCACAAAAGCCAACTCTTTCAATCCAATACCAAAACAAAGAGTGACACAGATTACACATCACATTTGTAAGAGGAAGAAAACACATATACATAAGTCTCTAACATCGGACACTGTCTTGAATTCGTGGTATACCTTAATAGCCACTGAGTTGTACATCGCTAGTTAAAGGACTCATTTGCATTACAAAATACTAGTACTCATCTACATCAGACAATGACTGTTATTGCCTGCTGAACATGCATACTAGCCATCAACTCACTCTGAAACATACCCATTTAGTTATGTGCCCGCCCTCCAAATACTTTTCTGTAAGTTACCATCAAGGTATTTCAACATTTAGTCCACAGTGCACATAAAACAATGATAATTTGATTTTATGATTATATTTTTAGAAACTCTAAAAGTGTTAAATATGTAAAATAAAGCAAGAAACCTTACAATACAAGGATCTCACTGTAAGTTGCGTTCTATGACCGCTAACACAATTTGTTGCGTGCGAAATTCAAATTGCATACAGTCATTTAAAAACAAAGAATCTAACAATTTAATGCAAGATTTACCAGACCTTGGAATTAACATAAATGGATTAAAAGTGAATCCAAGGTAAGTAAATATATAAGGCAGTCTGACCGATAAATCCAATGAACATCTTAAATAACTCACTGAATAACATTAACTCGTTTTATGTCCAAAACTTACAAAGGTTAAAAAGCAGATTGCAATCCAGACAAAGATGAGGCTGTCTGAAGTATACAAAATTCATGTATAGCCATATGGGCGCCAAGATGCCAATTAGCGGTCAAGTAAAGTAAAGTATCATGTCAAAAAAAAAATATGATCTGAAATCTCAACAAAATAATCCAATAGAATTTACAGTCTTGCATACAATCATACAGTACAGGTCTTGCAGTCACATAAAATGCCATGCAACGCATGAAAACAACATGAGCATAAAGCCAGAAACTCAACTATCTCCTTCAGACTCACGAACCAGAACTTGAATGACATTTGAACATCTACTCAAAATTAAGGTTAGCGAATCCCCTACAGAAGTACTTGTGTCTAAAGCAGATATTTCCAAACTGTTGGAGCATGCGAAAAGGCACTACATTTTTTACACCCTTTTAAGATTAAAAACTATTAACATTAGCCAAATTCATCAAATGCCAGATGTAGCCAGGATATTCCTGAAAGCAAAGGAACATTTTACAACTGTTTCCATGCTACTCCCTTATTTACTTATTTTTGTTTTATTTTTGTTAGAGCTTTCCCAAAACGTTTTCCGTACAAGAACTTCATTACATTGTAAAATTCTTGCACAGAAATATCCTGGAGAAAAGATAATTGTTCAAGTTAACACCAGCTAATAAGCTATCCAACAACATCTAGCAAATGTCTGTAGAGGAAACATCCCTGGAAGATTATCATGAAATGTGAAGAATACGTCTTAACTCTCCAAACAAATCATGTTAACTTCGAATAGTTTTATAAATTATCATTAGGGTAAAATTTTGTAACCAAATCACTGATGTTTTTTTTTTTACCTAATGTTATCTCTACAGACAGATTACTATGGTTCTATATAATTCCATGAAAATATACTAACTATGCTTAAATTTCTAATCGAATCTAATTCCATGGTCCTCTTTCAGCTGGATTCGCGTTATTATAATGTCTCTCTATGTATAGCAATGAGTTTTTTTTTTCCATTTTAGTCCATTTGCTTCAATTTAAAGTGTATATATTTAAACGCGAATTATACTTAATTATAATTTAATTTCAATTGATCTGAAAAATTGGCTTAAACGCGCTTTCTTTAATCGTGTATAGTTGACTCCATTCTGCGTCATCTTCCCGGGTATACCATCTTCCAACGGTTCATATGCCAATATGAACCAGCATCATTCAGTTCATATATGTATATGAACTGGCAACATACAGTGGTGCAGACTAACAACCATAGTCTGCCCCATACAACTCAGCAAAGTGCTGCATGCGTCCTCTAACTAGCTACTGGAAACCCTTTATTCTGAAATATTCACGTTCTTTCAGAAGTTCCAAGTTGTACTTTCTCATACTTGGCAACATCGCCTGGTTGAAATTGCCACAATACTTGTAATAGTTCATAATTTTATAATGTGGAGCTTCCCTGTCTAAGAAGACGCTGTTTGCTTGCGGAACCAGACATTTCTGTGCAATAACTTAGCCATCACTGACTCAGGGTCCTTCGTTGATGTAAGCATTCTAGTCTCAAATCTTTCTTCTCCAACATTTAAAATTAAGATGCAAACACACTCTGTCATAAGAAAAGCGTATACATGAAAAGTCACAGTCTAAGTTTACACCTATCTCAAGCCAGCGATAGTACAGTAGGTGGAATGAAGCCACACACCCACGCATAGGCGATACGACAAGATGACATTTCCGCGGTGACAAGCATGAACAACGCATTAGCTTGACATGTAAGAGTAGGTGGGAAAATTCTCAAGAAGTGGTTAATTTTCTGTTGCCACCATAGACATGGTGTACATCAGCAAACACATTGCCATCGACAGTCAGGTGAACAACTATTCCCCACATTTGTGGTCATCACAGCACTAAGTACCAACAACAAATATGTAAGCCAGAACAACAGTCTGATCATAGCCGTCACCAGCCTTGCATCAGGTCGCAGCAAATGTAAAATTATCGATTGTTAAAATTATGATGTTGCTTTATGTTTCTATATTCTATTTTCTATGCTTGGGTACGTAAGTATAATTTAGATATATGCCTTCTTTTTCAGGTTAGACAAGATAAAGCATTCACCTTCAGCAACTCGGATGTTTCTTCTGCATGTTATCGACAGCCGAGACAACCGAGGGTACAAGCACAGACAGTGGTCAGCTTCAGCAACATGCAGTGTGTGCAACAACATTCAGCACAAAATTTTGCACACCATTCAGCACAAACTGATTATAAATACAACTTGCATTGTATGCAAACAACATTCAGTGCAAACGGGCTATCAATCCAACCTGTCGTGTGCATAAACGGCATTCAGCACAAACTGGTTATAAATACAGCTTGCAGTGTGTGCAAACAATATCCAGCATAAACTGGTCATAAATACAGAGACATCACTATCTCAGTCAAAATTAAGTATGTCTATAATCTAATACAAATTGTAGAGCGTGGAGTTGAATGCAAATTGAACATCTTACGTAGCTCTCAGTTAGATTTGTAATAAACTTTGTGATCTGTAAAGTGTATGTCTTCAGATACAAGCTCCACTAAACCAACCGTGGACTGACAATCACAGACACACATGCTGCTTATGTGAAGTGTTTCATTTCTTTGTCTATTTTTATTTGGTTTTTCTATGTCGTTTTGGCTAGAATTAAGAAGTAATTGCTTGAATATAAATTAAGACAACCAGCTTGTTGGCACAGGTTAATGTTATAGTTGACGGTCGTTCACTATCAGTATGGTATATTGAATTCTGCTTGTATATAAAAGAAAATGACTGTTTTTCACTAATAACATTGATATCTATGTTTTTGTTTTTGTTGTCTTATTATTAAATTACTCTGCCCCAAAATTAGGCTTTAGTTTGCCATGATGAACAACCCATGGTTCATCGCTGAGGTTTCGTGAATAGATTACTTTTATGCTAGCATCAGTAGTAGTGTATGTTCATTCGAGCACGTTTGAGTGTCAGAGGTATATAATGAGATCAAACTTTGTATAGATCTAGACCATCCTATATAACTAAAGACGTACATTAGTCCTGGTCTTGTCTATACCCAGGAATTTGCATACCTCCTGGAAGACTTTGGACTCGAAATTCTACCCTCAGTCAGTAGGTTATTGCAACAGCACGCCAAATATAGATATAAATCTTTTCACTTATTTCGAAGCAACACAATTTGCCTCTAGTGTCTTCAAATGTATTGCATCAACCAATTTCGTGAAATAGCAGGAAACAACCATAAGATATATATTTATTTTATGACTGGATCACATGTATCCAATGCGTCCATTGGATATCCAGCAAAAAGTGCATTTGCATTCCCGTGGGACACTTTTCTGGAACCACAAGTTAAGCACATTCTACACCAATACGATACATCTATGTGCATATTGCACCAGCATTTGAACCTCTTTCTGATTTTATTATATAAGTTTTACGTCTGCCTTAGTGTCCACCAGGAACATTTTCAGATGACCGGTGAAAGACTTCTTATCGAAGAACAGCTATTCAGCATCATTTCCAACATCTGTGATCGTTTCTCATATGTTAATCCTCATTTTTTCATGCCAATAGGCTATCATTGCGTTCAATTTTACTTTAAATAAGCAGACAGGCGCCATCGTAGACCAAAGATATATAAAGCATCTCTTTTCCATTGCAACACATTTCTCAAAACATCATCATCTTCCTGTTTTGAACTAATATATTCCTGTGTAATACCATAATGTTCCTATGTCTTACCACAGGAAGAAGTGGATTGGCCAGATCCACAACTTTGCTGACTAACACTTAAACATAATTGACATGTGCTGTGTTTACATCCCTGATCAGATTGAAAACAGGAGTTTTTAGTCGCTTGTACCAATCATATTCTCGCAACGACACTGCAGTTTGTCAGTACGAGCCTCTGCTGTTGTTGTCACGCCAGCAAGAGCAACATTCAACACATCGATATAATCCCCAGTCTCAAACAAACCCCCAAACCGTGTCCCATCTTCAAAATGATTCAACCAGTCTTCCATATTACAAACATGCTGTCGTTTTACAGCAGCAACAATAATTAATATGCATGACGACTTTTGATAATTTCGTGAGCTTCTGTATCCACCCCATCGCATACAGAATTAATCATTGCATGCGTGAAGTGAGGAACCCCGATCTGGGACATTCAATGTGACAACTCCGAAGAGAGCACCTCCGCTGCTCCAGGTCCTAAACAAATGGAAGTGTGCGCCTCACTACCACAGAAATCGTCGTCAGCAATACTGGGCCCATTAAAGTCAGGATCTTTGTCCTGTTCAACAAAAGAAACACTTTGTGTTTCTGGATGGTACCATCACTAAATAGAGTGGCAACATGGTCACCCCCATCATTAGGGTAAGCAACATCATGAAGAACACTCCTCATGCAGGGCAGGGTGACTTCTTCGTCATTCCCGATATTGTGTTCTTCCAACAACTTTGTCAACCCTGATATTGCCTTCTACTAAGGCGACTCTCAACACAGCACTAATTTTCCCTGCATTTATTACAGTCAGCTATCTTCTCCGGAGAATATCTTCTTTCACAACGATCACAGTATTTTCATTTATCGATATGACACGGTCTACGTGGCATCAATACAGCATTGCTGTGCACTCAACCCGCATGGTGCACTACATTAGAGGTGTAGACTCTTAAGGTCTCATTTGATATTCATTTTTATCAATCTCGTGAGCCATTTGAGTGACTCAATATAAGTTATACTGAGACCCGTTAACAGATCAAATAATGTTGTTTCACTGCTATAACACAGCTAACAGTTCTTTCGTAGTCGTACCAGTTTCTTTGTAGCTTGCGCGAGCTCTGGGATGGTCACCCTTGCTTCGAGCTCACGACCCACACAGCGTCTTGTAAATTACAGACTTGTTCACTGAACATAATATGTTTGCAAGCTTCTCAACAATAGTGTTTTAATCACGTTTATGATCATAGCCAAGCTCACTTACAAGAGAGTGGGTATCACCCGTCAAACAACTTCTCAGTTACAAAGATATTTCTCTGTACTGGCAACCATAAATCTCACTGGTACGTGGTAAAACCTTGCAAATTCTGTAGCCCCATTATAGATTTCAGCAAGTATAATGCTTAACAGCTAAATTTTCACTGAGTTTCTGTCTGATTCAAGCTTATTTCAAGCGAAGAGTTTGCAATTGTACTGTCCTCATCATGTCTCGTTATTTATTTTTTACTGTAAGGTAGAGGGCGTGTTCATAAGTGTCTCATCATTTGATTTAAACAACCTGTTTACACTTGCCTTATTAAGATTTTGTTATTATTATAATCAGTTTAACTAGTAGCATTCACTTCCCAAGTAGAATAGTCCAAACACCAGGATTTTAGCACATTATTTTCCAGGTTGCCAACTACAGGGGACCAAAGGCTCCAACAATCATACAAGCGTACCAGCCAGTCAACCATAAGCCAGCTTGCCCTTGTAGCTAACAATGAAGTTTATCCAAAACCTATATGGCGTTGAATTATTATTTTCTAATCTAACAAAAGTTTATTAGCATCCTACTTCTGCGACACCAAATTGTAACGGAACACCATCTGGTCAAGCGGTACAGCTGTTGATATGGTCAGGATGTGATGGTGCTGTTACAATAAAATATATGTGGGTTCGACCTGGGTCGTACACTAAACTACAGGGAAGAGAATACACAGCCAGCCATTGGTTCAGTTTCTTAAATTTATTTTGTTACCCATGACAATAGTGTGTGCAGTCTATAGTAAGCTATCTTATAAGGCTAACTTATAATTATGGCATAGGTGAACAGAACAATAAAAACAAATTACTGCAGTCGCACATTATAACACCTAATTTAACAGAACGACTAAGAGTATACATTTGCTAACGGCCTTAAAAGCTGACATTAAGCTAGAAAGATTTTCTTTATGATAGGCGTATAATAACATTCCATCATTGTACATTGCATTGAATCAATTCATTGAACGTTGAGAGACACACCAATTCAAGGGACTGGATTCCACCCTAATAGGTGCATTAAACAATTCACCTAAATGGGCGCAATATCAATTCCACCTAAATGAGCGCACCAACAATTCGCCTAAATGGGCGTACCTAAATGAACGCACCAAACAATTCACCCTTATTATTGTGCAGCCAAATCCAAGTCAATAACAACACAGGTGTTACTAACAATCACTTCTGTAAAGCCCACAGAACTGTAACAAACTGGGTTGGTATTGTTTTCAATCAGCGCCCACGAAGGAGGTGTCCCTATCTAGGTGTACCAATCGGCCTCAGGTTATTAGAATGGTTACAGAGCAAGTATTGGATCTATATTCCTTTATAAAGTGTTTATAAAACCATAGGGGATAGTAGGTGATATTATTAGATACGCTCAGCCAGAACAAAGATAGGCTTTACGTATGTGATTGCAGAAAGTTGTATAACCCATTTTCCTATGATTGACTAATGAATCTTTCCCTTGCCGTTGCCGTTATACAACACAGTCTCTTAAAGAATAATAAGTTTGTCATCTAAGAAGAAATTCTTTACAGTTGACCTTGTGCTAACAATCAAAAATCAATTAAGAGGTATTCTACAAGGTGCAAATTTAGACCCTCTGCAATATAATTGTAATGACCACGCCTAGCTAGGTGGAACCTTTCCTATGTAAGTGGAAGACACTAACAGCCTTTACGAGATCATACATATATTTGTCATTCACGTGTGATCATGCAACTGCTAGACAGTTCACACGTTTCTACTAACAACATTTGACAAGAGATCAACACTGCATCGTCTCCACCTAGACCACACCGAGACAGGCGTAAATCTCACCTAGATGGGTGAAATGTCACGCCTAGGTAGGCGCAAATCACGCCTAAATAGGCGACATCCCCCTAGCTAGGCGATCTACTACTTTGAATAACATTCCCATTAATTAAGATAATTTACGTTTGAACACAGCCATTATGTTAACAATTTAAGTTACTTAACATGCTTTATAAGGCATAGCAAAGAGTAATTTCCTTTAATAGTCAGAACAAAATAGTCACTAACAATGTGCATTATTAAGTCCTTACTTGATACTGAGAGAACGTCCTTTCCAAGCCAGGCGGAATTCATCCCAGATAGGTGCAAGTACAATTCCCCTCAAAACGTATAGAAATCGGATCTACTAATTCATAACACTCTACAAGTTGCTAAAACATGCCTTGAGAAAAACACCACAAACAGCAACTATGTAGACCGTTAATGAAGTACCTTCCACCCATCCTGGCATGGACTTATTCAGCCTAGCTAGGTAAAACGTTCTTAATTAGGCTAACTAACCATTCAAAGTCGATTTTACTTTATCCGAGCCAGGCAGATTCCTCCGAGTTAGGCATAAAGGAATGTTGCTTTAAAATGCACGATAATAAGTTACTAGCTCATAGACAGCCTAGAAGTTGCTACACCACGCTTTCAAAAGCGAACTACCCTGCAACAGCCCAAACAGTCTATGTTTTAAACATTCGCCCACCTCGGCTTCGCCCATCTCGGCGTAGCGTAACAAGGACTATGCCTAGCTCGGCGCAAAGCTCGACCTTAGCCAAAATTATCAACAAAGAGAGTATTCAAAGTTATGACTGCTTATGAAAAGCCATTAATTTATAATCTATTTATATAGATGTATTGATAACCTGTGCCAACTTTGCCTAAACTAGATAAATAAATGAATAAATGCTCCTCACAGATGGACGCATGTTTCGCCTAGATACGCGAAACATTCGCCCAGATGGGAGTGCCGGGTCAACAAACAAGCAAACATAGTTCAGACTCAGGCCTAGATCATCTAGGCCACACCATACTTCCAATCTAGGCGAACCCTGGCGTGTTTCAGCTGTGGGAAGCTGAAACACGGCCTAGGCGCCTCAACTTGTTTTGGCAAAAGCCACAGCAGGTTGCTCGCAACAATCAGCAACACTGAACTTCAACCGAAACGCTCCTTATATACCCTCCAGGCTCGCGCTGGATGACGTTGTGCCTGGATGACGTCACATTCCTAACCATGCTACCAAGCATACGGAACGTTCGGTCCTTATGGTATGTTCAGTGCGCAGTGAGTTCGAACAGCTGAGCAAAAAGTAAGCAAACATTTGATGGAAAATACTGTTTCAAATGCGAAAGTGTGAGCATAAAAAGAATATGGATAATACAATAAACAATAGATATTTGTGGTTATATATGCAAAGGGCGATGACATGGCTGTTTTACACAGGATATACTCGACAAAGTTGGCACATGGTTTGCTTCGACTACGGCCATTTCGGACCGAAGATCGGTATGTACATTTTGTTAAAACAGATATAAATGAATTTAAACAACAATGAGAACATTTGTACATAGAATAACAGAGAATAGCCAGACGCCGTTACAACAGCCCCCTACCCAGAAAAGGCATGGACCCCATGTGGAATGTTACGTCAGTATACAGCTTGGAAAGTAGTAATGAAGGAGGCAATTGGCTATTATCGTTATTCATCCGTCAATATTAACTTTACACAAATAAATACTAATACACTTAGTTTTGTCTATAAAGTTATCCATATTGTTGACACTTAACTTATGAATCAATTCTCACACAAGTTCTCCCACATTCGTTGAATAATTCTATATTTAATTTCACCATATCATTTAAATTTCTGTTTCAATTTTTCTTCTGAAGGTTACCCTTCCGAATTGTAACCATTACAAGCGACTTTCTTGTGTCCGGTTACGAAGTCGGATTCACCTACCTGGATGACGAATGATCTCAAAAATGGACCTCTTAGGCTCATTCAAAATCGAGGCAGGTAATCGTGTAAGAACAATTTAAACTTAAATTATGGTAAACATTGCCTAAAATGAATAAACTGCTGGTTAACACACAGTCGAAAAGAGCTAATTATTTAGATAACACTGACAGGAAAATACAAAATTACATGGACATAGCAATAACACTTTCATACATGCACCTTCGTATCCCTCTTTTAAAGCAACTGGATAGAAAGATATGGAAGATTAGCTGCATATGAGCAGAAATCGGGGTAAATCTTCAGATACTATTTTGTCTATGCAGTAAGTGCATAACCACAACATCTCGTATCTAATAAAAGCTGTTGCAGTCATGCGAGTGCTACATATGAACCCACAAAAGCCAACTCTTTCAATCCAATACCAAAACAAAGAGTGACACAGATTACACATCATATTTGTAAGAGGAAGAAAACACATATACATAAGTCTCTAACATCGGACACTGTCTTGAATTCGTGGTATACCTTAATAGCCACTGAGTTGTACATCGCTAGTTAAAGGACTCATTTGCATTACAAAATACTAGTACCCATCTACATCAGACAATGACTGTTATTGCCTGCTGAACATGCATACTAGCCATCAACTCACTCTGAAACATACCCATTTAGTTATGTGCCCGCCCTCCAAATACTTTTCTGTAAGTTACCATCAAGGTATTTCAACATTTAGTCCACAGTGCACATAAACAATGATAATTTGATATTATGATTATATTTTTAGAAACTCTAAAAGTGTTAAATATGTAAAATAAAGCAAGAAACCTTACAATACAAGGATCTCACTGTAAGTTGCGTTCTATGACCGCTAACACAATTTGTTGCGTGCGAAATTCAAATTGCATACAGTCATTTAAAAACAAAGAATCTAACAATTTAATGCAAGATTTACCAGACCTTGGAATTAACATAAATGGATTAAAAGTGAATCCAAGGTAAGTAAATATATAAGGCAGTCTGACCGATAAATCCAATGAACATCTTAAATAACTCACTGAATAACATTAACTCGTTTTATGTCCAAAACTTACAAAGGTTAAAAAGCAGATTGCAATCCAGACAAAGATGAGGCTGTCTGAAGTATACAAAATTCATGTATAGCCATATGGGCGCCAAGATGCCAATTAGCGGTCAAGTAAAGTAAAGTATCATGTCAAAAAAAAATATGATCTTAAATCTCAACAAAATAATCCAATAGAATTTACAGTCTTGCATACAATCATACAGTACAGGTCTTGCAGTCACATAAAATGCCATGCAACGCATGAAAACAACATGAGCATAAAGCCAGAAACTCAACTATCTCCTTCAGACTTACGAACCAGAACTTGAATGACATTTGAACATCTACTCAAAATTAAGGTTAGCGAATCCCCTACAGAAGTACTTGTGTCTAAAGCAGATATTTCCAAACTGTTGGAGCATGCGAAAAGGCACTACATTTTTTACACCCTTTTAAGATTAAAAACTATTAACATTAGCCAAATTCATCAAATGCCAGATGTAGCCAGGATATTCCTGAAAGCAAAGGAACATTTTACAACTGTTTCCATGCTACTCCCTTATTTACTTATTTTTGTTTTATTTTTGTTAGAGCTTTCCCAAAACGTTTTCCGTACAAGAACTTCATTACATTGTAAAATTCTTGCACAGAAATATCCTGGAGAAAAGATAATTGTTCAAGTTAACACCAGCTAATAAGCTATCCAACAACATCTAGCAAATGTCTGTAGAGGAAACATCCCTGGAAGATTATCATGAAATGTGAAGAATACCTCTTAACTCTCCAAACAAATCATGTTAACTTCGAATAGTTTTATAAATTATCATTAGGGTAAAATTTTGTAACCAAATCACTGATGTTTTTTTTTTTTTTTACCTAATGTTATCTCTACAGACAGATTACTATGGTTCTATATAATTCCATGAAAATATACTAACTATGCTTTAATTTCTAATCGAATCTAATTCCATGGTCCTCTTTCAGCTGGATTCGCGTTATTATAATGTCTCTCTATGTATAGCAATGAGTAGTTTTTTTTCCATTTTAGTCCATTTGCTTCAATTTAAAGTGTATATATTTAAACGCGAATTATACTTAATTATAATTTAATTTCAATTGATCTGAAAAATTGGCTTAAACGCGCTTTCTTTAATCGTGTATAGTTGACTCCATTCTGCGTCATCTTCCCGGGTATACCATCTTCCAACGGTTCATATGCCAATATGAACCAGCATCATTCAGTTCATATATGTATATGAACTGGCAACATACAGTGGTGCAGACTAACAACCATAGTCTGCCCCATACAACTCAGCAAAGTGCTGCATGCGTCCTCTAACTAGCTACTGGAAACCCTTTATTCTGAAATATTCACGTTCTTTCAGAAGTTCCAAGTTGTACTTTCTCATACTTGGCAACATCGCCTGGTTGAAATTGCCACAATACTTGTAATAGTTCATAATTTTATAATGTGGAGCTTCCCTGTCTAAGAAGACGCTGTTTGCTTGCGGAACCAGACATTTCTGTGCAATAACTTAGCCATCACTGACTCAGGGTCCTTCGTTGATGTAAGCATTCTAGTCTCAAATCTTTCTTCTCCAACATTTAAAATTAAGATGCAAACACACTCTGTCATAAGAAAAGCGTATACATGAAAAGTCACAGTCTAAGTTTACACCTATCTCAAGCCAGCGATAGTACAGTAGGTGGAATGAAGCCACACACCCACGCATAGGCGATACGACAAGATGACATTTCCGCGGTGACAAGCATGAACAACGCATTAGCTTGACATACAGCATGTAAGAGTAGGTGGGAAAATTCTCAAGAAGTGGTTAATTTTCTGTTGCCACCATAGACATGGTGTACATCAGCAAACACATTGCCATCGACAGTCAGGTGAACAACTATTCCCCACATTTGTGGTCATCACAGCACTAAGTACCAACAACAAATATGTAAGCCAGAACAACAGTCTGATCATAGCCGTCACCAGCCTTGCATCAGGCCGCAGCAAATGTAAAATTATCGATTGTTAAAATTATGATGTTGCTTTATGTTTCTATATTCTATTTTCTATGCTTGGGTACGTAAGTATAATTTAGATATATGCCTTCTTTTTCAGGTTAGACAAGATAAAGCATTCACCTTCAGCAACTCGGATGTTTCTTCTGCATGTTATCGACAGCCGAGACAACCGAGGGTACAAGCACAGACAGTGGTCAGCTTCAGCAACATGCAGTGTGTGCAACAACATTCAGCACAAAATTTTGCACACCATTCAGCACAAACTGATTATAAATACAACTTGCATTGTATGCAAACAACATTCAGTGCAAACGGGCTATCAATCCAACCTGTCGTGTGCATAAACGGCATTCAGCACAAACTGGTTATAAATACAGCTTGCAGTGTGTGCAAACAATATCCAGCATAAACTGGTCATAAATACAGAGACATCACTATCTCAGTCAAAATTAAGTATGTCTATAATCTAATACAAATTGTAGAGCGTGGAGTTGAATGCAAATTGAACATCTTACGTAGCTCTCAGTTAGATTTGTAATAAACTTTGTGATCTGTAAAGTGTATGTCTTCAGATACAAGCTCCACTAAACCAACCGTGGACTGACAATCACAGACACACATGCTGCTTATGTGAAGTGTTTCATTTCTTTGTCTATTTTTATTTGGTTTTTCTATGTCGTTTTGGCTAGAATTAAGAAGTAATTGCTTGAATATAAATTAAGACAACCAGCTTGTTGGCACAGGTTAATGTTATAGTTGACGGTCGTTCACTATCAGTATGGTATATTGAATTCTGCTTGTATATAAAAGAAAATGACTGTTTTTCACTAATAACATTGATATCTATGTTTTTGTTTTTGTTGTCTTATTATTAAATTACTCTGCCCCAAAATTAGGCTTTAGTTTGCCATGATGAACAACCCATGGTTCATCGCTGAGGTTTCGTGAATAGATTACTTTTATGCTAGCATCAGTAGTAGTGTATGTTCATTCGAGCACGTTTGAGTGTCAGAGGTATATAATGAGATCAAACTTTGTATAGATCTAGACCATCCTATATAACTAAAGACGTACATTAGTCCTGGTCTTGTCTATACCCAGGAATTTGCATACCTCCTGGAAGACTTTGGACTCGAAATTCTACCCTCAGTCAGTAGGTTATTGCAACAGCACGCCAAATATAGATATAAATCTTTTCACTTTTTTCGAAGCAACACAATTTGCCTCTAGTGTCTTCAAATGTATTGCATCAACCAATTTCGTGAAATAGCAGGAAACAACCATAAGATATATATTTATTTTATGACTGGATCACATGTATCCAATGCGTCCATTGGATATCCAACATTGTCTTCCAGCAAAAAGTGCATTTGCATTCCCGTGGGACACTTTTCTGGAACCACAAGTTAAGCACATTCTACACCAATACGATACATCTATGTGCATATTGCACCAGCATTTGAACCTCTTTCTGATTTTATTATATAAGTTTTACGTCTGCCTTAGTGTCCACCAGGAACATTTTCAGATGACCGGTGAAAGACTTCTTATCGAAGAACAGCTATTCAGCATCATTTCCAACATCTGTGATCGTTTCTCATATGTTAATCCTCATTTTTTCATGCCAATAGGCTATCATTGCGTTCAATTTTACTTTAAATAAGCAGACAGGCGCCATCGTAGACCAAAGATATATAAAGCATCTCTTTTCCATTGCAACACATTTCTCAAAACATCATCATCTTCCTGTTTTGAACTAATATATTCCTGTGTAATACCATAATGTTCCTATGTCTTACCACAGGAAGAAGTGGATTGGCCAGATCCACAACTTTGCTGACTAACACTTAAACATAATTGACATGTGCTGTGTTTACATCCCTGATCAGATTGAAAACAGGAGGAGTTTTTAGTCGCTTGTACCAATCATATTCTCGCAACGACACTGCAGTTTGTCAGTACGAGCCTCTGCTGTTGTTGTCACGCCAGCATGAGCAACATTCAACACATCGATATAATCCCCAGTCTCAAACAAACCCCCAAAACCGTGTCCCATCTTCAAAATGATTCAACCAGTCTTCCATATTACAAACATGCTGTCGTTTTACAGCAGCAACAATAATTAATATGCATGACGACTTTTGATAATTTCGTGAGCTTCTGCATCCACCCCATCGCATACAGAATTAATCATTGCATGCGTGAAGTGAGGAACCCCGATCTGGGACATTCCATGTGACAACTCCGAAGAGAGCACCTCCGCTGCTCCAGGTCCTAAACAAATGGAAGTGTGCGCCTCACTACCACAGAAATCGTCGTCAGCAATACTGGGCCCATTAAACTCAGGATCTTTGCCCTGTTCAACAAAAGAAACACTTTGTGTTTCTGGATGGTACCATCACTAAATAGAGTGGCAACATGGTCACCCCCATCATTAGGGTAAGCAACATCATGAAGAACACTCCTCATGCAGGGCAGGGTGACTTCTTCGTCATTCCCGATATTGTGTTCTTCCAACAACTTTGTCAACCCTGATATTGCCTTCTACTAAGGCGACTCTCAACACAGCACTAATTTTCCCTGCATTTATTACAGTCAGCTATCTTCTCCGGAGAATATCTTCTTTCACAACGATCACAGTATTTTCATTTATCGATATGACACGGTCTACGTGGCATCAATACAGCATTGCTGTGCACTCAACCCGCATGGTGCACTACATTAGAGGTGTAGACTCTTAAGGTCTCATTTGATATTCATTTTTATCAATCTCGTGAGCCATTTGAGTGACTCAATATAAGTTATACTGAGACCCGTTAACAGATCAAATAATGTTGTTTCACTGCTATAACACAGCTAACAGTTCTTTCGTAGTCGTACCAGTTTCTTTGTAGCTTGCGCGAGCTCTGGGATGGTCACCCTTGCTTCGAGCTCACGACCCACACAGCGTCTTGTAAATTACAGACTTGTTCACTGAACATAATATGTTTGCAAGCTTCTCAACAATAGTGTTTTAATCACGTTTATGATCATAGCCAAGCTCACTTACAAGAGAGTGGGTATCACCCGTCAAACAACTTCTCAGTTACAAAGATATTTCTCTGTACTGGCAACCATAAATCTCACTGGTACGTGGTAAAACCTTGCAAATTCTGTAGCCCCATTATAGATTTCAGCAAGTATAATGCTTAACAGCTAAATTTTCACTGAGTTTCTGTCTGATTCAAGCTTTTTTCAAGCGAAGAGTTTGCAATTGTACTGTCCTCATCATGTCTCGTTATTTATATTTTACTGTAAGGTAGAGGGCGTGTTCATAAGTGTCTCATCATTTGATTTAAACAACCTGTTTACACTTGCCTTATTAAGATTGTGTTATTATTATAATCAGTTTAACTAGTAGCATTCACTTCCCAAGTAGAATAGTCCAAACACCAGGATTTTAGCACATTATTTTCCAGGTTGCCAACTACAGGGGACCAAAGGCTCCAACAATCATACAAGCGTACCAGCCAGTCAACTATAAGCCAGCTTGCCCTTGTAGCTAACAATGAAGTTTATCCAAAACCTATATGGCGTTGAATTATTATTTTCTAATCTAACAAAAGTTTATTAGCATCCCACTTCTGCGACACCAAATTGTAACGGAACACCATCTGGTCAAGCGGTACAGCTGTTGATATGGTCAGGATGTGATGGTGCTGTTACAATAAAATATATGTGGGTTCGACCTGGGTCGTACACTAAACTACAGGGAAGAGAATACACAGCCAGCCATTGGTTCAGTTTCTTAAATTTATTTTGTTACCCATGACAATAGTGTGTGCAGTCTATAGTAAGCTATCTTATAAAGCCTACTTATAATTATGGCATAGGTGAACAGAACAATAAAAACAAATTACTGCAGTCGCACATTATAACACCTAATTTAACAGAACGACTAAGAGTATACATTTGCTAACGGCCTTAAAAGCTGACATTAAGCTAGAAAGATTTTCTTTATGATAGGCGTATAATAACATTCCATCATTGTACATTGCATTGAATCAATTCATTGAACGTTGAGAGTCACACCAATTCAAGGGACTGGATTCCACCCTAATAGGTGCATTAAACAATTCACCTAAATGGGCGCAATATCAATTCCACCTAAATGAGCGCACCAACAATTCGCCTAAATGGGCGTACCTAAATGAACGCACCAAACAATTCACCCTTATTATTGTGCAGCCAAATCCAAGTCAATAACAACACAGGTGTTACTAACAATCACTTCTGTAAAGCCCACAGAACTGTAACAAACTGGGTTGGTATTGTTTTCAATCAGCGCCCACGAAGGAGGTGTCCCTATCTAGGTGTACCAATCGGCCTCAGGTTATTAGAATGGTTACAGAGCAAGTATTGGATCTATATTCCTTTATAAAGTGTTTATAAAACCATAGGGGATAGTAGGTGATATTATTAGATACGCTCAGCCAGAACAAAGATAGGCTTTACGTATGTGATTGCAGAAAGTTGTATAACCCATTTTCCTATGATTGACTAATGAATCTTTCCCTTGCCGTTGCCGTTATACAACACAGTCTCTTAAAGAATAATAAGTTTGTCATCTAAGAAGAAATTCTTTACAGTTGACCTTGTGCTAACAATTAAAAATCAATTAAGAGGTATTCTACAAGGTGCAAATTTAGACCCTCTGCAATATAATTGTAATGACCACGCCTAGCTAGGTGGAACCTTTCCTATGTAAGTGGAAGACACTAACAGCCTTTACGAGATCATACATATATTTGTCATTCACGTGTGATCATGCAACTGCTAGACAGTTCACACGTTTCTACTAACAACATTTGACAAGAGATCAACACTGCATCGTCTCCACCTAGACCACACCGAGACAGGCGTAAATCTCACCTAGATGGGTGAAATGTCACGCCTAGGTAGGCGCAAATCACGCCTAAATAGGCGACATCCCCCTAGCTAGGCGATCTACTACTTTGAATAACATTCCCATTAATTAAGATAATTTACGTTTGAACACAGCCATTATGTTAACAATTTAAGTTACTTAACATGCTTTATAAGGCATAGCAAAGAGTAATTTCCTTTAATAGTCAGAACAAAATAGTCACTAACAATGTGCATTATTAAGTCCTTACTTGATACTGAGAGAACGTCCTTTCCAAGCCAGGCGGAATTCATCCCAGATAGGTGCAAGTACAATTCCCCTCAAAACGTATAGAAATCGGATCTACTAATTCATAACACTCTACAAGTTGCTAAAACATGCTTTGAGAAAAACACCACAAACAGCAACTATGTAGACCGTTAATGAAGTACCTTCCACCCATCCTGGCATGGACTTATTCAGCCTAGCTAGGTAAAACGTTCTTAATTAGGCTAACTAACCATTCAAAGTCGATTTTACTTTATCCGAGCCAGGCAGATTCCTCCGAGTTAGGCATAAAGGAATGTTGCTTTAAAATGCACGATAATAAGTTACTAGCTCATAGACAGCCTAGAAGTTGCTACACCACGCTTTCAAAAGCGAACTACCCTGCAACAGCCCAAACAGTCTATGTTTTAAACATTCGCCCACCTCGGCTTCGCCCACCTCGGCGTAGCGTAACAAGGACTATGCCTAGCTCGGCGCAAAGCTCGACCTTAGCCAAAATTATCAACAAAGAGAGTATTCAAAGTTATGACTGCTTATGAAAAGCCATTAATTTATAATTTATTTATATAGATGCATTGATAACCTGTGCCAACTTTGCCTAAACTAGATAAATAAATGAATAAATGCTCCTCACAGATGGACGCATGTTTCGCCTAGATGCGCGAAACATTCGCCCAGATGGGAGTGCCGGGTCAACAAACAAGCAAACATAGTTCAGACTCAGGTCTAGATCATCTAGGCCACACCATACTTCCAATCTAGGCGAACCCAGGCGTGTTTCAGCTATGGGAAGCTGAAACACGGCCTAGGCGCCTCAACTTGTTTTGGCAAAAGCCACAGCAGGTTGCTCGCAACAATCAGCAACACTGAACTTCAACCGAAACGCTCCTTATATACCCTCCAGGCTCGCGCTGGATGACGTTGTGCCTGGATGACGTCACATTCCTAACCATGCTACCAAGCATACGGAACGTTCGGTCCTTATGGTATGTTCAGTGCGCAGTGAGTTCGAACAGCTGAGCAAAAAGTAAGCAAACATTTGATGGAAAATACTGTTTCAAATGCGAAAGTGTGAACATGAATATGGATAATACAATAAACAATAGATATTTGTGGTTATATATGCAAAGGGCGATGACATGGCTGTTTTACACAGGATATACTCGACAAAGTTGGCACATGGTTTGCTTCGACTACGGCCATTTCGGACCGAAGATCGGTATGTACATTTTGTTAAAGCAGATATAAATGAATTTAAACAACAATGAGAACATTTGTACATAGAATAACAGAGAATAGCCAGACGCCGTTACAATATACATGTATCAAGTAATTTGAAGGTCTGATAGTCAGAAATGTGACTAATAAATAAATTAATTAAATAAATTATACAGTATACTTGTTACTGTCAGTCTTTGAATATGAGCTGGAATGACAATCAAATTGGAATTTCTAAATGTGTAAAAATTGATAACAATGGAAACATACTGAGGAATTCCTACAAAATTACGAGCAGTGAAGACTTTGCACACAGTGCATATCCAGATCTACACTGTTTGCCACTAATATGTACATATAGTACACATGCATCAAGTAATTTGAGTGGCTGATAGTCAGAAATGTGACTGATAAATAAATAAATAAGTAAATAAATAAAGTTTACAATATACTCGTTACTGTCTTTAATACGAGCTAGAATGACAATCAAATGTGTGAAAATTGATAACAATGATCTGTTTATCATCAAGGATCTCTTTATTGGGGTAAAGGGATTAGTAACGCGTGGTTGTTTATTTAGCTTCACACTTTACTAATTTAAGTCAATAATTAATTGTTCTTGTAAAACTTTTTGCTTAATAGTGTTCTAACCTGAAATTCATTAATCCTTACCCCGCTGAACACGATAATCCTTATCTTTGCAAACAGTGTAGATCCTGATCAGATTGCTTCTGTCCTCTGAACCGGATCTGCACCGTTTTTCATGCAGTTTTTGTAATTGCATGCATACATTTTATTATGCATTACATTTACTTACGAGGATAATTCTAGTTCAGCGAACCTGAACACTGATGATTACCTAATAAATGAATAAATTGTTTGTTTGTATTGGTGTTTAACGGCCCAGTCAACACTATTTTAGTTCATTTTCGAGCCGGTCAGTTTACCTATCTCCACTTAACCTGGACAGGCTTATACGTACGCGGTTAACAATTACAGTGCACATTTTTTCGCCAGAAAGTGACAACTGCCCTTCTTGAATCAGCAGAAGGGAGAGAATGACCGAAGAAAAGATTTCATAATCAATCTCCACGAAAGAAAGTTGCCGACCCCGGTAGGTATCGAACCCGGGTCCTCCTTATCACCAGTCATACACGCATCCGACTTCGCTACCTAGGCCGGATAAATAAATTAATGAATGAATAACTATATAAATATGTTAACAAATATAAGATTATCCCCCATCATCACCATTGTTGACGAAACCGAGGAATGATTTTTTTTTGGGGGGGGGGGGGGGGCGGGGGTGGGTTACGGCACCATCCACCGATCCAACCAGATTTTCATCCAACTAGTAAGGACAACTTATTGAAATTAATTTAAAAAGTATTTTAGCGGTGTGGAATTATTTCAGATAATAAAAAAGCCTATAGATGATGTAGAAAAAAACAACAAAAAAAAAACAAGCCTGCTCTTAAGCATGCCGCAATGCAATTAGAATTATACATTGAAATAAAATAGGGGAATTTTCAAATGTATCTTCCATTCTTCTTAAATTAACATATAGATTTTCTATTTAGTAACGTTATAATAAATATATATATAATAGGTTCAAATATTCGAGGTTCCCTATCAAAATAATCCAATCAGCAAATAATAATAATTATAATAATAAAAAATCAACGGGCATCCAACCCGATCTCTTATTTAAGTGGAAGCCCCGTGAAAAGCAAAAGTGGGGCCGAAGTGTCTAGGAAGATGGGGCCGACGTGTCTAGGGCCGAGGTGTCCAGGGGCCGACCCGTCAAGGGTTTCAATTTTATGTGGGGCCGAGGTGGTTTTGGGGCCGAGTTGTCTAGGGGCCGAGGTGGTTTTGGGGCCGAAGTGTCCTGTTACCAATATAAGCATTCTGTCTAAAGCAGTATTTTAGGAGTTTTCAACCATTGTGGCAAAAAAGATAAAAAATCTACTCGTTAAACAGCTGATCTGTGACAAACGTAGTCAGCATTTATCATCATTTTACAAGTCCCATGTAAACAACACCCCTCTAAACCCCACTTTATACAGAGAAAACTGGGGCTTACGGGGGTAAAATTATTTTTCTTATTACTGCTCCAAAATATAGGTTGTAGGTACTCATTAGAACCACCTCATTAGCACCCAAAAACCTATCTACCTGTTCTGTATGCACTATAAATAAGAAAACTGTCACAAATTTTCATCTGACAAATAATTGTACGGGTGTGTTATTGTAGTGAACACAGGCCGTTGGTTGGACCCGGAGTTCCGTGTTATAACAAGGTTCAGGTCTATAGACCAGGGGCCAGTTGTTCAAAGCATCGTTAGCTTAACGAGCTCGTTAGTGGTCATATTGTTAACTCTTCTAGCAAGTACAATATCGTAAATTTTGGTATTTTTGCTGAAAAAATGTGAGCAGCTTTTGCGTCAGCAAAAGGTGCTCACATTTTTTCAGCAAAAAATTCAGCATATTTACCATATTTAATGATCAAAGTTTTAACGATACGTTGTCTAACGACATCGTTAGTTTTGAAAAACTGGCCCCAGACCTTGCTATGCTACCAACAAAGAAAAACTGAACAGACAAACTGAGTTTCACTGGTCTATTTAATACTGATCTTTTCTCTTTTCAAACAGCACATAAACATAAACACAAATAATACCACATTAGCAGAAAAAAAAAACCCAAATAAAAACACAGACCACAATGCAGCTCAATAATAACATAAACCATAAAAACCTGTGAAAGATTCTGAGGCATATTTCGCTAACAGCATACCCATTTGGGCAGTGGGGCTTGAGATGTCATTTCATCTCAATGTCGAGTAAAATTCGCATAAGATTGGAAGCAACATCTTCAAAATGACCTTATAATGTTGATGGGACATAAAACCTCAACAAATACACCACTAGTCCTGGTAATACATGGTGTATTATTGATGAAAGCCCAAATAAACAGCAATATCGTCATAGAAATCACACTGGGGTTGGAAGAGTTCTAGGTCGGGTTAATTTTTATATATCAAAAGATGATGTTTAACCCATTTAGTACCAGAAACCCCAAAACGGGTGCCCTGGCAAACAGTGCAGGCCCATATCAGACGTCGCAGAATGCGGCCTCTGAGCAGGGCCTCCACTGTTTGCTAAAAGCTCAGTCATTTTCAAAAAAAAATTGATGAAGACACAACCCGACACCCCTAAATTTTGAAATGAACTCCTGCTATATATAAGGAGGAAGATTGCATTTGGTACAAAAAGGGTTAACAATATGGACTGCAGCATCCTTCAATTATCTACCTTGGAGCTTATAGGTTTATCACCACTATCCAAGGTTGGCAAAAAAGCGGGAAATACTCGTATTTCCCTTGACGGTGGGAAATACAGGGAATTCCCGGGAAATATAGGGAATTCCGGGGAAATACTGGGAAATATATATTTACATATGTGGTACCAATTGAGACTGCTTAATAGACTCCAACTACTTAGCTATCTGAAAGCAAAATTATTTCAAGTTTAAGCAGGGCTTGAAAATTCCACTGAATTGTCTGCTTGCAATGACAAAAAAATTGAAGGACAAGTAAAAAGTTTGTCTAGTCCTTACACCATTTACCAAAGTTTACATGCACTTAGTCATGTAGGACAAGTGAAACTTTTAAGAATTTTCCAGCCCTTTTTATATTGAATAACTTGAAAGATCTATAGTCCCCACTGCCTTCATATAGAATGTATATAATTTCAGTTCAAAGGTGATTCTAAAATATTAGTTATTGACTTTCAGCTATTTCCCTTGACTTGTAAATACATGTAATTTTAATACTCGGGTAACTGTAGATAATTTAAGAAATCTTTTATGCTTAAATTAACTGTGTTCTTTTAATACCTGTCTCAAACAAACAATTAAATTATCACACCTTTTAGCATTAGGAGTATGATTACTTGACAAACTTGCAAACAAACCTTCTAGTGTAAACATCCTTAAAATTCTAACATCCAAAGAGTTGTTATCTCAAAAAATTGAACCGTGTGGTTTAGTGTTACACTAAATCAAACAAAACATGTAGTTCTAATGGCAAACTCTCTTAAAGAAGCTAAGTGATTCTGATCTGGTTCTGCACTGTTTGCCCAGGCATGTCTGTCCCAAATATTGGGATCAATATGGTACCGTATTCCTCCCATTTAGCGCCCCGGGCGCTTAAAAAATTGGAAAAAGCGGGGGCGTTTATTAGAGACAAAAATCTTACCAGAAGGGAGAGTTCAAACCCATTACATTGGGTAGATTTGCATTAGAATATAGTGGAATCATGACATGCAAAGTACCAAGTGGTCAACACAGACATTGTGATAGCAGGGGGTTTAGAAATACCTTAAATGATACGTAGCGTGAATCTGATTGAAAGGCTGAAATCTTTACTTTAGGTAATCCAAAATACTGTTTCCTGCGACTGCAGAAGGGGCGCTTATTATTTTGTTCTTGGAAAAACAGTGAGGGGGAGCTTATAGGAGCAGGGGCGCTAAATGGGAGGAATACGGTATTTTATCTTCTTAAGCATATGAGTGATTTTAAATAGCTCTCTGCGCCCTACATATGATAACAACAGATCACTTTATATTTATGCTTGTGTATGGTTGAGAAACATATACCGGTATGTATGGGGAGGCATATTGCAAAATAGCTAACTGTTCATTATTTCAATTAAATTACACAAATATTATTAGTGTTTTTCTATGAATAACAACACAAAAATCATATATCCCACTATTTCCCACCTTTGCTGAAATTTGGAGTATTTCCCAGGACGGTAATTACCGGTATATAGCAGTGGGAATTCCCGCCACCGGTATTTACCGACCAACCTTGCCACTATCTCACAAATGCATAAGGGGGTCAACTCTTTGGCTCATTGGTTAGAGTGAGTGAGTGTTTGAGTTTTACGTCCCACCAACAGCTAAGGTCATAGAGAGACGGAACCCCTAAAAATGGACTAATCTTGTCATGTTTGAGCTCTCAAAAGTCATTGATACACAATACAGAGGTGCATTGTATGTAATCAAAACTCAGAATGCAAAGTAATAGTAGTACAGAGGACCCGCGTTATAACGACAGTATTTGTTCCCAATGATTGTGCCATTATAATGAATTTGCCGTTGTAAAGAATCCCAGTTAGGATTATGATAGGTTATAAAAGGTCTATTCCACATAATTATTCCAAGAAACAAATGTTATAGACATTTGTTAGAATCGCCTCAATGAGGCGATTCCAACAAATTTCTATAACATTTATTTCTTGGAGTATTAAATTACAAGACTCTTTTATGACTATGGATTCGATCTGGGCTTTTCTAACCCGAGAGAAGCCCAAGCCGCTAGGAATCGAGGCTAAACATTGAGCTAAGAATTCATTCCATTGAAATTGTCGTTATATTGAGTTTTGCCGCTCAAACGAAGGTCGTTATAACGCGAGTCATCTGTGCCACTGTCTGGAGCGTGGTAGCTCAGTGCCCCTCCTATCATGCTAACAACTAAAAACACATGTATAATTAATTCTAACACAGCGCGCCTATATAGGCAATGCAAAATAACTGTGTTTTATTCTGCAACAAATCACAGCTCGGAAGAGCGTGACGTGTGACGTCATTAAAAACTGTAAATTTATGACGTCACTAGTCGATTTACTTGACGTTAGATGGTGTAACGTCATTTTCTCGTATCGAAAACGTCAGAAAAGGATGTAAATGCATGTGTTTCAGTCAATAATTTTAGCGGGATTTCTTCTTACAATGGCGAAAAATTGGGAGATCTTGAAGGAAACAACAACATTATTGTCGATTTTCAGCGTGTTAGAATCAAAATAGATCAGCTCTAGCCAGTGATTTGTTGGGTAATAAATCACAGTGTAAGTAGACAAATCACGCGCGCTACGCGCTTGTGATTTGTCTACTTTACAACTGACCTCCAAACTGTGATTTATTACACAACAAATCACAGCTAGAGCTGATCTATTTCTTAAACAAAAAACTGTACATGTTCATGTATAATAAAACAATGAAGAACACTTAACATGTAATATTACACAATAAAAATGATATGTGGGTGTTTTGAAAAATAAATCAGAGTGTAATAAAACCTACAAGAAGACTGGTCTTACCAGACATAGATCAGCCTTTATATACAGGTTGTCTGGTCCCAGTTTTTCTCTCATATCTTGTTCAATAGCCTAGAGGCTAAAGACTATTTTCCAGCAGCCTAGAGGCTACAGGCTACCTTCCAATAACCTTGAGGCTATAGACTACCTTCCAGCAGCCTAGAGGCAACATACTATTTTCCAGTAGCCTAGGGCTGAAAACTATCTTGCAATAGCCTAGAGACTACAGACTATCTTCCAGCAGCCTAGAGGCTACAACCTTCCAATAGCCTAGAGGATACAGACTATCTTCCAATGGCAAAGAGGCTATATACTATCTTCCAATGGCATATAGGCTACAGTTTTCCAATAGCGTAGAGGCTACAGACTATCTTCCAATATCCTAGAGGATACAGACTATTTATACTGGTCACACAGGTCTTGTTGGTTTTGTCATGCTTCTGCTCATTATCAAATATGCAGCCTCACCATGCTGAATATTTCAATATCCCAACTCCTCCCTGATTGCCAGAATCTGTGTTGCATGATTTCAATATTTACCATGGATTCAGAAACAGAATGAACAAGGGTTGTCACATGACAGCATAGCTCGCCTGGTTCATGCTTTCAAAATATAAGATAAAATCGCTGAACCATGAAATATAGCCGCAATGACCTAGATATATTTTGAGGTCAATCATCATGTCCAATGGAACATATATTCCAAGTATGACATTTATACAAGAAATAGTGTTGAGTCATAAGACAAAATCACTGAACCACTAAAATAGGTCATATATTATTTAGGCAATCATCTGGTCACATGGAACTTATAATCCAGGTATGAAGTTTCTCCATAAAATAGCATTCAAAATGTATGGCACAATCACTGAACCATGAAATACAGGTCATAATGACTTAAATATATTTATGTCATTCATCAGGTCACATTGACATGATAATCACAGTCACACTGAACCACGAAAATAGGTCATATTGACCTAGATATATTTCTAAGTCAATCATCTGGTCACATGGAACATAATCTTGGTATGAAGTTTCTCCATCAAATAGTATACAAGATGTATGACAAAATCACTACATCATGAAATACAGGTCACAATTACCTAGATATATTTGGAAGTAAATCATCTGGTTGCTTGGAAATAATATCCCAGGTATGACATTTCTCCATCAAATAGTCTGAGTTATAAGCCAAAATCACCAAACCATGATATATAGGTCACACTGACCAAGATACAAGTTTAGGTCAATCATCAGGTCACATGGGACTAATAATCCAGGTATGACTTTTCTCCGTCAAATTGTATTAAAGACACCAGGCAAAATCACTCAAACATGAAATATAGGTCACCCTGACCTAGATATATTCTGGGCTAAATCATCGGGTCATCCCAGGTATGAAGTTTCTCCATCAAATAGTATACATTGGAAATAATATCCCAGGTATGACATTTCTCCATCAAATAGTCTGAGTTATAAGCCAAAATCACCGAACCATGATATATATGACACACTGACCTAGATACAATTTTAGGTCAACTAGAGCTGTCAGTGAAACTGACTAGGGCCCCGGCAGCGCTATCAGAGGAGTAGGAAAATGTTGATGTTAAAAAAGACGTTTTTTTTTTTCCTTTCACCTCTTAGTATGACCTTGACCTTTGAGGTACGGACCTGGGTCTTGCGCGTGACACACTGTCACATTATGGTTAATATTTCTGCTAAGTAATATTTAAATCCATCCAGGTATAAGAAAGTTATAGATTGGACACAATAAAAAGACGCTGGACTAATAATCCAGGTATGACTTTTCTCCGTCAAATTGTATTAAAGACACCAGGCAAAATCACTCAAACATGAAATATAGGTCACCCTGACCTAGATATATTCTGGGCTAAATCATCGGGTCATCCCAGGTATGAAGTTTCTCCATCAAATAGTATACAAGGTATATGGCAAAAAAAACACTAAATAATGAAATGCAGGTCACAATGACCTAGATATATTCAGAATTTAATCATCTGATTGCTTGGAAATAATATCCCAGGTATGACATTTCTCCATCAAATAGTCTGAGTTATAAGCCAAAATCACCGAACCATGATATATATGACACACTGACCTAGATACAATTTTAGGTAAACTAGAGCTGTCAGTGAAACTGACTAGGGCCCCGGCAGCGCTATCAGAGGAGTAGGAAAATGTTGATGTTAAAAAAGACGTTTTTTTTTTTCCTTTCACCTCTTAGTATGACCTTGACCTTTGAGGTACGGACCTGGGTCTTGCGCGTGACACACTGTCACATTATGGTTAATATTTCTGCTAAGTAATATTTAAATCCATCCAGGTATAAGAAAGTTATAGATTGGACACAATAAAAAGACGCTTTGACCTTTTATCTCTAAGTATGACCTTGACCTTTGAGGTACGGCTGTGGGTCTTGCGTGTGACACTTCGTCACATTATGGTTAACATTTCTGCCAAGTAATATTTAAATCCATCCAGGAATAATAACAAAGTTATTAATTGGACACAGGAAAGACCCTTTTTTGACCTTTAACCTCTAAGTATGACCTTGACCTTTGAGGTACGGACCTGAGTCTTGCGCGCAACACTCCATCACATTATGGTTAACATTTCTGCCAAGTAATATTTAAATCCATCCAGGAATAAGAAAGTTATGGAGGATAAAAAAATTTGTGGACGGACAGACAGACAGACGGACGGACAGAATGATGCCAAGTAATATTTAAATCCATCCAGGAATAACAAAAAGTTATGGAGGATAAAAAAATTTGTGGACGGACAGACGGACGGACAGACAGACAGACGGACGGACAGAGTGATTACTATAGGGCACCCACACTTTCAGTGCGGGGCCCTAATTATCAGGTCATATGGAACTAATAATCCAGGTATGACATTTCTCCATCAAATTGTATTAAAGATATAAGGCAAAATCACTCAAACATGAAATATAGGTCAACCTGACCTAGATATATTCTGGCCTCAATCATCGGGTCACATGGAACTAATATCCCAGGTATGACATTTCTGCAACAAATACTCTTCAAGATATAACGTGAAATCACTTGACCCTGAAATGTTGGTCACCATTACCTTCACCCTTTTATACTTGAACCAATGTCACATAGTTTGCTGATGTATAACCCAGTGCGTCTTTTTTTACTGACTAACACAATGGAAATACATATAACATAATACAAAGGTGTCCTAGGTTTTGACCCCTAGCCCCACCCCAAGGTATGAACCCAGGGGCATGTTCCTTTGGAATCTCAGAAGGCCCTCCCAGGTACCAAAGTTGTAGACATGCTCTGTGACCTGGGTTTGGCACACTGAGGTCAATAAAAACATGTACAGGATCAGATAAAAAAAGCACTTACATATATATAATTATAATAAACAAAAAGACCTTTATATTTTGGGTACTCTGTACCAACAATGTATGTTTTTAACATAAATTATAAACATTATTCGTACTCTTGGAAATAAGTTTTTCAGTAAATAAAATTAGGTTTGTCATGGTGTTATTAAAAGATCATTAGAATCATTAAAATGAATGTTTAATTACAATAAAAGAAACTAAAAATATAAATCAGGAACAAAATGTCAGCAAAATAATAAAAGATATGTATGAAAAATTAAATCCTATCATCAACAGATTAAAAGTGGAAAGAAGTGTAATATCAATACAACATGACCATTAAGTTTGACAGATGTCACAAACACGGAACACACACACCTTATATAAAATATCAGTACTTTTTCACAGGTGATGGCAATACTTTTTCACAAGTGATCACAGATCACAAATACACACTCCTGAGATGTAAACCAGTGATCACAGGCAACAAATAAGATAAGAGGTGGTTATGCTACTCGCCCCTTAAACCAGGGGTCTTGGGTTCAATCTCAGGCTTCTCCAGACTTCCGGATGCGTCTTTAAACCAAAGTCCCATCTCCATATGACTGGAGCAGCTTGGGGATGTACACCTCAAAAACACACACACTCCTGTGATATAAACCGGTGATCACTGATCATAAAATACCCACCCATGAGAATGATGTAAACCAGTGATCACAGATTACAAATACACACTTGTGAGATGTAAACCAGTGATAACACATATCACAAAATTTATACCAATTCCTTAGATGTAAGCCAGTGATCACAGATCACAAATACACACTTCTGAGGTGTAAACAAGTGATCACAGATCACAAGTAGACACACCTGAGATGTAAACCAGTGATATCACACATCACAAATACATAATTGAGATGTACAACACAATCACAAATACTCCCAAGACATTAATTAGTGATCATAGATCACACATACACACTCCTGAGATGTAAGTGAGTGTTTGAGTTTAACATCCCACCAACAGCTAAGGTGATACTGAGACGGGACCTCGGTTTAAGGACTCATCCAAAAGTCTGGAGAAGCCCGGGGATTGATCCTTCAACTCCTGGTTTACAAGGCGAGTAGCGTAACCACAACACAACGGAGGCTTCTACTCCTGAGATTTAAACCAGTGATATCACACATCACAAATACGCTCCTGAGATGTAAAACAGTGATCACAGATCACAAATATGCACTCCTGAGATGTAAACCAGTGATCACAGATCACACATATGCATTCCTGCAATGTCAACCAGTGATATCCCCGTTTACAAATACACACTCCTGAGATGTAAACCAGTGATCACAGATCACACATACACTCTTCTGAGATGTAAACCAGTGATCACAGATCACAAATATAACACTCCTGAGATATAAACCAGTGATCATAGATCACAAATACATACACTTCTAAAATGTATACCACCGATCACATTCACAAATTTTTGTAATGTACAAACACCTGAGATGTAAACCAATGATTACAGATCACAAATACAACTCCTGAGATGTAACCCAGTGAATACAAATACACAGTTCTTGAGATGTAAACCAGTGATCACAGATTACAAATACACACTCCTGAGATGTAAACCAGTGATCACAGATCCTGATATGTAAAGCAACACATATAATTTAGGATTCTAAAAAAGATATTTTTGCATTATTTGAACAAGTCCATGAAATAAACAGTTACACCCCCCTAAACCCCACTTTATAGAGAAAACTGGGTTTAACGGGGGTATACGTTTTTTTTTCTTATTTTTGCTCCAAGACAAAGGTTGTTGGTACTTGTTAGAACCACCTCAATGAGGCGGTTCTAACAAGCACCAACAATCTATGTTTGCAGTAGAAGTAAGAAAAATATCAGGGATTTTCATTAGAAAAGTAGTCATTTTGGAGAAAAAATGCAGTGCTGCACGGTAGTGTTATTGTAATGGGATGAGAAGTCTGGTATTTTTGCTGAAAATATGAGCAGTATTTGCACTAGAAAAACTGTTCATTTTTTCTGCAAAAATATTACTATATTTGCCATATTAAATGTCATTTCAAACATAAAACAATATGTGAAAAAATGACGTTAGCTTGAACAACAGGCCCCGGGTGCTGGTTTGTACTGTCTCTTTACCACTTGGCTATGGAGGCCGGTATCCAATTATATTATTTCTTCTGTTTGTTCAGCCTCTCTGGCATCGTTATTGCCCAAACTGTTAACAACCAGAGCACGAGTCCAAACATAAAGAATGTGAAGCTGACATCAAAAGGTGGCCCAATCGCCTCTGAGGAGTAGCTCACTGTCCAAGCAAATGCAGCACCACCAACAATTGGCGCCAATGCCCTGAAATAAAGGGAGTGTATACACACTGTAACACAAGGTCAAAGGGCATTTTCCTCGTTTCATCTGGTGGGCAAAACAACTTCCATTTCCCTACTCTACCGTTGATGTAGCATGTACAGTTGCTGTAGCATGAATTTTTTTATGTAATTACTATTGTTAAATCAATATTTTGTGGGTCCTCCAGACGGAAGAAAATCCCATCAAATCCCATCACTTTAAATCGGCGTTCTATCCCAAATGTTTGCCACAAACCATTTTGGACATTAAACTGCTTTTCGTATAAATTTGGATGGAAATATATAATATGCTTTAATCTTATTTCCGTTCGTCAAATGACGAGCATCGACTACGTTTTGGTATTATGGTGTGTGGTTTTATAATGCTTTTAGGCAACACAATGTGCGATAAAATGTCAGAAGAGACCGGTTTTAGGGCGGTTCCAGAATTAGCCATGGGGGGAGGGCGGGCGGTACCCGATATTTTTTTGTACGGGTGGTGGGGTCGGGTGAATATTGTATTTCAGGGGTGGGGGGGTCCAGAGAAAATTGAATTCCATGCCTGGTGGGGGTCATTGTCAAACCCACAATTAAATCATTATGGGTAGAAAACTACTCTAACGGTAATTAATTAATTACGGGTAGAAATTCAACTTCTCTCTTTTTTAACTGCGGGGAAACGCCCGAATGATTCCGAATGTTTGCTTACATGTTTTTGGGTAAAACACAGAACTTTAGGTGAAACACAGCGTTTACAGAGGATTCGCCACCAAACAAGTTCGCCATCGGAGGTTTCGCCACCAAGAGTTTGGCCACTATGAGGTTTCGCCCCACGAGAGGTTTCGCGCATCTTTTATAATTCAGGGATGTGATAGTTCCGCGAAAACGCGTATAACCGCGGATCGGAGGTCCGATTTTGACGATCTTGTGATTCATGCAGATCCGAGGAGAAAATGGGGGGGGGGGGGTGACGATTTTCCGAACAAAGACTCCCAGGTAATGACCAAGTATGACTCTGAGGTAATGGCTAAGTATGACCGACTCAGTATTAGAAGATAGATGGATAGATAGACAGTAAAGGACAGGCATTTATTGTGAACACGCTAGGAAAACGAGTGGAAAAATCAGCTATCATTGTTATATTTATGATAAATTTGTTGGATTGAAGGCACAAAAAGGGGCGTTTAAGGTATGTGGCATTTAATTACATTTATCAATTTTCCAAAAGTTCTATCAATTGAAGAAGGTGTTCTGGAAACTTTGTTTACTTTGCATTTCAGACACCCCACCCACTTCTTCTTCACTCTGTCTTTGCCCAACTCTTTTGAAGGCCGGGATTATTATGAGCGGGGGTGAACAAAGCTGGCCAGCGCCTAGTGGGGGGAACCCCTGCTCAATTTTTTTTTTAGGTGTGGACTTAGTTTTTTCATGCAGAACAAATTTGTCAATTTTTAGTGGTTTTAGGGGGTTCTGAATTGCTAAAATCAAGGAGCTTCCGGGGGCTTTGCCCCCTGGGCTCCCACCAGGGCATTGCCCTGGACTCACAAGGGGCCTAGGCGGCCCCCTTGACCCCCAGCCAATTTTTCAGTATTTGGATTTCTGGCAACTTTCACCCATGCATTTAAAGGCAGAGATGTGTTTGTCATTTACATGGAAGTATTCCTGGGTTTCTCGGAGTCTAACTGTTGGTTTTCTTTTGCTCCAGCATTTCTGTTGGTGTATGCTGTCGAGTCCTCAACCTTGTTTCATGTCTGTGTTTTTTTTGATTTGTATGTTCTTGGAGATGTTACATTGATGAGTTAGGAAGCCTTCATGCGGACTAAACAAAATTAATGTCTATACCGCTACAGAGGTAAGGGCGAGGATTGTGGCCACGTAAAATCGATTTAAGCCCCCCAGTGGAATTCATTCCACTGACCGTTCCAAGGCGGTTCTTCTGTGGCGGTTTATTTATGTTATTGTTCGTACTTATTGTATCACATGTGTCTTTTTGTTTTGGATGGCCGTTAGGCTATTTTGTGGGAAAGAAGCTGTCCTTTTGGCCTTCCTCTGTTTGGCTTTCCATTATGGTCTGGTCGTTTCGTGTTTGTGTTTCTTTCCCTGTGGTGTCTTTGGTGGAGTGTGTGAGTTAATTGTATCGATTCCTGATCTTTGTTTTCCTTCTACTTTACAGGTAAATTTTGGGCATTGCTGTGCCTAGGCTCATATCCAGGCTAAGTTTGAAACTGAGTCCTGTCAGGTCAAAAACTAGGTTACTAGGTCAAATCTTAGAAAAAAAATGTAAAAATACTTTGAAATTGAGCCATTTGTCTAGGAGAAAAATGGTTTTTATCTTTAACTCTGGCAACAATTTTGTTCAGCAGAACAGAATATTAATAAAAGGTCATAAGAGGAACATTTCTTGGAAATTATTTTGAAATCTGGCCATTAGATTAGGAGGAGATGTTGTTTCAAAGTTTTTCTATTTTTATCTCTGAGGGCCATTTTGTTCTCCCGGAACATTTTTGCAATTTCGGCAGAGGATCACAAAGTAGTATTTCTGTTAAATTATTTAGAAATAGGTGTGCTTTTGGGATACAGTGATGTCTGTCATACATCCCAACATCGGCCGTCAACTTTTGCTTGTATACACTCTAGAGGGCACAGTTTTGATCCAATATTTATGAAACTTTGTCAGAATGTTTATCTATATAAAGTCTAGGCCATTGAAACTGATTCATGTCGGGTTAAAAACTAGGTCATTAGGTAAAATCGAAGAAAAACCTTGTGTACACAATAGAGGCTCCATTTTCCATTGAATCTTTGTGAAACTCTTAGAATGTTCGTTCACAAAATATCAAGGTTAGTTCGAAAATGTCCGTTGAACAACTAGGTTACTTGGTCAGTTCATTACAACAAAGCAATCGGCAAGTTAGCAATCGGTCTTCTCCCAGACGTACTTTTGATGTTGTTTGAGACGAATATCAAATACGTGCCGAAAGCTTTGTTGCACCGTTTTGAACTTTCCATCACGTGCTTCTGAACCGGTATTTTAGATGATTGACACACGTCTTTGGACGTTTTAAGCGTGGGCGGGATAATAGCGCTGTCAGTTAATGTTACAATCGATTTTAATACTGCTCAAAAGAAGATTGTGGATACTCGTTAAAACCTCGAAGCGGTTCTAACCAGCAGTACCCACAATCTATAGTCTGCTCAAAACAGAGATTGTGGATACTCGTTAAAACCTCTAGGTGGCGACATGGCTTGAGATGTCATTTCATCTCAATGTTGGGTAAAAGTCCCACAAAATTGGAAGCAACGTTTCCAAAATGACCTTTAGTGTTGACGGGGACGTTAAACCTCATATCAAACAAAACACACAAAACCTCGAGGCGGTTCTGACCAGCAGTACCCACAAGCGAATATATATTCATCTCAAAACAGATTGTGGATACTCGTTTAAACCTCGAGGCTGTAGCAGAAACAAGAAAGAACAATGGATGAACCCCTGTATATACATGTATTAAAGTGGTCGAGCCGGCACTCGACATTGAATCAAGCGTGGTAGCTCAATGGTATAGTGCACCTGCCTGTGATGCTAGAGGCCCCCGGTTTGATTCCCGGCAGCGGTAATAAAACTGCGGTGTCCGAACATGCTCCGGGTGAATGCCACAAAGTGCACCGTCCTCCGCATCGGGACGTTAACTGGGAGGCCCATCCTGTGCAGTTTAAAGATTTCTTCATTATTACATGATTACTGTGTATGTTTTCATCCTGCAGACCTGGATCGGCAATGACCGATCACACTAGAATTGAAAACGCTCCAATGTTGATTCGACCGATATAGATAGAAATAGTAGAAAGAATGAATTGGAGAGGAGCAAATTCTTTCCTTTAAGAAAAGAAAATAAATAAATAAAAAAATCAGAAAATAAATAAATAAAAAAAATATTTGTCACTTAATTGCTCGACTCGACGGTTACTAATTTTTGCGTGCCCCCCAGGAGACCTGTTGGGTCCACACTTTTAAATCTTGAAATCTTCCTGCACAACTTCATTTTCATATCTGTCTAGTGGTTACTGAGAACTTATCGGGACAAAAATTGGGCGGAAAAAAGAGAAGAAACCCAGAAAAACTAATGTCTCGTTTTGGAGACTTAACCCTTATCCTGCTGAATAAATTAATTTAGCCACACCCATTGTTGGCTACCAAAGCATCATGCAGCCCATGTAGTTCTTCAAGCCCAGATGGGCGGGGGCCGCAACACTGTATAGGTCATTTTGGAGACGTCACTTCCAATTTCGTGGGACTTTTACCAGACATTGAGATGAAATGACTTCTCAAGCCCTGTCGCCCAATGAAACCTATAGGGTTTATATACATGGACGGTCTGACTCGCAACACATTTCCTAGGCAGGCTCAGAACCTCTAAGCTGTGTTCGTATTCGGTCAGCTCTGCGTGGAAACATCATGCAGCCAAGTCTATTTTTGCAAGCCATGATGGGCGGGGCTATTCACAGAAACAGTAGGAAGTTCCAACTTTGAGCGGTAGGGGTCAAAATTAAAAAGGTGTGTTTGTATGGTTCGTATCAACTACGAGACTATGAAGATGTAATCACAGTGTTGGGAACAGAACTTTATTGAGCATCAATGATGGGAAATGCCGGATCCGGCGTATTTTTTACGCCAGTTTTGTTTGTTTGATTTGAAGTTTAACGTCCCCGTCAACACTGTAAATGTCATTTTGGAGACGTTGCTCCCAATTTTGTGGGACTTTTACCCGACATTGAGATGAAATGACATCTCAAGCCCTGTCGCCCAATGAAACCAATAGGGTTTATTAGCATGGACGGTCCGCCTCGCACCGCGGTTCCTGGACAAACTTAGATCCTCAAAGCCGTTTACCAGTACTAGTGTGCGGGCCGGATTCAGCTCTGCGTGGAAGCATCGTGCAGCCCATATATTTCTTCAAGCCCCTATGGGCATTTTTTACGCCAGATTTTGCGTAAAGTTTCCAGTCGTGGCCAGTATTTTTTCTCCTGTCGCGTTCGTCTTTGTAAATGACAGCGAGTGCTCAATTGATCAAAGGATTTAACAGTCTCAGGTCTGTAGGCTGGTGGGTATTGCCTATCGCGACTGCGGAAAAAAATGACAGGTCCATCTTGCGACACTCGGGTGTGCTGTGACAAATCAAGCATGTGGCTGATTAACACTTATTGAATGTTTTGCTTCCCGGATTTTTTTACACACACTTGGATTATCGGTAATTTGATTGTTGAGAAAATGTCGGGGTATAATTAAAGAAAGCGCTCATTACCTATATTTTGATTTAAAAAAAAAAAAAAAATACAGAATCGTCGATATTGCGATTCCCTACCTAACACTATTATCCATACCATCAACAAATAACAAAATGCGTTAAACTGGCAAATAAATCAATTTTTGGCTATTAAACTTTAAAAATAGAATAACCAAACTAATCATAACTGAACTTTATTTTATCAGATGCATTAGTTTGAATTTTAAAAATTGATTCGAAAATAAACATTTTTTATGTGGAAGTTCGCCATTGCGACTGGCCGGAGAAATGACCCGAATTACATATGGTTCAAGCCCCAAAGTCTTTCGGATCCTTACGCGACACATGTTCATGGTGCTGCCTGACACAACAGCCTATAATACTGGCCCTTCAGATGTCTGTAAACTTTAGCCATAAACTCCCAAAGCCTGCCCTGGCGAGTCGGACATGCAACGCTTCAGATGTCTGTTAACTTTAGCCATAAACTCCCAAAGCCTGCCCTGGCGAGTCGGACCATCCGAGCATATAAACCATATCGGTTTAACTGGGCGGCAGGGATTGAAATGTCATTTTATCTAAACGTCGGGTAAAAATTTCACACAAAACTGGAAGTAATGTCTCCAAAATGACCTAAATAATGTTAATGGGGATGTTTAACCTCAAATCATGTAAACAAACAATCTAACAGAAAAGCAGAACTATTGGTCAATTAAAGTCCGTTATTGGTCACATGAGTGAGTGAGTGAGTGTTTCAGTTTTACGTCCCACCAACAGCTAAGGTCATACGGAGACGGGACCTCGGTTTAAAGACTCATCCGAAAGTCTGGAGAAGCCCGGGATCGAACCTGCGACCCCTGGTTTACAAGGCGAGTAGCGTAACCACTCGACCACGGAGGCTTCTTATTGGTCACATGAAATCTGATGGGAATGACTTGGCAGATTTTCCACATTTTTCAAAAGGGGGCAACTTTCGGAACTTCCTGTTTGCTTTTCTATAAGCTTTGTCCCACGAAAAAGGGGTCTACTCTTAAAGGAAAGAATTTGCTACTTAGGAGCAAATTCTTTCGTTTAGAGTTGACCCTCATTGACATGGGAGACTAAAATACGCTTGAAAGAGTTGCTCCCTGAAGGTGTATGCATTCCACTGAAAGTCTGAAAAAAATATATTTTTCACTTAATTGCTCCACGATTAGTAAAATATTTGGGCGGATTTTTGCGTGTTATTTCGTGATTTTATGGGCCCACCCTTTTAAATTTTGAAACCTTCCTCACAACTGGACAAAAAATGGGCGAGAAAAAGAAACCCAGAAAAACCAATAAGTCTTAACCCTTATCCTGCTGAATATATATATTTAGCCTCAGCAATTGCCGACTGTCAAACATGAAAATTTCTTAACATTATTCACAAGCTGCATGGCAAACAGTGTAGGACCTCATCTCTGTTTGCAAAAGTAGGAGTTGTTATGGGTTACATATACACTAAAGCCACTTTATAACTGAGCCTCCTGTTGTGCCCATTTCTGTTTGTTTGTTTGATTTGAGGTTTAACGTCACCTTCAACACTGTATAGGTCATTTTGGAGACGTTGCTTCCAATTTTGTGGGACTTTTACCCGTCATTGAGATGAAATGACATCTCAAGCCCTGTCACCCAATGAAACCAATAGGGTTTATAAGTATGGGCGGGCTGCCTCGCATCGCTTTGTATGGGCAGGCTTAGATCCTCTAAGCCCTTTACCAGTACTCGTGTAGTCTGCGTGGTAGCCTCGTGCAGCCCATCTTTATCTTCAAGCCCCGATGGGCGGGGGCCGACCATTTCTGTATGCATTTGGAATTGCACAGGGAGGGTAAAAATACAAGGATTCGTGTCAAAAATACATTGTGTATAAAGAAGTTGTTTTGTGAAAGCAAAATGAAGGACAAAGGGTTAATTCTTTCATGGAGGTTTGAAATATTAGGCAATAGTAATTATATATCAGTTCTCAACAAGCTGTTGTATGATAAGCACAAGAGATGCAAAGGACTAAACTCAACCATTATAGATAAAGGTATGCACATGTATGTAATCAGACCGGACAGTCGTCGGCAGTCGCTAGCGGACGACAAAGGCGACCAGCGGAAAGGGGAAGCGTTCCCGACTGCCACCGAGTGTAGGCTGGGATTTTTTTTTTTTTGGTTTTACGGCCTTTTCAAGATTATTTCACTCATATCGAGCCGATCGTTAATAAAAGGTGGGCGAAAACCGGAGTACCCGGAGAAAAATCACCTGACCTTCCGTTGCAGAACATGGCGTCTCACATGTGACCCGAGCGAGGCTCGAACCACAGCGGTGAGAGACCAAATGATCCAGAGTCAGCGCTCTTAACCACTAGGCCACGGAGGCCCGTGTAGGCTGGGAAAATAGTCCCGGACTGAGATCCAAACTTTCGTTCAAGCCCTAAATTCCACTTTCTTTGTAAACAGTGTAGACCCCGATCAGACGGTGCATTCTGTGGCACCTGATCTGAGTCTCCATTGCTTGCCAAGCCTCTCACAGCGAACATTTTCTACTGAAATCATATACGCTAATTGGTGATTGATTTTTTACATGACCCATGGCGTCATGCAGTAGATTTTTGACAATCGCTTAGCTCCGCCCTCTCCTGTGGGTTAACCGGTATTGGATGGTGATGTTAAGTATTGATTACGGTCAGTTTGACATTCTTGTCTCTTGATACACCTATTCTGGTGTAGCGTGTCAGTGTTTTTTGACGTATCTGCTCTTTAATGAACCGACGGGACATGACGTATTGCTAACTTGCTGGGTGCGCGGTTGTAAAAAAAATTGTCTACACAATAGTGGCTTCATTTCTCAATGAATGTTCATAAAACTTTGTCAAACAATTTGTTTTGTCAGTGTCTTGGCCAAGTTGGAATCTGGGCCTTGTCTGATCAAAAACTAGGTCACTAGGTCAAATCTTAATAGAAAAACCTTCACAATAGAAGCTTCATTTTCCATTCGATCTTCATGAAACTTCATCTGACAGAATGTTTGTTTGAACGATTATTATCTAGGTTACATTCAAATATGGGTCATGTGGATTCAAAAACTAGGTTACTAGGTCAAATCATTGAAAAATATTGTGTACATAATTGAGGCTTCATATTTTGTAATGAATGTTCATTAAACTTTATCAGATTGTTTGTTTTGACAGTGTCTGGGCTAAGTTCCAATATGGGCCATGTCGGGTACAAATCTATGACACCCAATGCCCACCCAGACACGGGTATTTTATAGGAAGGATTTTTTGAAAACTGTACCTAAATGTTGTCTTTGTTGTCTGCTTCATCTTGCAAACCTTTCAGACATTTTTGCATGTACAGGCAAGCAGTATGAACCCTGGTCAGACTGTTTCTAGGAAAAACAGTCTGATATGGGTCCACACTGTTTCCAGCAATGACTTGTAAAGTTTTATACCTGCAGACAACAAAGCAGACAACAATTGGTGTGATTGGCATCTTAAGGGCTTAAAAGCTTATAAGCCATGTGTGTTGACATTTTACAGTTTGGTTTGGTTATTAAAGTAGTTTAATATTGGTCATTTGTTTCCTGTTGTTTTTGTCGCACCTGCTTATAGCATGGTGCGATATAGGCGTCCGATTTTCCGTCCGTTCGTTCGTTCGTCCGACCGTCCGTCCGTCTGTCAATATTTACGTCGAGGTTCGACATTTATGTCATCATTTACTTCAAAGTTAGTATTCTAATCGACTACAACCATCACACCTTGCATGAAACATTAATATGACGCTGTAGAAATTCTTCTTTAGAAAAGTAGAGAAAATTGCAAAATTCTGAAGGTTTACAGTTGTCAAGGCGAGTGAGAACACCAACAGAGAAGGTAAATCTTGTCTTGAAGTTGGCCCCAATTTTATAAAGGTTTCTTTTGCTTGAAAGAATCTGCAACTTCTTTACCCTACCCAGTCTTTTTGTGCAACAGTAGTCCCATACATAGAAAAAGTATTACTTATTTGAAAACTAAGAAAAAAAAGCTACCAAACCTGCAGGTGTTCCATGTCACCTTAAGTGACTAACAAAAACACAAGCAACAACACTGCCAGATACAAATCTATTTTTTAAAAAGTTTAGAATAGCATAGCATATTTTCAGATGTCTAAATTGTTTTTAATTTCACTAAAGAGTTGTTGAAACATACAACCCAAACACAAAAACCTTGATGGACATTCCTATGAGTAATGGTACTAAACACATATATCACCAGCCAAGGCTCTTGTGAGCTTGTGCATTTGTACAGAATCACCAGAGCCTTCACTATTTGCACATATGCAGTACAGAACTAGACAGAGGTTCTTGCAAAATGTTTGCATTCTAGCCCGATTTATCCCTTTGATGTAAGTCTCCAGAATCAACTGGTCAGGAAACTGGACAGTTCATTTCTTCTGACATGCAGATATTTCTCATTCTTGAAGGGACCCCTGAGCAGCATCCCTCTTCTTTATACTCATTCAGATGTGACTATAGGCTTGAAAAACCTATATATTCTTCTATGACATGTTCTAAAAAGGAAACAAAGTATACAGCTGTTGAGTACAGTCAAATCACGCCGGCCTTTAACCATTTTAACATTTCTTTATTTATTCATTGATTTTTTTTTGTGGGGTGGGGGGTTAATTTTATACATACATTTTTTTTTACGGTTGGTGGGGGTGAAAAAAAATTTTATGGACTGTGGATGGGGTATTGAATTTATTCTTAAATAGGGGGTGGCGGGGTTCTCATTTTTTTTAAATTCATGGGTACTGGGGGTCAGGGAAAATTATATTTTACGGGTGGTGGGGTTTTTAAAAAAGTGCCTCCCACCCACCCCCCTGACTAATTCTGGAATTGCCCTTATATCATTTAATACTTCAAAAGCTCAAAATGACAAGGATCGGTTAATTTTGTGGAGAAGAAAGGAGTTTAATTACATGATAAATATTCGAAATTCTCATTGACACTATACGGCAACCGTCATGTTTTGTAAACCAGATAAAAGAGGTAATTGGCGCATGCGCAATGAAATATAAACAGTCATGGGTCAAAACATTGGATCCGTCTATTTGTGTACATGTTGGAATTAAAAGACATTTTAAGCTTTGTGGGTCTTTTTGTGTTGTCTCCCAGAGAAATGGAGAAAAGAGATAGAAGAGACGGTAGTTTGTTTGTTTGTTTGATTTGAGGTTTAACGACCCCATCAACACTGTAAAGGTCATTTTGGAGACGTTGCTTCCAATTTTGTGGGACTTTTACCCCACATTGAGGTGAAATGACATCTCACGCCCAGTCACCCAATGAAACCAATAGTGTTTATAAGCATGGACGGTCCGACACTCGCACCGCTTTGCCTGGACAGGCTTAGATCCTCTAAGTGGTTTACTAGTACTCGTGTTCGGGTTCGGATTCAGCTCTGCGTGGAAGCATCATGCAGCCCATCTATTTCTTCAAAACCCGACGCGTGGAGGCGTAGAAGAGATTGAAGTGAAGGACAGGGGAAATACAAGAAAATGAACAGAAGTGGAGAAACTGAAGAAATCACAAGAGACAACCTCGGCCCTTAACTGCTGCAAGGAGAGCAGCCCTTGCCCAACTGTAGGCTAATATTAGTTGGATATTAGTGATGCAAGATAAATGACACCTTCACCTCACCCAACCATCGTCTAAAATAGATGGAAGCAATACAGGATATTTTATTTTTTCGCCACTCATGAAAATACAGTAGAACTTTGATGGCTTGAACACCGATTGCTTATTTACCATGGCTGAGTCGAACCCGTTTTTGAGTCCCTGGAGAGTTTCTCTACATAAGAAGTAGTGCGGGAAAATTCGAATCGCCTCGAAATGTATGCTGTGTGCACTCATTAGAATCGCCTCCATGAGGCGATTCTGGGTACAAACAGCATACATTTTTTCTGGTAGAACACTGACAAAATATCCCTATGCCTCCTGGCAGTTACCCTTAGTGGCTCGAACTATCCCTGTCTCGAACAGATTTTCATGGTCCCAAAAGTGTTAAAGCCATTGAAGTTTAAGTGTACGTCTTTTGGTGTACATGATTGCAATAAAAAATTATCTTACACTGAAAAAGAAAATCAAATTTTCTGTGTCTGTCATGCTTTAAACTGTATTTTTAATGCAATTTCGAATCCTAAGCCATCACCACAGAGAACAAACTTTTTCCATGACCATTTCATGTCGATTTAGAAGTGTTCAGCAGGCTTACATGGTATAATATCAGTGTAAATTGTAAGTTTGCACATGAACAACAAGAATTCCGCCAAAGGCTATGTTGCGCCTGTGGGGGCGTAAAGTCACCAAACCATGACATCTAGACGAAGGTCAAACATAGATGCTTGCATAAAAGTTGCCATTCTTAAATGCAAGCTTGTACTAAGTATTATTAATGAAGCTCTAATAATTATTGAGAAATGAACTTAACAATTAGGGTGTTTGTTTGTTTGATTGAGGTTTAACATCCCTGTCAACACTGTGAAGGTCATTTTGGAGACATTGCTTCCAATTTTTTGGGACTTTTACCCACAATGAGATGAAATGACATCTCAAGCCCTGTCGCCCAATGAAACCAATAGGGTTTATAAGCATGGACGGTCCGACTCGCACGGCTTTGCCTGGACAGGCTTAGATCCTCTAAGCGGTTTACCAGTACTCGTGTGCGGGTTGGTTTCATGTCTGCGTGGAAACATCATGCAGCCTATCTATTTCTTCAAGCCCCGCTGGGCGGGGCCGAACAATCCGGGTGAACGCTAGGGTTGTTGCAATATATTACGAAGTCAGTGAACCATACAATGTAGGTCAAGGTCAAAATATGGATGCTTGCACTTATGTTTCCATCCCCAGATACAAGTTTGTACCAAGTATCATTAATGAAGCTCTTATAGTTCTTGAGAAATTAACTTTACTATTTGGGTGAACGCTAGGGTGGTCGCAATATATTACAGTCAGTGAACCATAAAGTGTAGGTCAAGTCAAATATAGATGCTTGCATTTAACTTGCCACTCCCAGATACAAGTTTGTACCAAGTATTATTAATAAAGTTCTTATAGTTCTTGAAAAATTAACTTGACCATTTGGGAGAACGCTAGGGTGGTCGCAATATTTTACAAAATCAGTGAACCATGAAATGTAGGTCAAGGTCAAATATGGATCCTTGCATTTAAGTTGCCATCCTGAGCTACAAGTTTGTACCAAATATCATTAATGAAGCTCTTATAGTTTTTGAGAAATAAACTTGACCATTAGGGTGAATGCTGGGGTGGTGGCAATATTTTACAAAGTCAGTGAACCATAAAATGTAGGTCAAGGTCAAATATGGATGCTTGCATTGAAGTTGCTATCCCTAGATACAAGTTTGTACCAAGTATCATTAAGTTCTTATAGTTTTTGAGAAATAAACTTGACCATTAGCGTGAATGCTAGGGTGGTCCCAAGAATGGATGAAGGAATGAACGGACGAACAGATGGAAAACTGGACGCCTATATCGCAAATGGATATTTGTTAGAATAGCCTCAGCATAGCTTTTCTATCAAATGTTCACAATGTTCATTTCAGCAAGGTGATTCTTACAAATGTCCACAATATTTGCTTCTCTGAGAAAAAATAGCTGTCATAAGCAGGGCTAACTAAGTAATGAATTTTTGACATCATTCAAGGGCCAGAACTCTCTTGAAAATAGATGCAAAATGGCACTGTCAATACCGAGCTAGATCTTGTCAACATAAATTCACATACTAAATATGACCAAAATTAATCACGTTTCTTCAGATATTGGGAAACCTCCGTGGTGTAGTGGTTACGCTACTCGCCTTGTAAACCAGGGGTCGCAGGATCGATCCCGGGCTTCTCCAGACTTTTGGATGAGTCTTTAAACTGAGGTCCCATCTCCATATGACCTTAGCTGTTGGCGGGACATAAAACTCAAACACTCACTTTCCTTATTTGTTTGCTTGATTTGAAGTTTAATGTCCCCATCAAAGTTGTTTCCGTTGTGGGTCGTCCACACCAGTCATCATCTTCAAGGCTGTCCTTGCCCATCTTAAAATTTGCTGCCCACCTTTTCACGGTTGCATACGAAGGAGCATCATCCCCTTATGTAGCAACCATATCGGCATGAATGTCCTTAGGAGCTAACCCCTTTTTAAGGAGGTACTTGATGACACCACGATGCCAGATTTTGTTTCTCAAAAACATGCTAGTATCAATTTCCAAAGTCTAGAATTTCTATGTTATTGCAGATAAACTTGAACTCATTTGAGTCAAATCAAGTAATAAAGGTTTGGATTTAATAAAATACAAAATTTCATGGCTGTTCGATGCCTGCTTCTTGGTCAGGCTCAGAACTTTTCAGCACCCTCGTATGAACAACATCAGGCCCCCGGCAAAGATAACATGAACCCAGTAAGTTTACAATTACTTGACTCTTGACTGTATGCTGTTCATACTGATACTTCAATGAATGTTTAAGAAATACCTTCCAAACTTAAAACAATAAGTTATGAATAGTTAGATCCTTCGAAGCAAGGAATACACCAAAGAAACGAAAATAGCAGACTTGGTTTTACTGAGTCTGTTCATGACCAGTACTGAAATGTGCAACACCGACCACACCTTCTAGCGCTGGCTTAAGCAGAACTTTCAAAATGAACTTAATGACCCCAAAGGACCAGAAAATATAAGTTGCACGATAATGATGTACGGGGAGCTGTTTTACGGCCGCCACACGGCACAATACCAGCTGCAGTGAAGATAAATAAATTCTGAATAATAATGAACGCCCATGTAAACCCGACTTTGTACAGAGAAAACTGGGGTTAGCAGAGTCAACATTTTTTTCTTATTTCTGCTCCAAAACATCAGCAATAGGTACTTGTTAGAACCACCTCAATGACTATGAGGCAGTTCCAATGAGCATCTACAACCTATGTTTTGAGCATAAATAAGAAAAAATTTCACCAACTTTCATCAGAAAATCAACCACTTTTAAATTTAAAATTTGCAGCTATGAAATAATGCATTTTATTATATGATCTATAAATATACTTTCTTTTATTGGTTTAAAGCGCTCTCTGTGACACCTGACATACATACTGCTGACCTGGTCATGACAACTGGCAGTGTTGTAGTTTGACTCATTTTTCCCTGGTAATGGAGGATGAAAACAGATAATAACTTACTTATACTGTTGTCTGAGGATAAATTGAAAGTGACGTCAGCGAATGTTTTTGTTATTAAGCATAGTCCACTGTTGTCAAAAGGTAACAACGCTTGGGTAATGATAATTATAATGGTATAGTCTGACTTGCCAGCCAATGATGGGTATGATAATGAAAACGGTGCAACCTGTCAAACCTTCCTGTGGTGGTATACTCTTTTACCTCACTGTCTACTTATCCTTCAACAACAGTACTTGTAGTTTGACCCACTTTTGCCAGATGATGATGTAATTAAATAGAGAATACCAGGTTTGTGTCATTTGATATCAAGTTTATCAGGCAAGGCTTTGAGAACGCTTGTAGAATCGCGAGGCTTGCCTAGCGATTCTACATGCCTTCTCGAAGCTGAGCCTGATAAACTTGATATCAAATGACACAAATCTGGTATTCTATTTATCAGTTTATCCCCTTGTACATTCTTAAATTAGCAATTAACGATAAAAAAATTGGTGGTAGTCAGTGCGTCCCAGCATTCTGGCGGTCAATATATTTAGTATAAGCTGACCATAATTTTCCTATGATCATTTTTTTCAAGCATTTTTTACAATTTTCCCAGTAACAACCATATATTTTGTCATTTTTCTAGTAGTCCGGTTCATTCATAAAAGTGCAATGTCACGTTGACATGATAAAGCTCACTTGTCCTGAGATAGCATATCTTTATCAGGTCAATGCGTTACAATGCAATATATATAGGGGGTAACTGATAAATAATGTCACACAGGTGTGTTATTGTAAGCTAAGCTATCCATGTTCCAATAATTCCAATTCTCCATTATTATGCCCATTTTGAGCAATTTGATTGGTTAAAATTCCACTGTGGCTGTAGGTAAGTTCCTTCTTGCGTTTTTGAAATAATTCCTAAAAAATTCCCATTTTGGTGGCATTTTCAATATTTCGATGACATAGTTGGAATTATAAAGAATGAATTATCAATTTTGTGGATTTTATCGATGTGTAAACTCCGGCAAATCACCTACAAACTGCATGAAGCCCGAACCGGCTAATCACTCACAAACTTAGCATGCAGCCCTTCGGGCTCCATGCAGTTTGTGGGTGATTCGTCAGGCTTACACACTGACAAAATCCACAAAGATGAAATTCATTCCTACATTAAAAATAATATTTGTAAACGTTAACCAATTTTAAATGAAAAATCCCCTGAGCAGGTACAATGCCCATATCAATCAATTAGTTCTGTTATTATATAATAAACCGATTGCTGACTATCTTGTCATTGGACATGATGTGATGTTGACCAGAGAATACCAATGTTGACCAAGGCGAAGCTGAGGTCAATATTCATTTTCTCTCATCACCAAAACACGCCTATATAATTTTGACCCCCTTGAATCCCACTTTTATATAGTAAAACTGGGGTTTGCATGGGTAAAGCTTATTTTCCTTATTTCTGCTCTAACGTATAGATCGTGGGTACTCGTTAGAACCGCCTCGATGAGGCGGTTCTAACGAGTACCCACAATCTATTTTGTTTGTTTGATTTGAGGTTTAACGTCCCCATCAACACTGTAAAGGTCATTTTGGAGACGTTGCTTCCAATTTTGTGGGACTTTTACCAGACTTTGAGATGAAATGACATCTCAAGCCCTGTCGCCCAATGAAACCAATAGGGTTTATTAGCATGGACGGTCCGCCTCGCACGGTTCCTGGACAGGCTTAGATCCTCTGAGCGGTTTACCAGTACTAGTGTGCGGGCCCGATTCAGCTCTACGTGGAAGCATTATGCAGCCCATATATTTCTTCAAACCCCTATGGGCGGGGGCTTACCCACAATCTATATTTTGAGCAGAAATAAAAAAAAATATCACAATTTTTCATCTTAAAATTTTCATTTATTCGGTGCAAAAGTTTACAGTGTATTTGAATAGGCGTTTTTCATAATGGTTTGACATCACATTATGTCCAATGACTAAATAGTCAATAATTATATAATTTGGCATTTAAGAAAGGAGCTAATTTCGTACAAACCTCACAAAAGCAGTGACAGTCATAGACAGGCCATTTACAGATCCAGCAAGATCTGGTGTTACTGAGTTGTTGGTAAATAGGCCCATGGCAGAGAATACACAACTGTTCATCTGTTTCATCACAATATTGACAGCAACTAACAATATCCATAACAGACTTGGCCGGAAAATGAAACCAGCTATATATGTCACATATACAGAACAGTCATGGCTCCCAGAAGATTGATTTGAGGTTTAACATCCCATCAAAACTATTCATGTCATTTTGGAGACCTTGCTTCCAATTTTTTTGTACTTCTACCCAAGACTGAAATGAAATAACATCTCAATCCCTGCCGCCCAATGAAACCAATAGGGTTTATATGCATGGATGGTCCGCCTTGCACCACTTTGCCTGGGCAGGCTTAGACTAAGTGGTTTACCAGTTCCCATGTGTGGTCGGTTTCAGCCCTGCGTGGAAGCATCATGCAGCCCAATCTATTTCTCCAAGCCCTGATGGGCGGGGACCAGTGTGTTCGGATTTAACAACTGTCAACACTTAACCTATTTGGTACTGGAAACCCCAAAAGGGGTAATTGGCAAACAGTGCAGACTCAGATCAGATGCTGCAGAATGCGGCATCTGATCAGGGCCTACAATGTTTGTGAAAAGTTAAGCCATTTTCCAAATAAATTTTGAAGAAAAAAAAACCTGACATCCCTAAATGTTGAAATGGACTCCTACTATATACAAGAGGGCCCAGAGGGCCCTGGTTCGCTCACCTGATCCAAAGCATAACAAGTGGGCCCCGGGCAGGGTCAATTTTGGCCCCAGGGCTAAAATTTGAACAATCTTGGTAGAGGTCCACAAGATGAAGCTTCATATCTAATATGAAAGACCTGGGCTTTCTGGTTTCAGAAAAGAAGATTTTAAAGGTTTACCCTGCATATAGAAGTCTATGTAAAACAAGATTTTCCCTATATAAGTCTATGTAAAACCAAAGGGCCCCGGAGCGGGGGCATTTTTGGCCCCCGGGCTATAATTTGAACAATCTTGGTAGAGGTCCACTAGCTGAAGCTTCATAACAAATATCAAAGACCTAAGCCTTGTGTTTCAGAGAAGATGATTTTTAAAGATTTTCCCTATATAAGTCTATGTAAAACCAAAGGGCCACATGGCGGGGGGCATTTTTGGTCTCAGGCCTATAATTTGAACAATCTTTATAGAGGTCCACTAGCTGAAGCGTCATAACAAATATCGAAGACCTAAGCCTTGTGGTTTCAGAGAAGAAGATTTTTCAAGATTTTCCCTATATAAGTCTATGTAAAACCAAAGGGCCCCGGAGCGGGGGCATTTTTGGCCCCAGGGCTATAATTTGAACAATCTTGGTAGAGGTCCACAAGATGAAGCTTCATACCAAATATCAAAGACCTGGGCCTTGCAGTTTCAGAGAAGAAAATTTTTCAAGATTTTCCATATATAAGCCTATGTAAAACAAAAGGGCCCTGGTGCGGGGGCATTTTTGGCCCCAGCACTATAATTTGAATAATCTTGGTAGGGGTCTACTAGATGAAGCTTCATACCAAATATCAAAGACCTGGGCCTTGCCGTTTCAGAGAAGAAGATTTTTCAAGATTTTCCATATATAAGCCCATGTAAAACCAAAGGGCCCCCGTGCAGGGGGCATTTTTAGCTCCAGCACTATAATTTGAACAATCTTGGTAGGGGTCCACTAGATGAAGCTTCATACCAAATATCGAAGACCTGGGCCTTGCGGTTTCAGAGAAGAAGATTTTTAAAGATTTTCCCTATATAAGCCTATGTAAAACCAAAGGGCCCCCGTGCGGGGGTATTTTTAGCTCCAGCACTATAATTTGAACAATCTTGGTAGGGGTCCACTAGATGAAGCTTCATACCAAATATCAAAGACCTGGGCCTTGCGGTTTCAGAGAAGAAGATTTTTCAAGATTTTCCCTATATAAGCCCATGTAAAACCAAAGGGCCCCCATGCGGGGGCATTTTTAGCTCCAGCACTATAATTTGAACAATCTTGGTAGGGGTCCACTAGATGAAGCTTCATACCAAATATCAAAGATCTGGGCCTTGCGGTTTCAGAGAAGAAGATTTTTAAAGATTTTCCCCATATAAGCCCATGCAAAACCAAAGGGCCCCCGTGCGGGGGCATTTTTGGCCCCAGCACTATAATTTGAACAATCTTGGTAGGGGTCCACTAGATGAAGCTTCATACCAAATATCAAAGACCTGGGCCTTGCGGTTTCAGAGAAGAAGATTTTTCAAGATTTTCCCTATATAAGCCCATGTAAAACCAAAGGGCCCCCGTGCGGGGGCATTTTTAGCTACAGCACTATAATTTGAACAATCTTGGTAGGGGTTCACTAGATAAAGCTTCATACCTAATATCAAAGACCTGGGCCTTGCGGTTTCAGAGAAGAAGATTTTTAAAGATTTTCCCTATGTAAGCCCTTGTGAAACCAAAGGGCCCCCGTGAGGGGCATTTTTGGCCCCAGCACTATAATTTGAACAATCTTGGTAGGGGTCCACTAGATGAAGCTTCATACCAAATATCAAAGACCTGGGCCTTGCGGTTTCAGAGAAGAAGATTTTTCAAGATTTTCCCTATATAAGCCCATGTAAAACCAAAGGGCCCCCGTGCGGGGGCATTTTTAGCTCCAGCACTATAATTGGAACAATCTTGGTAGGGGTCCACTAGATGAAGCTTCATACCAAATATCAAAGATCTGGGCCTTGCGGTTTCAGAGAAGAAGATTTTTAAAGATTTTCCCTATATAAGCCCATGTAAAACCAAAGGGCCCCCGTGCGGGGGCATTTTTGGCCCCAGCACTATAATTTGAACAATCTTGGTAGGGGTCCACTAGATGAAGCTTCATACCAAATATCAAAGACCTGGGCCTTGCGGTTTCAGAGAAGAAGATTTTTCAAGATTTTCCCTATATAAGCCCATGTAAAACCAAGGGCCCCCGTGCGGGGGCATTTTTAGTTCCAGCACTATAATTTGAACAATCTTGGTAGGGGTCCACTAGATGAAGCTTCATACCAAATATCAAGGATCTGGGCCTTGCGGTTTTAGAGAAGAAGATTTTTAAAGATTTTCCCCATTTAAGCCCATGCAAAACCAAAGGGCCCCCGTGCGGGGGCATTTTTGGCCCCAGCACTATAATTTGAACAATCTTGGTAGGGGTCCACTAGATGAAGCTTCATACCAAATATCAAAGACCTGGGCCTTGCGGTTTCAGAGAAGAAGATTTTTTAAGTTTTCGGTGAAAAAAATCTATTTTTGGCTCCTGTGACCTATATGTGCAACGGACCGGAACCATTTGAACAACTTTGAAAGGGGACCACCTAAGGATCATTCCTGTGAAGTTTGGTCAAAATCCGATCAGTGGTTTAGGAGGAGATGTCGTTTGAAGAAAAGTTTACGGACGCACGCACGGACGCACGCACGGACGCACGCACGCACGGACGCACGGACGCACGACGGACGACGGACAAAAAGTGATCCCAAAAGCTCACCTTGTCACTACGTGACAGGTGAGCTAATAAGGAGGAAGATTCCATTTGGTACAAAAAGGGTTAAGGATCATCTTTGTCATCTCCCAGAAAAAAGGAGGAAAGATACGGAAGAGATAATGAAAGATAATACAGTCCAACTTCAATGGCTCGAACACCTTTGGAACCTCGAAAATCTGTTCAAGACAGGGGTAGTTCGAGCCACTGAGGATTACTGCCAGGAGGCATAACGAGATACTTTTAGACATCTTTTCGATGTTATATAATGAAAATGTATGCTGTGTGTACTCATTAGAATCGCCTCATCGAGGCGATTCTAATGAGTACACACAGCATACATTTGCAAGACAAAAGGCTAAAATCTCCTCAATTATCCCCCACTATTTCTTCTGTAGAGGATTTCGCTAGGGGCTCAAGAATGGGTTCGACACATCCATGATAAACGTGCCATCGGTGTTCGAGCCATCGAAGTTCTACTGTAGTAGAGATGAAAGAGAATGATGAAAGACAGAGGAAAAGGAATGAAGGTGAGAAAATGTAAGACATTCCCCCTCTACCCCAGCCTGTTACAAGGATATATAGAAGGGCTTGCCCAACTGCATTTGTTTGTTTGATTTGGGGTTTAACGTCCCAGTCAACATTGTAAAGGTCATTTTGGAGACATTGCTTCCAATTTTGTGGGACTTTTACCCAACACTGAGATGAAATGACATCTCAAGCCCTGTCGCCCAATGAAACCAATAGTGTTTATTAGCATGGATGGTCCGCCTCGCACCGCGGTTCCTGGACAGGCTTAGATCCTCTAAGCGGTTTACCACTACTAGTGTGCAGGCCGGATTCAGCTCTGAGTGGAAGCATCATGTAGCCCATATATTTCTTCAAGCCCCTATGGGCGGGGGCTGTGAATGACAAAAGACAGAGGAAAAGGAATGAAGGTGAGAAAATGTAAGACATTTCCCCTCTACCCCAGGGTGCTACAAGGATATATAGAAAGGCTTGCCCAACTGTATTTTGTTTGTTTGATTTGGGGTTTAACATCCCCGTCAACACTGTATAGGTCCTTTTGGAGACGTTGCTTCCAATTTTGTGGGACTTTTACCCTGTCACCCAATGAAACCAATAGGGTTTATAAGCATGGACGGTCCGACACTGGCACCGCTTTGCCTGGGCAGGCTTAGATCCTCTAAGCGGTTTACCAGTCCTTGCGTGTGGGTAGGATTCTGCTCTGCGTGGAAGCATCATGCAGCCCATATATTTCTTCAACCCCCAATGGGCAGGGGCCGTGCCCAACTGTAAGCCAATAACAACTGGGCACCTCAGTGACACAAGATACACAACACCTTCAACCCACCCAACCAGCCCTAAACTAAAGAATAATTTTCTTTAAACATTTTTATAAACCCATCATGTTAACCTTTCTCTTGCTGAATATTCATTTTAGCCACACCCATTTCTGTCTATCAACAAAATAAATTACTTGATGTAATTTATTGCTACAAATTCATAAACTGAATACCAAACAGTGTAGATCCTGATCAGATGGCTTCTTCAGAAGCCATCTGATCTGGATCTACACTGTTTCCATAGATAGGGGTTGTCGTGAACAGCAAGATAAGGGTTAACAAGTCTGTGAAATTGAACACCCATCTAAATCACATTTAATATAGAGAAAACTGAGATTTACAGGGGTATACATTATTTTGCTTATTTCTGCTCCAATACATATGTTGTGGCCGGGTACTCATTAGAACCGCCTGAATGAGGCGGTTCTAACTAGCACCAACATTCTACGTAATGAGTTTAACTAAGAAAATTATCACAAATGTTCACGAGAAAAGTAGCCATTTTGTGCCTATGAAAGAATGCACTATGTCACATGGGTGTGTTGATGTAATGTATGTCATCAGTACATGTTTGTACTTGTTAGAATAACCTCATTGAGGCACACAGGTTATCATCATGAAACCACTCCTATATAACTTTGACCCCCTTGAAAAATAGAAGTGAAGTCAATGATCAGGAATCACTACAATTAACCAACACCTCCCATCAGAGACACCAAAGGGAATAAAACACAAATATGCAACAACCTAACACAAATAGAAACAGCATTAGTGGAAAGCCAAAAGGACAGTTACTTTCCCACAAAATAGCCAATTGGCTATGCAAAACAAAATTACACAAGCCATACATTCAAACACGACCCATATACAAAAACAAGAGGGCCCAGAGGGCCCTGGTTCGCTCACCTGTGTGTCACTGTCTCGAGTACATTCTATTTTTAGCTCTTGTGGCCATCTTGTTCATCAGCAGAGTGATTTTAGCTTATTTGGTAGGGAGTAACCTAGGCAACATTCCTGGGAACTTTGAATCAAATTGGCCTTAGGGTTAAGGGGGAGTTTCCGTTTGAATCAAATTTACAATATTTTTCTATTTTTACCTCTGCTGGCCATTTTGTTCATCCGAGTGGGATTGTTTTAGCCTTTTTGGTAGAGGATAATCTAAGCAACATTGTCACAAGGAACCTACATGCTAAATATGAAGGCTGTATCTCAAATGCTTTAAAAGTTATGACAAAGTAGGTCAAAGGTCAAGGTCGCTTGTCACAAGGAACATGCATGCCAAATATGAAGGCTCTATCTCATATGGTTCAAAAGTATGATCAAGTAGGTCACAGGTCAAATCTTTATGAGTGGGAAGCCCTTGTCAGAAGGAACCTACATGCCAAATATGAAGGCTCTATCTCAAACGGTTCAAAAGTTATGATAAAATAACCTACTGATCTACTTTTTGATTTGACATGACCCATATTCAAACTAAACTGAGATATTGTCCAGATGATCATTCTGAGCAAGTTTTATGATGATTTGACTGAAACTGTGGTCTCTTAGAGTGTTCAAAACGTTTTTCTATGATTTGACCTGCTGACCTACTTTTCGACCCGACATGTCCCATATTCAAACTTGACACAGATATTGTCAAGATGATCATTCTGAGCAAGTTTGATGATGATCGGACCAAAACTTGGACCTCTAGTGTGTTCACAATGTTTTTCAACAATCTGACCTACTGACCTACATATTGACCAGACATGACCCATATTCGAAATTAACCGAGATATTGTCAAATGATAATTTTGAGCAAGTTTGATGATGGGACCAAAACTGTAGCCGCCAGCGTGTTCAGAGGGTTTTTCTTTGATTTGACCTACTGACCTACTTTTTGACCCAACCTGACCCATATTTGAACTTGACTGAAATATTGTCAAGATGATCATTCTGGGCAAGTTTGATGATGATGGGACCAAAACTGTGCCCTCTAGTGTGTCCACAAGCTTTTTCTATGATTTGACCTACTGACCTACTTTTTGACCCGACATGACCCGTATTCAAACTTGACCTGGATATTGTTAAGAATATCATTCTGAGCAAGTTTGATGATGATTGGACCAAAACTGTGGCCTCTAGTGTGTTCACAAGGTTTTTCAGCAATCTGACCTACTGACCTACTTTTTGACCATACAAGACCCATATTCAAACTTGCCCGAGAAATTGTCAAGATAATCATTTTGAGCAAGTTTCATGAAGATCAGACAAAAACTGTGACCTCTAGTGTATCCACAAGGTTTTTCTATGATTTGACCTACTGACCTACTTCCAACATAACCCATATTCGAACTTGACCGAGATATTGTCAAAATGATCATTCTGGGCAAGTCTGATGATGATCGGACCAAAACTGTGGCCTCTAGTGTGTTCACAAGGTTTTTCTATGTTTTGACCTACTGACCTACTTTTTGACCCGACAAGACCCGCATTCAAACGTGACCGAGATATTGTCAAGATGATCATTCTGGGCAGGATTGATAATGATTGGACCAAAACTGTGGCCTCTAGTGTGTTCACAAGGTTTTTCTATGATTTGACCTACTGACCTACTTTTTGACCCGGCATGACTCATATTCGAATGTGACCAAGATATTATTAAGATGATCATTCTGAGCAAGTTTGATGATGGTTGGACATAAATTGTGGCCTCTATTGTGTTCAGAAGGTTTTTCTTTGATTTGACCTACTGACCTACTTTTTGACCCGACAACACCCATATTCTAACTTGACTGAGATATTGTCAAGATGATCATTCTGGGCAAGTTTGATGATGATCGGACCAAAACTGTGGCCTCTCGTGTCTTCACAAGGTTTTTTTCTGATTTGACCTACTGACCTACTTTTTGACCCGACATGACCCATATTCGAACTTGACCGAGATTTTGTGGTGGTACAAATTGTGTGCAGGTTTACTTAAAATCAAATCATAAATGAAACATCTATCATGCAGACAAGACCAAAATAGGCAATTTTTGCCCTTTCAGGGGCCGTAACTCTGTAACGCATGATGGGATATGGCTGGTTCAAGAAAGGAACCCAGATCTCATGGTGGTACAAGTTGTGTGCAAGTCTGGTTAAAATCAAATCAAAAATGAAGATGCTATCGTGTGGACAAGACCAAAATAGGCAATTTTTGCCCTTTCAGGGGCCGTAACTCTGTAACACATGATGGCATATGGCTGGTTCAAGAAAGGAACCTAGACCTCATGGTGGTACAAGTTGTGTGCAAGTCTGGTTAAAATCAAATCATAAATGAAGATGCTATCGTGCAGACAAGAAATTGTTTACGCACGCACGCACGGACGCACTGACGACGGACAAAATGTGATCACAAAAGCTCACCTTGTCACTACGTGACAGGTGAGCTAATAAAGCGTGATAGAAGAACCACCTTGAACGTTCAGTGAGAAGTATTTTACACTGGGTGGATGGTGGGATAGAAGAACCACCTTGAACATTCTTTTAGAAGTATTTCACTGGGGGGGAGGGGGGGGGGGGGCTAAATCGATCTGATTTGGATCTACACTGTTTTTTTTGTGTGTTCAGCAGGATAAGGGTAAATATATACCCTGAATATTTGGACACCTCACATCCATAACATACTTGTTTGTTTGTTTTGAGATTAAACGTCCCTGTCAACACGGTATAGGTCATTTTGGAGTGTTGCTTCCTATTTTATGGGACTTTACCCCACATTGAGATGAAATGACATCTCGAGCCCTGTCTCTCAATGAAACCAATAGGGTTTATAAGCATGGACGGTCTGACTCACACCGCTTTGCCTGAGCAGGCTTAAATCCTCTAAGCGGTTTACCAGTTCTCGTGTGTGACCGGTTTCTGCTCTGCGTGGAAGCATCATGCATCCCAACTATTTCTTCAAGTCCCCAAGGGCAGGGTCCCTCATACAATACTTGTTCTAAAATTTGAACAAGTACATTACTGCTTGATGTTATGTCTAAAAACGGCTGGATGAATGGCAAACAGTGTAGACCATAGGTTGCCATGCTGTGTTCTGTGGCATCTCATCTAGGTTTTCGCTGTTTGCTAAGGCCTATATTATAATGTCATTAATCAAGTAATTTCGTATTGTCCCAGTTACAGGTCCAAGGTCTGCTGTATTGGCACGAGGCCGAAGGCCGAGGCCAATACAGCTGACTGACACCATAAAAAACATGATTTATGATTTTTTAATATTGGTTGACCTTAACTGACACCATAAAAAACATGATTTATGATTTTTTAATATTGGTTGACCTTGTGTAATATAGGATAGTCAATTAATAAACTGAGGTTAAAGTACCTTGCTTCTGAAAAAAACAAGAGGGCCATGATGGCCCTGGATCGCTCACCTGATCCATAGTGTAACAAGTGGGCCTAAGAGAGGGCCATTATTGGCCCAAGGGCTTTAATGTGCATAATGTTGAGGGAGGTCTTAAAGGTGAAGCTTCATACCAAACATCAACAAAGGCTATACTTTGAACAATCTTGGCAAAGGTCCACTAGATGAAGCTACACATCAAATATCAAAGACCTGGGCCTTGCGGTTTGAGAGAAGATTTTTTTTAAAGATATTCCCTACATAAACCTATGCAAAACAAAATGGCCACGGGGCTATATGAATCTATGTAAAACCAAAGGGCCCCGGGGTGGGGGCATTTGTGGCCCCAGGGCTATAATTTGAACAATCTTGGTAGAGGTCAATTAGATGAAGCTTCATACCAAATTTCAAAGTCCTGGGCCTTGTGGTTTCAGAGAAGAAGATTTTTAAAGATTATCCCTATATAAGCCTATGTAAAACCAAAGGGCCCCGGGGTGGTGCCACTTTTGGCCCCAGCACTATAATTTGAATCATCTTGGTAGGGGTCCTTTAGAAGAAGCTTCACACCAAATATAAAAGACCTAGGACTTGTGGTTTCAGAGAAGAAGATTTTTAAAGATTTTCCCTATATAAGTCTATGTAAAACCAAAAGGCCCCGGAGCAGGGGCATTTTTGGCCCAAGGGCTATAATTTGATAATTTGAACAATCTTGGTAGGGGTCCACTAGATGAAGCTTCAAACCAAATATCAAAGTCCAGGGCCTTGCGGTTTCAGAGAAGAAGATTTTTAAAGAATTTCCTTATATAAGCCTATGTAAAACCAAAGGGCCCCGGGGCGGGGGCATTTTTTGCCCCAGCACTATAATTTGAACAATCTTGGTAGGGGTCAACTTGATGTAGCTTCATACCAAATATCAAAGTCCTGGGCCTTGCGGTTTCAGAGAAGAAGATTTTTAAAGATTTTCCCTATATAAGCCTATGTAAAACCAAAGGGCCCCGGGGCAGGGACATATTTGGCCTCAGCACTATAATTTGAATAATCTTGTTAGGGGTCCTTTAGATGAAGCATCATACCAAATGTAAAAGACCTAGGCCTTGTTGTTTCAGAGAAGAAGATTTTTAAAGATTTTCCCTATATAAGTGTACGTAAAACCAAATGGCCCCGGGGCGGGGGCATTTTTGGCCCAAGGGCTAAAATTTGAACAATCTTGGTAGAGGTCCATTGGATGAAGCTTCATTCTAAATATCAAAGTCCTGGGCCTTGTGGTTTCAGAGAAGAAGATTTTTAAAGATTCTGCCTATATAAGCCTATGTAAAACCAAAGGGCCCCGGGGCGGGGGCATTTTTGGCCCCAGCACTATAATTTGAACAGTCTTGGTAGGGGTCCACTAGATGAAGCTTCATACCAAATATCAAAGTCCTGGGCCCTGTGGTTTCAGAGAAGAAGATTTTTAAAGATTTTCCCTATATAAGCCTATGTAAAACCAAAGGGCCCCGGGGCGGGGGCATTTTTCGCCCCAGCACTATTATTTGAACAATCTTGGTAGGGGTCCACTAGATGAAGCTTCATACCAAATATCAAAGACCTGGGCCTTGTGGTTTCAGAGAAGAAGATTTTTAAAGATTTTCCCTATATAAGCCAATGTAAAACCAAAGGGCCCTGTGGCGGGGGCATTTTTTGTCCCAGCACTTTAATTTGAACAATCTTGGTAGGGGTCCACTAGATGAAGCTTCATACCAAATATCAAAGTCCTGGGCCTTGTGGCTTCAGAGAAGAAGATTTTTAAAGAATTTGAATAATCTTGGTAGGGGTCCACTAGATGAAGCTTCATACCAAATATCAAAGACCTGGGCCTTGTGGTTTCAGAGAAGAAGATTTTTAAAGATTTTCCCTATATAAGCCAATGTAAAACCAAAGGGCCCCGTGGCGGGGGCATTTTTGTCCCAGCACTTTAATTTGAACAATCTTGGTAGGGGTCCACTAGATAAAGCTTCACACCAAATATCAAAGTCCTGGGCCTTGTGGTTTCAGAGAAGAAGATTTTTAAAGATTTTCCCTATATAAGCCTATGTAAAACCAAAGGGCCCCGGGGCGGGGGCATTTTTCGCCCCAGCACTATAATTTGAACAATCTTGGTAGGGGTCCACTAGATGAAGCTTTATACCAAATATCAAAGACCTGGGCCTTGTGGTTTCAGAGAAGAAGATTTTCAAAGATTTTCCCTATATAAGCCAATGCAGAACCAAAGGGCCCCGTGGCGGGGGCATTTTTTGTCCCAGCACTATAATTTGAACAATCTTGGTAGGGGTCCACTAGATGAAGCTTCATACCAAATATCAAAGTCCTGGGCCTTGCGGTTTCAGAGAAGAAGATTTGTAAAGATTTTCCCTATATAAGACTATGTAAAACCAAAGGGCCCCGGGGCGGGGGCATTTTTGGCCCCAGCACTATATTTTGAACAATCTTGGTAGGGGTCCACTAGATGAAGCTTCATACCAAATATCAAAGACCTGGGCCTTGTGGTTTCAGAGAAGAAGATTTTTAAAGATTTTCCCTATATAAGCCAATGTAAAACCAAAGGGCCCCGTGGCGGGGGCATTTTTTGTCCCAGCACTATAATTTGAACAATCTTGGTAGGGGTCATTTAGATGAAGCTTCATACTAAATATCAAAGTCCTGGGCCTTGTGGTTTCAGAGAAGAAGATTTTTAAAGATTTGCCCTATATAAGCCTATGTAAAACCAAAGGGCCCCGAGGCGGGGGCATTTTTGGCCCCAGCACTATAATTTGAACAATCTTGGTAGGGGTCCACTAGATGAAGCTTCATACCAAATATCAAAGATCTGTGCATTGTGGATTCAGAGAAGAAGACTTTTTAAGTTTTTGGTGAAAAAAATCTATTTTTGGCTCCTGTGACCTAGATGTGCAACGGACCGGAACCATTTGTACAACTTTGAAAGGGGACCACCTAAGGATCATTCCTGTGAAGTTTGGTCAAAATCTGATCAGTGGTTTAGGAGGAGATGTCGTTTAAAGAAATTGTTTACGCACGGACGGACGCATGGACGCACGCACGCACGCACGACGGACAAAAAATGATCCCAAAAGCTCACCTCGTCACTACGTGATGGTGAGCTAAAAAAAAATACAGGAAATACGTCCCAAAAGACATGTGTTTTCCAGAATGCATATGATCTGATGTTCGATTTGGTCTCCTTTGAACTCTGTGTAGAGCTTTCTCTGTACTCTAGACTAGAAACAATGATAACACATCCACTGACATAGTACATTCTCTCATACCTCTGAAATGACCTTTTTCTGACAAAAATTTATTACTTTTTTTATATTTCAACAGTTGTGCATAGTTGTTAGAACCACCTCATTAGGGCAGTTCTAATAAGTACCAATAACCTATGTCTTAAAGTAGAAAAAAAAGAAAAAACTGTATCAGAAAAAGAACCAATTTGGATTTTTTTTTTTTTTTTTTTTTAAATGAGGATAACCCTTTTATAGAACATATTTAATGTGCCCTTCAATGCTATTTAGATCATTTTGGAGATGTTGCTTCCAATTTTGTGGGACTTTAACCTGACACTGATATGAAATGACATCACAAGCCCTGCTGCCCAATGAAACCAAAAGGCTTATATGCACTGGACGGTCTGACTCACACCACTTTGCCTCGGCAGGCTTAGTCCTTCTAAGTGGTTTACCAGTACTCATGTTCTGCTCTGCGTGGAAGCAACATGCAGCCCATCTATTTCTCCAAGCCCAGATGGACTCGGGCGATAACCACTTTGGATGTATATAAAAGAATGCATTATGCCACACAGATGTGATATTGTAATGATGGGTATGTGTGTGTGAATTTTGTGACCCAACAACAACTATTAGGTTTTACTGAGCTAGGACTTCAGTTTAAAGTAGAAGTAAAACAAAGATCAGGAATCGATACAATTAACTTACTCCACCCACCAAAGACACCAAAGGGAAAGAAACAAACATTAAGCGACCAGATCATAGTGGAAACCTAAACAAAGGAAGGCCATAAGGACAGTTACTTTCCCACAAAATGGCCATATGACCATCCAAAATAAAAAGACACAAGTGATACACACAGTAAGTAACAAACAACAACATAAATAAATCGCCACAGAAGAACCGCCTTGGAACGGTCAGTGGAAAGATTTCCACTGGGGGGCTTAAATCGATTTTCATGGCCACCATCCTCGCCCTTACTTCTGTCGCGATTCAGACAAATAATTTGTTCAGTCCGCATGAAGACCTCCTAACTCATCAGTGCAACATCTCCGTGAACACAAATAATCGAAAAACCACAGAGGTGAGACGCCGGTGAGGACTCAACAGCAAGAAACCACTGAAATGCTGGAGCAAAAGAAAACCAACAGTTAGACTCCGATGGGCCCGACCAGAGACAGAGCATCAGGCACCAACCAACATTACCTTGAATTAGATCTCTCTAATTCTCAATAAGCCTTTACGTTGGAACCGTCATAAAATCTGAGGCCTGATCCACCGGCGTGCATTTAAAGAGGGAAGCAAAGTTGCCAACCGTGATTGGGTTAACTACCATGCATGCAGTCTGTCGTATAACATCCATGTTGTACCCAATCTTTTTATATCGAAGAATGATTTTACGAAATTGGGTGCTGAAGTCATTATATATTTTTCTAAATTTATAAACTAAGTCATCATTAAATTCGGGTTCTGATAGACCTTGTTGCAGAAGAGATTTAAGTCCAATATTGAATTTTGAAATTAAATCAGAATGGCGTCTATAAAATTTTGAAAAGGCTTTGCGTAGGGGATGGTACCGATAACCCTGATTAAGAAGTTTAGCCGTTAACAAATTTAATTACGAGTGTTGAAGTCAGTTACATGACTACACCCTCTAGCAAATCGAATTAATTGCGAAATATAAAACGCCATAGGATGGCGCATGAGGAACATCACCATCCAAAAAAGGAAAATTTACAATCTCAAAATCAAAGTCATCGCATTTATCATAAATTTTGCACAAAACAAACCCATCTACAATAGATAGATGTAAATCCAAAAACGGGGCCTCTGTATCAGAAGAATTTGCTTTATTTAACTGAAGTTCTGAGGGGTAAATCTGACTGATCAAACCATCGAAATAGGTATTATCAATATTTAACCCTTTACCACTCAGAAAATTAGCAAATATAGTATCTTAACAGAACACTGATATAGGTAAATCAATAATTAATAGTCCATATATGGCTGATAGGCCTGACAGTCTTATCTGAACAGAGATATTGGCATTTTTGTGTGAATTACACCCTTATGTTACAATAATGATTATTTTAGTATTTTCTGTACATTTTACAATAATTATGTAAATGTAAAGTTTCTAGGAAATTAAATTTTCTTTCCAATGGTATTAAATTTATTATAGTTTCTCTTTGCATTTTGAAAATATGAAGTGTCAAAGTAAGCAAAACGTTTTCTTGAGCAAAAATTTCTGTTTTGGGTTGGTCAGAAAAGTATTTTTAACCACCATAGCCCCAGAAAAGAGGGGCTATCCACGTATTATTTTTCTTATTTCCGTACAAAAACGTATTTTGTAGGTAATCATTAGGGCATGTCACTGAGGCTCTTCCAACAAGTTTCCATAACATCCTTTTTTATGCAGAAATAAGATCATGTTCATAAGTCTGTGAAATGAACATCTATCTGAACCTGGTATACATTATCTTCATTATTTCTGCACCAAGACCAAGGTTGTGGGTACTCGTTAGAACTGCCTCAATCGGCACCCACAACCTATGTTCTGAGTATAAATAAGAAAAATATCAAAGTTTTCAATGGAAAAGTAGCCATTTTGGGGAAATAAAAGAATGTACTATGACCCATGGGTGTGTTTTTTATGAAAAATTCAGTACTTTTGCATAAGATTAACATTTCCTTTTTTTTTTTAAATCAGTGTATCAACCACCCCATAGCCAGCTCACCCCAAAGAGCCGTCTCTGTATTTTTATTTTATTTTTTTTTAGCAAAAGATTTGTTTGTTTGATTAGAGGTATAACATCCCCGTCAACACTATTTAGGACATTTTGGAGATGTTACTTCCAATTTGGTGGGACTTTTACCCAACACTGAGGTGAAATGACATCTGATGCGCATAATCATTGTACAGCGTCTGGTCTGGGTCTGTGCCGTCGCATGTGCTGTCTACAATCCTGTAGACCCTGATCAGACGCCTTATAATAATTGTCTGGGCTCTGATCCTGATCTGCACTGTTTGCACCTTTGTGTTCTGTCTGTTGTCATACAGACAGACGGGTGGATGACGCCAGGCTGATAGCTACTGGTCTGGGTATGTGCCGTCGCATGTGCTGTCTACAACCCTGTAGACCCTGATCAGACGCCTTATAATAATTTTCTGGGCTCTGATCCCGATCTGCAGTTTGCACCTAGGTGTTCTGTCTATAGTCATTCAGACAGACGGATGGATGATGCCAGGCTGATCGCTATATCCCCCGAACATGTTCAGACTAGGGATAAAAACCACCACCGTCGGCGATAAGTCCCTGATCAGACGCCGCATTATCGTTGTGCAGCATCTTGTCCGGGTCTGCGCCGACCCATATGCCATCTACAAACCTGTAGACCCTCATCAGACGCCGTTTAATAATTGTACAGGTCTGATTCGAATCTGCATTGCTTGCATCTGTCTGTTGTGTCTACGGACGGACGGACGGACATGCGAATGGACGCCAGACTCATGATTTTGTTTGCAGACGGAGGGACAGATGCCAGGCTGATTGTTATATCCCCGAACCTATTTGGTCAGGGGATAAAAAATAAAACGCACCGTCGGCGGTCAGACCATGAATAGACGTCGCATGATCATTGTACAGCGTCTGGTCTGGGTCTGTGCCGTCGCATATGCAGTCTACAAACCTGTAGACCCTATCCAGACACCGCATCATCATTGTGAGGCGTCTGATTCAAATCTGCACTGTTTGCACCTTTGTGTTTTGTCTAGTGTTATACAGACAATTGGGTGGCTGATCGCTATATCCCGCGAACATGTTCAGACTAGGGATAAAACTCACCACCGTTGGTGATTAGTCCCTAATCAGACGACACTTTATCGTTGTGCAGCGTCTTGTCCGGGTCTGCGCCGACCCATATGTTGTCTACAAACCTGTAGACCCTCATCAGACGCCGTTTAATAATTGTACACGGTCTGATTCGAACCTGCATTGCTTGCATCTGTCTGTTGTGTCTACGGACGGACGGACATGTGAACGGACGCCAGACTCATAATTTTGTTTGCGGATGGACGGATGGACGGACGCCAGGCTGATTGTTTTATCCCCGAACCTATTTGGTCAGGGGATAAAAATAAAACGCACGGTCGGCGGTCAGACCATGATCAGACGTCGTATGATCACTGTACAGCGTCTGCTCTGGGTCTGTGCCGTCGCATATGCCGTCTACAAACCTGTAGACCCTATCCAGACGCCGTATAATAATTGTATGGCGTCTTATTCAAATCTGCACTGTTTGAACCTTTGAGTTCTGTCTTTTGTTATACAGACGGTTAGGTGGATGACGCCAAGCTGAACGCTATATCCCCCGTACCTGTTCAGACTAGGGTTAAAAAAACACCACCGTCGGCGATAAGACCCTGATCAGATGCCGCATTGTCGTTGCGCAACGTCTTGTCCGGGTCTGCGCCATCTCAGATACCGTCTACAAACCTGTAGACCATCATCAGACGCCGATTAATAATTGTACATCTGATCCGGATCTGCATTGTTTTCATGTCTGTTGTGTCTACGGACGAACATTTGAACGGACGCCACTCATAATTTTGTGTCTACGAACGGGCGAATGAACGGATGCCAGGCTCCGAACCTGTTCAGACTAGGGATTAAAAAACACCACCGTCGGCGATAAGACCCTGATCAGACGCCGCATTACCGTTGCGCAGGGTCTTGTCCGGGTCTGCGCCGTCTCAGATGCCTGCTTCAAACATGTAGACCCTCATCAGACGCCGTTCAATAATAGTACGGCGTCTGATCCGGGTCTGCATTGTTTGCATCTGTCTGTTGTGTCTACAGACGAACGGACATTTGGACGGTCGCTATATCCTCCATACCTATTCGGTCGCGGAAAATAAAATAAAATGAACCGTCGGCGGTTGGGGCTGAATCAGACGTCGCGGCGATAATTGTGGAGCGTCTGATCCGGGTGCCGTAGCATTATAAGGTCCAAAAACCTGTAGACCCTGATCAGGTGCCGCTTATAATTGCATATGTCTGTCTGTAAAGTGTTGGCGGTGAGACCCTGATCAGACGTCGCAATTTTTTTTTTTTTTGTTGTAGAAATTAATATTCATTATAGGGGCTGAAACTATTGACCAATAAAGGCCTTCTACCCATCTGTGGGTTTTATTGCCCTTCCGATAACCACCTGGGTACACTTTTGGGTACTGTTACGTAATTTATTGCGGCTCAATGCTCGGCACGCTCCGGGTGGCATCCGTTGTATAAACATTCCTAGGGTATCATAATCCCCAATTAACTACTTATCTTGGACCATAAATCCCTTGAAGCTCACTGATTATACAGTGCTAATTGTCTCTACATCAATCATGCAAATCATGCGCGACCGACACACAAATATTGCGTCATTCAGTAACTCAACCCAGTAATTTTCCATTACGGTCAGGCAAGGTCATCGTGATTCAGTAGGGGAAACCCCTGGTGTGTTTGGTTGTAAATTACACAAAAACTTTGTATAGAAACATATTTGTTTTTTTCGCAAATATTGTTGGCAAAAGACCAAACTTAACATTAATAAACATCCGGCGTTTTTATATTTAGGAAAAAGGTAAAAATAACGCGATTGATTTTGAGACATGGGCAAACACGTATTTGTTCAAATGGCGACACACGGGAATATACGTATCTGTACGTTAATCGATAAAGTCGTAAATATACGGGTCTGAGTGGTAATGGATCGAGTCGGGAAAATACGTATCTGAGTGGTAAAGGGTTAATAAATCATCTAAATATCTAGAAGTGGAGCTAAAAGCTTCAATAATTTCAGATTGGTCATCAATGGAAAGCGACAACATGAAGTCTCTTTCATAACAATACAAGAATAGATCAGCCACAAGAGGTGCGCAATTGGTACCCATCGGAATGCCCACAATTTGTGTTAATAACTTAGAACCGAATCTAATATAAATATTGTCAAGTAGAAAGGTGAGGGCATCACACACTTTCTGACATGACCAAAGTGTATAATTCTTATGCTCTTTAGAAGTGAAAAATGCATTTCTGACATTACATGCAAGATAGAGAGAATCTTCTCTGTGAAAAGCCCATTCAATTAAATCATTAAGCTTTTTTTTTTACAAGATTATAAGGAAGTGTAGTGTAAAGAGTGTAAAAATCGTAAGTAGACAGACTTGAAGCACGAAAATGTCTGGATTTCAATTTATTTAAAACCTCATTCGATTTTTTTATAGACCAAAACAGATTTCTTCCTGATCTTTCAAAGACTTTATCACAATATTTAATCACATGCCTTTTAATAGCAGTAAGACAGGAAGTTAATAATTTAGAAAGTTCAGTGGTAGTGCAAGAGCTAGAATTTGCAATAAACCGTGCTTTGTAAGGTCTTTTATGAAGTTTTGGTAACCAGTATAGCCTAGGAAGCTTGTCTTGGCCTTCGGTAACACATTTGAAAGTCTGGAGAAGCTCGGAATTGAACACAGGTTTATGAGACAAGTAAATTAACCACAACACAACAGAGGCTTCTATGACATTATGACAAATACTTACTCATTAACAACATGGAGGGTCGGCATCACAGATATACCTATCACATCAATGATAGCACAAACCAAGAAGGTCTGAAACATAATACATGTATAAAATGTCTTATTATAGGAATGAATTTCATTTTGGGGGATTTTATCTTTGTGTAAACACGGGCGAATCACTCAAAAACTGCATGAAGCCCGACGGGTTTCATGCAGTTTGTGAGTGATTTGCTGCAGTTAACCCATCAATAAAATCCACAAAAATTATGAGTCATTCCTTATAATTCCAATTTTCTCATCAAAATGTTAAAATGATCACCAAAATTTAACAAATTCTTTCAAAAGCGTAAGAATTAACTTACAGGCCTCCTAGTGGCCCACTTTGAAAATATAGGTTTTTATATAGGTTCTTCTTACTCAAAATAAAGGTTATTTACAGGTTTTTCAATAAAAATACAGGTTAAAAAAGAGTCTTTGAAACTTACATAAAGATTTAAAACTGAAGAAAAAATATTTGACGAATTTTTGTGCCACAATAACTCAGATAAAGTTGATCTAAATTTTACAAAGTCCGAGCGAGCAAAGCAAGCGAGGAAAAAAATTGCAATTTCTCGACAGTTTTCATCACTTTTTATGGGACTAAAAAGTAAAAAATAGTAGTTTATTTTGAAGAAAAATTAGGGTTGAGTCGCAAGTAGGTTCAAAAAGTGAAAAATATAGGTTTTTTCATGAAAATACAGGCTTTTTATAGGTTTTATGAACAAAATAAAGGTTTTATAGGTTTGGCACAAAATTATAGGTTATTATAGGTTTTGCTAGGAGGCCTGTAAATTACCATCCTCTAAGGCGGAATAATTATTCCATTAGCAGCTGCCCTCTTTGAAAGAAACCCAAGCAAAAATACCTCAAGTCTTTAAATTCAGTTTATTTATCTTCTAACATTTATGTTTTGAATAGTTTTCCATCTTTTAATCAAACGCTGTTGACATCTTTTATTTATAATTATGTAACACCCAGGTTCTAAACATGCTCTTTGACACAACATCATATTACTACCTGTCACTATGTGAAACAGTTTGTTTGTTTGTTTGATTTGAGGTTTAACGTCCCCGTCAACACTGTAAAGGTCATTTTGGAGACGTTGCTTCCAATTTTGTGGGACTTTTACCCAACATTGAGATGAAATGACATTTCAAGCCCTGTCGCCCAATAAAACCAATAGGGTTTATAAGCATGGGCGGTCCGACTCTTGCGCAACGCTTTGCCTGGGCACGCTTTAATCCTCTAAGCGGTTTACCAGTACACGTGTGCGGGTCGGATTCAGCTCTGCATGGAAGCATCATGCAGCCCATATATTTCTTCAAGCCCCGATGGACGGGGGCCTACTATGTGAAACAGATCTGAGATTCTTGCTCCTGGAATTTATTGAAGTATAAAACTTTTATATCAACCAATCAAACCGCTCAAAATGTATATAATGATAGAGAAGTGGAATTATTTACCCATTGTATACTGGTGGACTCTTCCATCATTTTATGTTGGAGAAGTCCATTTGTCATATAAGGGGTGTTAATCCTATTTTTTATTTATTTTCTATTTTTGATGGTTTTGTTTGTTTGATTTGAGGTTTAATGCCCCTGTCAACACTGTATAGGTCATTTTGGAGACGTTACTTCCAATTTTGTGGGACTTTTACCCGACATTGAGATGAAATGACTTATCAAGCCCTGTCGCCCAATGAAACCAATAGGGTTTATATGCATGGGCGGTCCAACTCGCACCGCTTTGCCTGGGCAGGCTTAGATCATCTAAATGGTTTACCAGTACTCATGTGCGGGCAGATTTCAGCTCTGTGTGGAAGCATCATGCAGCCCATCTAATAAGTTTAGTTTTGAATACCTGGCCTGGTATCGTAGGTTTTGTCATATGCTGGTCAAAATAAAACTGCTATACATCATATTAACAAGGGTGTGTCACGAACACACCATTTAACTCACTTTAATTAGAGGAAACTGTGGTTTATAGGGGTATATATTTTTTTCCTTATTTCTGCACCAAGGAATAGGTTGTGGGTAGTCATTAGAACTGCCTCAATGAGGCAGTTCTAAAGAGCACCCACAACCTATGTTTGGAGTTAAAATAAGTGAAATATCACAGATTTTAATCCGAAAGATTTGCTTTTTAGGGATATGGCTGAATGCACTATGTCATACTGATGTGTTACTGATAACAGATGCATACCTTTTTGGCACCGAAGCGTCTTACTAGATTAGGAAAAAGAATGAATTGGAAAAGTAGCAACGGTATAGAGGATGACCCCATCACGGCCCCAATCTCGCTGGGCTCATACCCCAAACCATCTGAAAAATAAATAAGGTTGACAATGGTATGAACAGCCAAATCTGACATTTCAAACTTGCAATAATTTTCATTTACATGGCACATAGGAAAAATGATTGAACCTTCACTGAAATCAACTTTTCCAAAATAATTGTTGTCTCATGTTATCTGCAGGGCTAAGCTCTCATTGGAAAGGATTTTCTTGCACACCTGATAAGGAAACCTGTGGTTTTAGCCTGGGATAGAAATTCTGTTCTTACCCTGGTGTTCTTACCTTGGATAGGGTTAAAATTAAATATTCTCTCGTGCTTGACAAATGCACTGATTGAATACGACCTAATATGCGCAGTTGTTAAGGTTGACATCACAGCATGTTACTGGCTGTCAGAAAACATTACTGAAGTGTCATCACAATATGGCGGATGTGGCTGCACTATTAACAATCCACGCTCAGAAATAAAAGGTATGCAAGAAAAAGAATCTTACATGGATGTGAGGAGTGGATAAAAAATTCCATCCCTCAGGATATCAGTTCGGCATCACAAGGCTTGTGGATAGAAAAATCTGTCCCTTGGGATCACAGTCCGGTATCACTCGGCAAGCCTTGTGATGCCAGACTGTCTGTGGCCCTTGGAATGGATTTTTCTATCAATCCCCTCACACCCATGTAAGGTTCATATATGCTTCTCAAGCATTTGCTCCCAATGAGCAAATTCTTCCCTTAACCCTTTTTGTACCAAATGGAATCTTCCAATGTATAAATGGCAGGAGTCCATTTCGAAATTTAGGGGTGATAGGTTGTGTTATCCTTAAAATTTATTTGGAAAAGAGCTGAACTTTTTGCAAATAGTGTATGCCCTGATCAGCTGCCCCGTTCTGTGGCATCTGATCTGGACCTGCACCATTTGCCAGGGTACCCGTTTTGGGGTTTCCGGTACAAAATGGGTTAAAGAATTGAGCCATGCTCTAAAAGGACACACATGACGTTTGTTTGTTTGTTTGATTTGAGGTTTAACGTCCCCGTCAACACAGTATAGGTCATTTTGGAGACGTTGCTTCCAATTTTGTGGGACTTTTACCCGACACTAAGATGAAATGACATCTCAAGCCCTGTCGCCCAATGAAAACAATAGGGTTTATATGCATGGACGGACCGACTTGCACCGCTTTGCCTGGGCAGACTTAGATCCTCTATGCGGTTTACCACTCGTGTGCAGTCGGTTTCAGCTCTGCGTGGAAGCATCATGCAGCCCATCTATTTCTTCAAGCCCCGTTGGGCGGGGGCCGTCACACATGACGTTAAAAAGACTTTGTAATGAATACCCCTGTAAACCCCATTTATACAGAGAATATTGTGGCTTACAAAGCTATATAATTTCCATTATAATAACACACTCATGCAAAATACTTGTAGAACATTCTTACATATCTCCAAAATGGTTACTTTTCTGCTCAAAATCTACAATATTTTTCTTATTTATACTGCAAACAGAGCAGAAATTAGAATGATTAATACAACGGGCCTCCGTGGCCTAGTGGATAAGAGTGCTGAATCTTAATCATTAGGTCTCTTACCAGTGTGGGTTCAAGCCTGGCTCGGGCCACATGTGAGACGCCAAGTTCTGCAATGGTAGGTCAGGTGATTTTTCTGCGGGTACACCCGTTTTCGCCCGCCTCTGATTAACGATCGACTGATATGAGTGAAATAATCTTGAAAGGCTCGTAAAACCAACCCCCCAAAAAACTAGAACTGTCAGAGTATCTGACTATAGCCCCGCTATAGCGCTATCAGAAAAGAAAAATACAAGAAATAGCGCTATCAGAAAGAACTAGAATTTGTTTTTCTACAAAAACACAGATGTCTCCCCCGTTTTTGACCTCTTAAGTATGACCTTGACATTGGAGATATTGAGCTGGGTCTTGTGTGCAACACATCATCTAATGAAGATGAACATTTCTGCAAAGTAACTTTAAAAATGTTCATGAGAAATAAAAAAAGTTATAAGCCATACACAAAAAAGCCCTTTTTTACCTTTGACCTCTAAGTATGGCCTTGACCTTTGAGGTACAACACATCGTCTCATGATGGTTAACATTTCTGCCAAGTAATTTCATAATCCATCAAAGAATAAGGAAGTTATTGACTGTCCCTTTTTTACCTTTGACCTCTAGGTATGACCTTGACATTGGAGGTATGGAGCTTGGTCTTGCACATGACTCATGGTCTAATGACGGTGAACATTTCTGCATGGTTACTTTATAAAGTCCATCCAGAAATAAAAAAGTTATTGACTGGACACAAAAAAAAACAACGTTTTTTACCTCTGACCTCTTAGTATGACCTTAATCTTGGAGGTACCGACCTGGGTCTAGCGTGCACCACATTGTCTCATGATGGTTAACATTTCTGCCAAGTAATTTCACAATCTATCCAGGAATAAGAAAGTTATTGACTGAACACTAAAAAAGGTCCCTTTTTGTCCTCTGACCTCTTAGTACTACCTTGACATTTGAGGTACCAACTTGGGACATGCATGCAACACATCGCGTAATGGTGATTTATGTTTCTGCCAAGTAAATTCAAAATCCATCTAAAACTAAGAAAGTTATTGACAGAACACAAATAAGGCCCCTTTTTTACCTTTAACCTCTATGTATGACCTTGACCTTTCAGGTACCAAACTGGGTCATGCGTGCAACACATCATCTCATGGTGGTTAACATTTCTGCCAAGCAATTTCAAAATCCATCAAAAAATAAGAAACATATTGACCAAACACAAAAAAGGCCCCTTTTTTACCTTTGACCTCTATGACATAACCTTGACATTTGAGGTACCAAACTGAATCATGCATGCAACAAATCGCCTCATGATAGTTAACATTTTTGCCAAGTAACTTCAAATTCTATCTAAAAATAAGCAAGTTATTGAAAAAACCTGAAAAAATAGGCCCCTTTTTTACCTTTGATCTCTTAGTATGACCTTGACCTTTGAGGTACCAACCTGGGTCATGCACGCAACATATCGTCTTATATTGGTTAACATTTCTGCCAAGTGATTTCAAAATCCATCTCAAAATAAGAAAATTATTGACCAAACACGAAAAAAAGGCCCCTTTTTTTTACCTTTGACCTCTAAGTATGACCTTGGCCTTTGAGGTACCGACCTGCCTCATGCGCAACACACATCGTCGTATGGTTGTTAATATTTCTGCCAAGTAATTTTAAAATCCATCTCAAAATAAGAAAGTTATTGACCAAACACAAAAAAGGCCCCTTTTTTTACCTTTGACCTCTAAGTATGACCTTGACCTTTGAGGTACCAACCTGCCTCATGCGCACCACACATCATCTCATGGTTGTTAATATTTCTGCCATATCTGAAAATAAGAAAGTTATTGACCGGACACGATTTGCCCATACATATATACATACCGACAAACTTCCAAGGGAGATAATTCAAAAAGTATAAACGCGAGAGTGATAGTTCTTGCGCACTGCACGTCGTCTAATGCTGATTAACATTTATATGAAGTTTCGTGAAGATAGCTTGACTGGTTTTCAAGTTATAGAGCACACAAATGTGTGACAGAGGGACAGACGGACGCCGAGGGAAAAACAATATGTCTCTCCGAAAACAAAAATTTCGGGGGAGGCATAAAAATACAAGAAAAAAAATATTTTCAGCTTTCAGCCTCTAATTAAATTTTTCAATGTTCAAAGGGCAACAGCTCCAAAAGTAGGCAATCCAGAGTTATGGTTCATGCACTTTGCTCATCGTCTTATAGTGTTTTACATTTTTGTGAAGTTTCATGAAAATACCTCAAACGGTTTTTGAGTTAAAGAGCGGACAATGTTAAAATTGCCATTTTTCAATGTTCAAAGGGCAATAACTCCAAAAGTAGGCAATCAAGAGTTATGGTTCATGCGCTCTGCAAATAGTCTCATAGTGCTTTACATTTGTGTGAAGTTTCATGAAAATACCTGAAACAGTTTTCGAGTTATCGAGAATAACAGAATTTTATCAAAGTGCAAAGGGCAATAACTCCAAAAATAGGCAATCCAGAGTTATGGTTCATGCGCTCTGCACACTATCTCATAGTACTTTACATTTGTGTGAAGTTTCATGAAAATACCTCACACGGTTTTTGAGTTACGATGAATAACGGAATTACGGTATTACAGAATTACGGAATCACAGAAGGACAAGGCAAATCCAATATAGCCCCCACTTTTTTAAAGCGGGGCTATAATAATTAATGCATTCCCATGTAAGCCCCCATTTTCTCTATATAAAGAGGGGTTTAGAGAGGTGTTCATTACATGGACTTGTTAACATGATCTTATTTCTGTCCAAAACATGATTTGTGAGTACTAGTTAAAACCGCTTCTTTCCATCAGAATTGTTCTGGTGTATATGGCACTTCTGACACCATATTGGAAAACATTCTCATATGGATATGCAAGCCTGTTGGAAAGTATTTTTGTCTCATTCTATTGACAAAGATCAACTCTTAACAGAAAGAATTTGCTCCTGAAATTTAAGTAACAGACCATATGTACCATACGTATTCAGATACATAGTCCTGAGTGAACAGTGTAATATGTTCTATCAAAGGGTTATCCTTTGGAAGCAAGGAATACACCACAGAAGTGAAAAATATGGAGTGCACATGTTTTCTGGGCCAGACTAGCTAGTTTCGGCCAATTAGGCCTCATCAGTGACCCTCAGATATTTTCGAAATTCCACAATGGAATCAATGATTCAAAAGGACAAGAAAATATAATCTACACTATGATGCATCTCATCATAGACTACACTGTCTGCCCACTCAGCCAGCAATTTTCAGACACAACATCCAGTAGTAAATTGTACTTGGTCAAATTTTAGAACAAACATGGCAAGGAACTGAGGTGTCTGAATATTTAGGGTATATCATTACAAAAACATGCCTATCGCCTCAACGAGTACCCACAATCTAGGCTTTTGAGCAGAAATAAGAACAAGAGCACCGCATGCGGGTGCCAACGCTCGGCTGCAGTTTCTTTTAGAAAACAAAAATTCTAAGTCGAAAAAGGGGCATAACTGTGCTAAAAATATTTTGAGGATTACCTCACCTATTGGTATGAGTTCCACTTATCATAATGAACAACTAGTCCGAGTTTCAAGTAAATACATTCAGTAATAAAAGAGATATTGCAAAATGTCCAAGTTTTTGCATGACGACGCAAAAATTCTAAGTCGAAAAAGGGGCATAACTGTGCCAAAATATTTTGAGGGTTACCTCATCTATTGGTATGAGTTCTCCTTTTCACAATGAACAACTAGTCTGAGTTTCAAGTCAATATGTTCAGTAATGACAGAGATATTACAAAATGTCCAAGTTTTTGCAAAAATTCTAAGTCGAAAAATGGGCATAACTAAGCCAAAAATATTTTTAGGGTTACCTCCCCTATTGGTATGAGTTTCCCTTTTCATAATGAACAACTAGTCCGAATTTCAAGTCAATATGTTCAGTAATGACAGAGATATTATAAAATGTGCAAGTTTTTGCAAAATTCTAAGTCGAAAAAGGGGCATAACTGTGCCAAAATTAAATTGAGGGTTACCTCACCTATTGGTATGAGTTCCGCTTTTCATAATGAACAACTAGTCCAAGTTTCAAGTAAATATGTTCAGTAATCAGACAGATATTACAAAATGTCCTAGTTTTTGCACGACGACGCAGACGACGCCAGAGCTATGACAATACCTTGTCGTTTCGTTTGAAAACAGCCAAGCTAAAAATAATGTTTACCCCTGTAAACCACAGTTTTACTATATAAAAGTGGGGTTTGATGGGGTACTGTTAGAAAGAACAAGCAAATTCGTTGAATTTATATCCCCCGCCGAATGGGTTTTTCGTGTAGAATGGCAAGAAAATATATCTGGCCAAAATTGAGAAAAAAAAAAATTGCGCGTGCATCACGGCAGCATAATAATACATATTTATTTCAAGTTTCATTTTATTCCATGCAATAGTTGCTGAGAAGCGGTTCCAGACAAAGTGAGACGACGAAAAATCCAGAATTTTAATCATTTAAGGGGCCATAACTCTGGGTGTAAAAAGTCAATCCGAAAAAAAATTTGTGCGTGCATCACCACAGCATAATAATACATATTTATTTCAAGTTTCATTTAATTCCATGCAATAGTTGCTGAGAAACACTTCCCTACAAAAAAGTGAGACGACGAAAAATCCAGAATTTCAATCATTTAAGGGGCCATAACTCTGGATGTAAGAAGTAAATCCGGAAAAAAATGCGCGTGCATCACCACAGCATAATAATACATATTTATTTCAAGTTTCATTTAATTCCATGCAATAGTTGCTGAGAACAGTTCCGGACAAAGTGAGACGACGAAAAATCCAGAATTTCGATCATTTAAGGGGCCATAACTCTGGATGTAAAAAGTCAATCCAGAAAAAAATTGCGCGTGCATCACCACAGCATAATAATACATATTTATTTCGCGTTTCATTTAATTCCATGCAATAGTTGCTGAGAAACAGTTCCGGACAATGTGAGATGACGAAAAAATCCAGAATTTCAATCATTTAAGGGCCCATAACTCTGGATGTAAAAAGTCAATCCGAAAAAAAATTGCGCGTGCATCACTGCAGCATAATAATACATATTTATTTCAATTTTCATTTAATTCCATGCAATAGTTGCTGAGAAATGGTTCCGGACAAAGTGAGACGACAAAAAATCCAGAATTTCAATCATTCAAGGGGCCATAACTCTGGATGTAAAAAGTCAATCCGAAAAAAAATTGCGCGTGCATCACCACAGCATAATAATACATATTTATTTCAAGTTTCATTTAATTCCATGCAATAGTTGCTGAGAAACGGTTCCGGACAAAGTGTGACGGACGGACGGAAGGAAGGACAGACAACGCCAAAACTATATCCCTCCGCCTTCGGCGGGGGATAACAAAATGCAACAAATTGCACTGAAGGTGGGCTAAACAGCAAGAGTATTAACATACCATATAAGGTGTCTGTTGAACACCAACCAATGTTCAAATTTTAGAACAAATATGGCAAGGAACTGAGGTGTCTGAATGTTTAGGGTATACATGTAAGCTGTTAGCAAGTGTAAGGAGCAAAAAGCAACACATTGTGCTGATTTTTGTTTGTTTGATTTGAGGTTTAATGTCCCTGTCAACACTGTAAAGGTCATTTTGAAGACGTTGCTTCCAATTTTGTGGGACTTTTACCCCCGCACTGAGATGAAATGACATCTCAAGCCCTGCCGCCCAATGAAACCAATAGGGTTTATAAGCATTAAAGGGCCGACTTGCACCGCTTTGCCTGGGCAGGCTTATATCCTCTAAACAGTTTATCAATACTCGTGTTCGGGTTGCTTTCAGCTCTGCGTGGAAGCATCATGCAGCCCATCTATTTCTTCAAGTCCCGATTGGTGGGGGCCGACACATTGTGCTGAAGATGAGCTAAACAGCAGTAGTATCAACCCTTATACTGCTATTCACAACAACCCCTACCTTTGCAAACAGCATAGATCCAGATCAGATCATATGTGAATGTGCGCGAAAATATTATTTCCTGTAATCTGATTGGCTGATAGTCAGAAACGGGTGTGGCTAATTTAATTATTCAGCAAGATAAGGGATTACATACCATATAAGGTGTCTGTTGAACACCAAACAGTGAATACTTCCTCCACACCTATTATGCAAGCTGAGAACACGGCATACAAAGCTATGACTAAAAATACCTCATACTGGCTGAAAAAAATGCAGTGTTAAGTAAGTAGGTAAGTAAATACTTTATTTAACGAGGGTGAACCAATTGGGTCACCCAATCTTCCTTGGGTCCCTCAAAACATGGCATGTAACAGTCATATTATCAAAGTACAGTGCAAGAAACAATATTAATTCACATTCAAAATTTCAAAATGAAGAAATTAGAGAGAGAGAGAGAGAAAACATGCTAAGGTATACATACATTCATTCATAACCAAGAACTCATATTTTCAGAATGTAGACTTTTTTTGTGTTAATTGCACTTTGCCAAGAGAATATATTTTATCAAGCTGAAACTCATATCGACCTTCAGGTCCAGTTATTTAAGCACTGTTACCATAATGAACTTGTGTAAGTGGTCGAAATGGTAATTCCGCTAGCAAAGTGAGTGATTTCGCAAATGCAAAAGCAACTCAGATTTTTCAGCAAAAACATATAAGCATTATTTATGCAAATGCAATAGCTGCTAACATTTTCTCGGCAAAAACACCAGGGGCCAGTTGTTCAAAACTAACGATGTCGTTAGTGAACATATCGTTAAAACTCATTTATTCTGGCAAATATGCTAATATTTTTGCTGAAAAAAATGTGAGCATCTTTTGCATTTGCCAAAGCTGCTCACATTTTTTCAGCAAAAATACCAAAATTTTGAATATTAAACTGGCTAGAACAATTAACAATTTGGCCACTAATGAGCTCGTTAAGATAACAATGATTTGAACAACTGGCCCCAGGGTATTAGATATTGTACTTATCAGAACAGCTAACATTTTGACAACTAACAAGCTCATTAAGCTAACAATGCTTTGAAAAACTGGGTCCTGTTTGTTAGTGCTCATTGTTATATCAATAACCAATACCAAAAGCTAAATTTGGAATATAAAGCAGATAACTGTCACAAAATTTGATCTTAAAATGCCATGCTAAATCCACATTGCTTAGTACTGGTTCCAACCCAGGAAAAGAGGGCCACATGGAAGATTAGTACTAGTACTAAATGTGTTACCCTCTATAAATAAGGTCAATTATTATTATTACTATTACATAACATTGCACAAGTTTGTTTGTTTTGTGTTTTGAGTTTTTAATGGCCAAGTCAACAAAACTTAGGTTATATTGAGCCAGTCAGTTTACCTTACCACGCTTTCTGGGCAGCCTTATACATAAGCAGTTGATCAGTACAGTGTGCAGTCTTCCACCAGAAACTGACAACTCCCCTTCTTTAATCAGCAGAAGGGAGAGAATAAGCTTAAGAACAATTTCATGATCAATCTCCACTAAAGAATGTTGCCAACAAACCCATGAACACCAGGGTCCAGTTGTTCAAAGTAGAAGTAAAACAAAGATCAGGAATTGATACAATTAACTTACTCCGTCCATAAAAGACACCAAAGGGAAAGAAATACAAACATTAAGCGACCAGACCATAATGGAAACCCAAACAAAGGAAGGCCATATGGACAGTTACTTTCCCACAAAATGGCCATATGGCCATCCAAAATTAAAAGACACAAGTGATACACACAGTAAGTAACAAACAACAACATAAATAAATCGCCACAGAAGAGCCGCCCCGGAACGGTCAGTGGAAGATTTCCACTGGGGGGCTTAAATCGATTTTACGTGGCCACAATCCTCGCCCTTAATTCCGTCGCGATTTAGACAAATAATTTGTTCAGTCCGCATGAAGGCCTCCTAACTCATCAGTGCAGCATCTCCGTGAACACAGAAATCAAAGAACCACAGAGGTGAGACAACGGTGAGGACACGACAGCAAGAAACCACTGAAATGCTGGAGCAAAAGAAAACTAACAATTAGACTCCGATGAGCCCGACCAGAGACAGAGCATCAGGCACCAACCAACATTATCTCTTTAATTTTCAATAAGCCTTTACGTTGGAGCCGTCATAGAATCTGAGGCCTGACCCACCGGCGTGCAATTAAAGAGGGAAGCAAAGTTGCCAACCGTGATTGGGTTAACTACCATGCATGCAGTCTGTCGTATAATATCCATGTTGTACCCAATCTTTTTATATCGAAGAATGATTTTACGAAATTGGGTGCTGAAGTCATTGCGGTTATATATTTTTCTGAATTTATATACTAAGTCACCATAAAATTAGGGTTCCGATAGACCTTGTTGCAGAAGAGATTTAAGTCCAATATTGAATTTTGAAATTAAATCAGAATGGCGTCTATAAAATTTTGAAAAGGCTTTGCGTAGTTTATGGTACCGATAACCCTGATTAAGAAGTTTAGCCGTTAATAATTTATTACGAGTTAGCTTAACGAGCTCAATAGTGGTCATATTGTTAATTCATCTAGCAAGTTTAATATTTAACATTTTGGTATGTTTGCTGAAAATATGTGGGCAGCTTTTGCATATGCATATGCAAAAGCTGCTAACATTTTTTGACAGCAAAAATATTAGTATATTCACCATATTTAATGATCAAAATTTTAACGTCATCATTAGTTTTGAACAACTGGCCTCAGTCAGACAAGTATCCGACTGAGCTACCAAGGTTGACACCACTGCACAAGCTCATGTACACTAATTACACAATACCCTGTATATAACACAACCGTTGGGGTCCAAAGCAGAAGCCATCTTAGTTAAACAAATGTGTTATATTCAAACAAACATGTATATATGATCGTAATGGTCCGAAGCATTGGGACAGATATGCTTCAGCAAACAGTGCAGACCCAGATCAGACTGCTCCTGAAGAAGCAGTCTGATCAGGGTCTACACTGTTTGCCATTTTGTCTTCACTTTTTGGACTCCTTGCTGGAACACAAAACACGTTGAAATTTTAGGAGAATTACAGCAAGTTCTCAAGGTGTCTGTTTTTTTTATTAGGATTTTCGGTTTTGTAAAAAAAGGACCATTTAATGTTTTCTTATGCCTATCAACCAATCAAATTACTTGAAAGAATGCATTCATTTAAAGGGGGGAGTTCCAGCCTATAGTAAATTTCCATAGGGTTCTGCCCAAGCACAGATGTCCATGATATTGTGCATAATTAATACCTGGTAAATGACTGTTCATTATTTAGCTATTTCACTCTCATATCTGTGTTCAGTATAAATCTACAATGTTTTGTTTATTTCTGCATCTGAAAATAGGGGTACCCCCAAACAAGTATACATATAAACAACAGCTTATGTTTTGGAGTTATTTTGATCTCAGGCATCACCGTAGTCATTTGAGCTTATTTTTGTATCACATTTACTATTGTTCAGGTAAAGTTCTTTAGACCATGCTCAATTTCATATGGAGGAGACCCTAGACTTCACAACCGTAAAATCTTTTGGAGCATGTTTGACATTTGATAACATACTGTTGCAGTTCTTGTCACCTCATCATTTTAATATGAAAATTGCCCGTATATGTGTAGAACATTTTATCAAATTTTTTTGAAAATCTGAGACCGGTAACATACTGCATTTGAACATTGAATAGTAATGGTCAGATTTTTATTTTTTTCAAACAATTTGTAGATATGGTATAACATTTTCAATCAAGAAATTGCTTCCAAATAATATATATAAACATGAATATATGTATGTTAAAACAATGATGTGTATAGTATGAGCTTATATAATCAGCAGCTGTATCAGTTATGGTATCCTGGGGGCACCAATAACACAATTTATTTTGAGTGTTCAATTCAATTAAAATATATTTCATTATATAACAAGAGTTTTTGTATTTAATGTAATCTTAAAGCTTGCTGAAGCTGATTATGACAAAGACTGTTGAATTGGCAAGTAAAATGGATGGTTCTGTAAACCAGACAATTTTCTTGATTCTGTAATAAGTATGTATTATGCAGTATTATAAGTATGATGCAGTCAACTTAAAATGTTTGAAAAGTCTGTCATACCGGAATGGCACAGCTGGCTTGAATAGCCAAGATTTATGATGTTTTTAGTATGGTGTGCCAGGTAGTTCATAATACCACAGACTTTTGGCCCACTGAATACACAGATTACCATAGACAAAATGGAAACACTGTTGTTTTGGCTCTTTTGCCACTCTGACAATTTCCCCTCAAAATCTGAACTAAGCTACAGTCTACTTAAACCGTAACAAATGTCGCCTGCTGTGCAAATCGTGTAAGAAAGTTATATTCTTAAATATGATCTGGAAAACAACCAGTTATTTTTGAGTAACATGATTTAATATAATAGAGAAGACTATTCATACTTTCAAAAGTTTTCAGAGGAAGAAAAGAGCCAACAGTATATTTGCTATCAGTGCTATAGAAAAATATAAAGCCAACTGCAGATTTTGGCTCCGCAAATATGCTAGTAGTACAGCTAACAGCTGATTCACGCCATTTGTAAAACTGATGAATACAGAGTTAGAAAGCTTAACATTGATGGCAGGTACTGCATACATATGACTAAATATGCGAATGGTATAACTACATCTAAATAAAATATCAGCTATAAAATAAATTTGTTACAGCAACTTGCCTTCCACCTATTTCATTTAGGGAAGTGTATGCCAAATGACAATTCTACAACTAGTTCCAGTGTGACTAGCTCTGCATTTATTTTGAAGACTAAAACATTGTACCTTACACTTTTGCAGATATATAATGAACCTAGAAAAAAATGCAGAAAATTCTTTCCATGATCTCACAAAACCTTTGGTGGGGGTGCGGAGTGTGAGTCTCTTTGACCAAGTGATGTAAAAAAACATCAACAATACTAGGACCAATCAATCATAAGAACAAATCAGAAAATCAGTCTGTCCCTTCAAGTTAGAAAATTATTGACTGCTGTTTTATTTTAAAGAACAAAATGACAACAACAAAAATAATTAAGGGCGGTTCCAGAATTAGCCATGGGGGGAGGGCGGGCGGCACCCGATATTTTTTGTACGGGTGGTGGGGTCGGGTGAATATTGTATTTCACGGGTGGGGGGGTCCTGAGAAAATTGAATTCCATGCCTGGTGGGGGTCATTGTCAAACCCACAATTAAATCATTTTGGGTAGAAAACTACTCTAACGGTAATTAATTAATTATGGGTAGAAATTCAACTTCTCTCTTTTTTAACGGCGGTGAAACGCCCGAATGATTCCGAATGTTTGCTTACATGTTTTGGGGTAAAACACAGAACTTTGGGTGAAACACAGCGTTTACAGAGGATTCGCCACCAAACAAGTTCGCCATCGGAGGTTTCGCCACCAAGAGTTTCGCCTCCAAAAGTTTCGCCCCACGAGAGGTTTCGCGCATCTTTTATAATTCAGGGATGTGATAGTTCCGCGGAAACGCGTATAACCGCGGATCGGAGGTCCGATTTTGACGATCTTGTGATTCATGCAGATCCGAGGAGAAAATTGGGGGGGGGGGTGACGATGTTCCGAAAAAAGACTCCCAGGTAATGACCAAGTATGACTCTGAGGTAATGGCTAAGTATGACCGACTCAGTATTAGAAGATAGATGGATAGATAGACAGTAAAGGACAGGCATTTATTGTGAACACGCTAGGAAAACGAGTGGAAAAATCAGCCAGCATTGTTATATTTATGATAAATTTGTTGGATTGGAGGCACAAAAAGGGGCGTTTAAGGTATGTGGCATTTAATTACATTTATCGATTTTCCAAAAGTTCTATCAATTGAAGAAGGTGTTCTGGAAACTTTGTTTACTTTGCATTTCAGACACCCCACCCACTTCTTCTTCACTCTGTCTTTGCCCAACTCTTTTGAAGGCCGGGATTATTATGGGCGGGGGGTGAACAAAGCTGGCCAGCGCCTAGTGGGGGGAACCCATGCTCAATTTTTTTTTTAGGTGTGGACTTAGTTTTTTCATGCAGAAAAAATTTGTCAATTTTTAGGGGTTTTAGGGGGTTTTGAATTGCTAAAATCAAGGAGCTTCCGGGGGCTTTGCCCCCTGGGCTCCCACCAGGGCATTGCCCTCACAAGGGGGCCTAGGCGGCCCCCTTGACCCCCAGCCAATTTTTCAGTATTTGGATTTCTGGCAACTTTCACCCATGCATTTAAAGGCAGAGATGTGTTTGTCATTTACATGGAAGTATTCAAGGAACATCTCAGAAGCTTGTAATGGAATAAAAAAACTTCACAACAATCTTCTCAATTTTAAAAAAAAAAATGCCCCCAAAAATGTCACAAATATAAAGGCTAAAAAGGGTCTTAGAATGCACCAGAATGCACCAAATTGCACCGGTATCTCGATTATGTGGTGAATACACCATTTCAGAACAACTGAGCAAGAAGTCCAAAAAGACAGTAACTTTGGGCCCATTAACATTTGGGCCCGAAGTGATCCATAGTACAGCGATAATTGTATTTTTGGGTTCGAAATAGCTCCCAAATCGGATCAAAAATGTTCTGAAGCATGCTCCAGTGTCTTGGTGCGAAACGACCAGGGTCGGGTGTCTTGGTGCGAAACGACCATGGTCGGGTTTTATCCTAAAACACGTGATTCAACCATAACAACATGGCGGCCTTCAATGTCGAAGGATGGCTGCGCGAAAATGGCTTTAGCGAAGCCATCATCGGAAGGTTTAGAGGTGAGTTTGTGTTACTGATATGGAACCTGCACTTATCATTGGGACGAGTACTACTTATAGCACGTGGCAAATCGACAGTGTTTTGAGTTCTTGAACTCATTACAGATTGTAATTAGTTGTCGCGATCTTCAAACACCTGAAAACCTCACTGCCGGGGTCGGCAGCATTCTGTTGTGATGATTGAAAATTAAATCTTTCTAATGTCCATTCTCCCCCTACAGCTGATTTATTGGGCAGTAAATTTGTCAGTTCTGACCAAAGGATGTGCTTGTTATGTAATGTTTATGTTTGAGAACACAGAAGTCAGTAACAGTAAGAAGATTAGAAGATGTTGGCTTAAAAAGGTTTTTACCTTACTTATGAGCCAACCAAGATTCTACGGTATTCTACGGTATAATGAGTCTGCCCTGGAAAGGCCACAGATGAGAGTCAGTAAAATGGGTAGTTAGGAACCCGAACCCGAGCTAGGAATACCCGAAGTGCCCTAATATGCTGAAAGAGCAAAACTGGTAATATAAATGCATTGCCTAAGTGCAAATCACAAAATTGTTTATTTCCATTTGATATTTTGCCCGACAATTTCATAAAAAGCATAAATTATTGCACTAGTTCCTAGTCGGTAAAATGTGAAGTGCTGGAAATCCAAGGGAAATAATTACAACATGACTCTGATCCGTGAAGACTACCATGTTTGGGATAAATAAATTGAAATGTTGCATATTATTATTATTATCCTATTATTATCATAATAATAATAATATTATTATTATTAAATTTTTTTATTATTATCGATTTGCTTAAAAAAAGATGAGTCACCTTTGTCCGCAAAATAAGTAACCACTTTTGAAAACATTTTATCAGCAATATTATTTTTTTTCTAATAGAATTAGAGGTTGGACTACTAACTGACACATGATGGGATGTAAGGTATATACATTTATAGATAAATAACTGAAAATTATATCTTGATGCTGAACAGATAGTATAGCAGATACAATAATGAGCTTTTCAAAAGGCTGATAACCTTATTCGGAAGAAGATAACAAGTAAAGAATACAAGTGGGCCATGATGGCCCTGGATCGCTCACCTGATCCATAGTGTAACAAGTGGGCCCCAGAGAGGGCCATTATTGGCCCCAGGGCTTTAATGTGCATAATGTTGAGGGAGGTCTTAAAGGTGAAGCTTCATACCAAACATCAACAAAGGCTATAATTTGAACAATCTTGGCAAAGGTCCACTAGATGAAGCTACACATCAAATATCAAAGACCTGGGCTTAGCGGTTTCAAAGAAGAAGATTTTTAAAGATTTTCCCTATATAAGCCTATGTAAAACCAAAGGGCCCGGTGCCCCAGCACTATAATTTGAACAATCTTTGTTGGGGTTCACTAGATGAAGCTTCATACCAAATATCAAAGTTCTGGGCCTTGTGGTTTCAGAGAAGAAGATTTTTAAAGATATTCCCTATATAAGCCTATGTAAAACCAAAGGGCCCCGGGGCGGGGGCATTTTTGGCCCCAGCACTAAAATTTGAACAATCTTGGTAGGGGTCCACTAGATGAAGCTTCATACCAAATATCAAAGACCTGGGCCTTGTGGTTTCAGAGAAGAAGATTTTTAAAGATTTTCCCTATATAAGCCAATGTAAAACCAAAGGGCCCCGTGGCGGGGGCATTTTTTGTCCCAGCACTATAATTTGAACAATCTTGGTAGGGTCCACTAGATGAAGCTTCATACCAAATATCAAAGTCCTGGGCCTTGTGGTTTCAGAGAAGAAGATTTTTAAAGATTTTCCCTATATAAGCCTATATAAAACCAAAGGGCCCCGGGGCGGGAGCATTTTTGGCCCCAGCACTATAATTTGAACAATCTTGGTAGGGGTCCACTAGATGAAGCTTCATACCAAATATCAAAGACCTGGGCCTTGTGGTTTCAGAGAAGAAGATTTTTAAAGATTTTCTCTATATAAGCCAATGTACAACCAAGGGCCCCGTGGCGGGGGCATTTTTTGTTCCAGCACTATAATTTGAACAATCTTGGTAGGGGTCCACTAGATGAAGCTTCATACCAAATATCAAAGTCCTGGGCCTTGTGGTTTCAGAAAAGAAGATTTTTAAAGATTTTCCCTATATAAGCCTATGTAAAACCAAAGGGCCCCGGGGCGGGGGCATTTTTGGCCCCAGCACTATAATTTGAACAATCTTGGTAGGGGTCCACTAGATGAAGCTTCATACCAAATATCAAAGACCTGGGCCTTGTGGTTTCAGAGAAGAAGATTTTTAAAGATTTTCCCTATATAAGCCAATGTAAAAACAAAGGGCCCTGTGGCGGGGGCATTTTTTGTCCCAGCACTATAATTTGACCAATCTTGGTAGGGGTCCACTAGGTGAAGCTTCATACCAAATATCAAAGTCCTGGGCCTTGTGGTTTCAAAGAAGAAGATTTTTAAAGATTTTCCCTATATAAGCCTATGTAAAACCAAAGGGCCCCGGGGCGGGGGCATTTTTGGCCCCAGCACTATAATTTGAACAATCTTGGTAGGGGTCCACTAGATGAAGCTTCATACCAAATATCTAAGACCATGGCCTTGTGGTTTCAGAGAAGAAGATTTTTAAAGATTTTCCCTATATAAGCCAATGTAAAACCAAAGGGCCCCGTGGCGGGGGCATTTTTGTCCCAGCACTATAATTTGAACATTCTTGGTAGGGGTCCACTAGATGAAGCTTCATACCAAATATCAAAGTCCTGGGCCTTGTGGTTTCAGAGAAGAAGATTTTTAAAGATATTCCCTATATAAGCCTATGTAAAACCAAAGGGCCCCGGGGCGGGGGCATTTTTGGCCCCAGCACTAAAATTTGAACAATCTTGGTAGGGGTCCACTAGATGAAGCTTCATACCAAATATCAAAGTCCTGGGCCTTGTGGTTTCAGAGAAGAAGATTTTTAAAGATTTTCCCTATATAAGCCTATGTAAAACCAAAGGGCCCCGGGGCGGGGGCATTTTTGGCCCCAGCACTATAATTTTCACAATCTTGGTAGGGGTCCACTAGATGAAGCTTCATACCAAATATCAAAGACCTGGGCCTTGTGGTTTCAGAGAAGAAGATTTTTTAAGTTTTCGGTGAAAAAATCTATTTTTGGCTCCTGTGACCTAGATGTGCAACGGACCGGAACCATTTGAACAACTTTGAAAGGGGACCACTTAAGGATCATTCCTGTGAAGTTTGGTCAAAATCTGATCTGTGGTTAAGGAGCAGATGTCGTTTGAAGAAATTGTTTACACACAGAAGACAAAAAGTGATCCTAATATAAAACACAAGAGGACCATGATGGCCCTGGATCGCTCACCTGATCCATAGAGTAACAAGTGGGCCCCGGGGAGGGCCATAATTGACCCCAGGGTTATAATGTGCATAATGTTGAGGGAGGTCTAAAAAGGTGAAGCTTCATACCAAATATCAACAAAAGACTATAATTTGAACAATGTTGGCAAAGGTCCACTAGATGAAGCTACACAACAGAATATCAAAGACCTGGGCCTTGTTGTTTCAGAGAAAAATATTTTCAAAGATTATCTCCATTATAAGTCTATGTAAAACCAAAGGGTCCTGGGGCGGGGGCATTGTGGCCCCAGGGCTATAATTTGAACAATCTTGGTAGAGGTCCACTAGCTGAAGCTTCATACCAAATGTCAAAGACCTAGGCCTTGTGGTTTCAGAGTAGAAGATTTTTCAAGATTTTCCCTATATAAGTCTATGAAAAACCAAAGGGCCCAGGAGCAGGGGCAATTTTGGCCTCAGGGCTATAATTTGAACAATCTTGATAGAGGTCCACAAGATGAAACTTCATACCAAATATCAAAAACCTGGGCCTTGCAGTTTCAGAAAAGAAGATTTTTAAAGATTTTCTCTATATAAGCCTATGTAAAACCAAAGGGCCCCGGGGCGGGGGCATTTTTGGCCCCAGCACTATAATTTGAACAGTCTTGGTAGGGGTCCACTAGATGAAGCTTCATACCAAATAGCAAAGACCTGGGCCCTGCAGTTTCAGAGAAGAAGATTTTTTAAAGATGTTCCCCATATATAAGCCCATGTAAAACCAAAGGGCCCTGGGGCGGGGGCACTTTTGGCCCCAGCACTATAATTTGAACAATCTTGGTAGGGGTCCACTAGATGAAGCTTCATACCAAATATCAAAGACCTGGGCCTTGCGGTTTCATAGAAGAAGATTTTTAAAGATTTTCCCTATATAAGCCTATGGAAAACCAAAGGGCCCCGGGGCGGGGGCATTTTTGGCCCCAGCACTATAATTTGAACAATCTTGGTAGGGGTCCATAAGATGAAGATTCATACCAAATATCAAAGACCTGGGCCTTGCAGTTGCAGAGAAGAAGATTTTTAAAGATGTTCCCTATATAAGCCCATGTAAAACCAAAGGGCCCCGGGGCGGAGGCATTTTTGGCCCCAGCACTATAATTTGAACAATCTTGGTAGGGGTCCACTAGATGAAGCTTCATACCAAATATCAAAGACCTGGGCCTTGCGGTTTCATAGAAGAAGATTTTTAAAGATTTTCCCTATATAAGCCTATGTAAAACCAAAGGGCCCCGGGGCGGGGGCATCTTTGGCCCCAGCACTATAATTTGAACAATCTTGGTAGGGGTCCACCAGATAAAGATTCATACCAAATATCAAAGACCTGGGCCTTGCAGTTTCAGAGAAGAAGATTTTTAAAGATTTTCCCTATATAAGCCCATGTAAAACCAAAGGGCCCCGGGGCGGGGGCATTTTTGGCCCCAGCACTATAATTTGAACAATCTTGGTAGGGGTCCACCAGATAAAGATTCATACCAAATATCAAAGACCTGGGCCTTGCAGTTTCAGAGAAGAAGATTTTTAAAGATTTTCCCTATATAAGCCCATGTAAAACCAAAGGGCCCCGGGGCGGGGGCATTTTTGGCCCCAGCACTATAATTTGAACAATCTTGGTAGGGGTCCACTAGATGAAGCTTCATACCAAATATCAAAGACCTGGGCCTTGCAGTTTTAGAGAAGAAGATTTTTTAAGTTTTCGGTGAAAAAAATCTATTTTTGGCTCCTGTGACCCATATGTGCAACGGACCGGAACCATTTGAACAACTTTGAAAGGGGACCACCTAAGGATCATTCCTGTGAAGTTTGGTCAAAATCCGCTCAGTGGTTTAGGAGGAGATGTCGTTTGAAGAAAAAGTTTACGGACGCACGGACGGACGCACACACGCACGGACGACGGACAAAAAGTGATCCCAAAAGCTCACCTCGTCACTACATGACGGTGAGCTAACAAGAGGGCCATGATGGCCCTGGATCGCTCACCTGATCCATAGAGTAACAAGTGGGCCCCGGGGAGGGCCATTATTGAACCCAGGGTAATAAAGTGCATAATGTTGAGGGAGGTCTAAAAAGGTGAAGCTTCATACAAAATATCAAAGATATGGGCATTGCAGTTTCAGAGAAGAAGATTTTTAAAGATTTCCCTATATAAGTCTTGTTAAACCAAAGGGTCTCAGGGCGGGGGCAATTTTGGCCCCAGGGCTATAATTTGAACAATCTTGATAGAAGTCCAGTAGATGAAAGTTCACACCAAGTATCAAAGACCTAGGCCTAGTGGTTTCACAGAAGAAGATTTTTAAAGATTTTCCCAAAATAAGTCTATGTAAAACCAAAGGGCCCCCGGGGCGGGGGGCATTTTTGGCCCCAGGGCTATAATTTGAACAATCTTGGTAGAGGTCCACAAGATGAAGCTTCATACCAAATAGGAAAGACCTGGGCCTTGCAGTTTCAGAGAAGAAGATTTTTAAAGATTTTCCCTATATAAGCCCATGTAAAACCAAAGGGCCCCGAAGTGGGGGCATTTTTGACCCCAGCACTATAATTTGAACAATCTTTGTAGGGGTTGACTAGATGAAGCTTCATTCCAAATATCAAAGAGCCGAGCCTTAGGGTTTCAGAGAAAAAGATTTTTAAAGATTTTCCCAATATAAGCCCATGTAAAAGCAAAGGGCCCCCGTGCGGGGGCATTTTTGGCCCCAGCACTATAATTTGAACAATCTTGGTAAGGGTCCACTAGATGAAGCTTCATACCAAATATCAAAGACCTGGGCCTTGCGGTTTCAGAGAAGAAGATATTTAAAGATTTTCCCTTATAAGCCTATGTAAAACCAAAGGGCCCCGGACCAGGGGCATTTTTGAACCCAACACTATAATTTGAACAATCTTGGTAGAGGTCTACTAGATGAAGCTTCATACCAAATATCAAAGACCTGGGCCTTGTGGTTTCAGAGAAGAAGATTTTTAAAGATTTTCCCTATGTAAGCCCATGAAAAACCAAAGGGCCCGGGGGGGTATTTTTGGCCCCAGCACTATAATTTGAACAATCTTGGTAGGGGTCCACTAGATGAAGCTTCATACCAAATATCAAAGACCTGGGCCATACAGTTTCAGAGAAGAAGATTTTTAAAGATTTTCCCTATAGAAGCCCATGTAAAACTGAAGGGCCCCGGGCCGGGGGCATTTTTGGCCCCAGCACTATAATTTGAACAATCTTGGTATGGGTCAACTAGATGAAGCTTCACACCAAATATCAAAGACATGGGCCTTGAGGTTTCAGAGAAGAAGATTTTTTAAGTTTTCAGTGAAAAAAATCTTTTTTGGCTCCTGTGACCTAAATGTGCAATGGACCGGAACCATATGAACAACTTTGAAAGGGGACCACCTAAGGATCATTCCCGTGAAGTTTGGTCAAAATCGGATCAGTGGTTTAGGAGGAGATGTCGTTTGAAGAAATTGTTTACGCACGGATGACAGACAAAAAGTGATCCTAATATAAAACACAAGAGGGCCATGATGGCCCTGGATCACTCACCTGATCCATAGAGTAACAAGTGGGACCCGGGGAGGGCCATTATTAACCCCAGGGCAATAATGTGCATAATGTTCAGAGACGTCTAAAAAGGTGAAGCTTCATACCAAATATCAACAAAGGCTATAATTTGAACAATCTTGGCAAAGGTCCACTAGATATGCTACATAACAAATATCAAAGACCTGGGCCTTGCTGTTTCAGAGAAGAAGATTTTTATTAAAGATATTTACTACATAAGCCTATATAAAACCAAATGGCTCCAGGGCAGGGGCATTTTCGGCCTCAGGGCTATAATTTAAACCATCTTGATAGAGGTCCACTAGAGGAAGCTTCACACCAAATATCAAAGACCATGGCCTTGCTGTTTCAGAAGAAGATTTTTAAGGAATATCTCTATATAAGTCTATGTAAAACCAAAGGGCCCCAGGTCGGGGGCAGCTTTGGCCCTAGCACTATAATTTGAACAATCTTGGTCGGGGTCCACTAGATGAAGCTTCATACCAAATAGCAAAGACCTGGGCCTTGCGCTTTCAGAGAAGAAGATTTTTAAAGATTTTCCCTATATAACTATATAAGCCCATTTAAAACCAAAGGGCCCCGGAGTGGGGGGGGGGGGGGGGGGGGGGGGGGGGAAAGAAGAACCATGGCCGTGTGGGATGAAGCTTCATACCAAATATCTAAGACATGGGTCTTACGGTTTCAGAGAAGAAAATTTTTAAAAGATTTTCCCTATATAAGCCCATGTAAAACCAAAGGGCCCCGGCGGGGGCATATTTGACCCCAGCACTATAATTTGAACAATCTTGGTAAGGGTCCCCTAGATCAAGCTTCATACCAAATAAAAAAGACCTGGGCCTTACGGTTTCAGAGAAGAAGATTTTTAAAGCTCTTCCCTATATAAGCCCATGTAAAACCAAAGGGCCCTGGAGCGGGGCCATTTTTGGCCCAACCACTATAATTTGAACAATCTTGGTAGGGGTCCACTAGATGAAGCTTCATACCAAATATCAAAGACCTGGGCCTTGCAGTTTCAGAGAAGAAGATTTTTAAAGATTTTCCCTATATAAGCCCATGTAAAACCAAAGGGCCCCGGAGCGGGGGCATTTTTGGCTCCAGCACTATAATTTGAACAATCTTGGTAGGGGTCCACTAGATGAAGCTTCATACCAAATATCAAAGACCTGGGCCTTACGGTTTCAGAGAAGAAGATTTTTAAAGATTTTCCCTATATAAGCCCATGTAAAACCATAGGGACCCGGAGCGGGGGCATTTTTGGCCCCAGCACTATAATTTGAACAATCTTGGTAGGGGTCCACCAGATGAAGCTTCATACCAAATATCAAAGACCTGGGCCTTGTGGTTTCAGAGAAGAAGATTTTCCCTATATAAGCCCATTTAAAACCAAAAGGACCCGGAGTGGGGGGGGGGGGGGGAAGGGAAGAAGGACCATGGCCGTGTGGGATGAAGCTTCATACCAAATATCAAAGACATGGGCCTTACGGTTCCAGAGAAGAAATTTTTTAAAGATTTTCCCTATATAAGCCCATGTAAAACCAAAGGGCCCCGGAGCGGGGGCATATTTGACCCAAGCACTATAATTTGAACAATCTTGGTAGGGGTCCACTAGATGAAGCTTCATACCAAATATCAAAGACCTGGGCCTTACGATTTCAGAGAAGAAGATTTTTAAAGCTCTTCCCTATATAAGCCCATGTAAAACCAAAGGGCCCTGGAGCGGGGGCATTTTTGGCCCCACCACTAATATTTGAACAATCTTGGTAGGGGTCCACTAGATGAAGCTTCATACCAAATATCAAAGACCTGGGCCTTGCGGTTTCAGAGAAGAAGATTTTTAAAGATTTTCCCTATATAAGCCCATGTAAAACCAAAGGGCCCCGGAGCGGGGGCATTTTTGGCTCCAGCACTATAATTTGAACAATCTTGGTAGGGGTCCACTAGAAAAAGCTTCATACCAAATATCAAAGACCTGGGCCTTACGGTTTCAGAGAAGAAGATTTTTAAAGATTTTCCCTATATAAGCCCATGTAAAACCAAAGGGCCCCGGAGCGGGGGCATTTTTGGCCCCAGCACTATAATTTGAACAATCTTGGTAGGGGTCCACCAGATGACGCTTCATACCAAATATCAAAGACCTGGGCCTTGTGGTTTCAGAGAAGATATTTTAAGTTTTTGGTGAAAAAAATCTGTTTTTGGCTCCTATGACCTAGATGTGCAACGGACCGGAACCATTTGAACAACTTTGAAAGGGGACCACCTAAGGATCATTCCTGTGAAGTTTGGTCAAAATCCGATCAGTGGTTTAGGAGGAGATGTCGTTTAAAGAATTGTTTACGGACGCACGGACGGGCGTTCTAACAAATCCGGTTTATGGGCTTTTCCCATTATAAACTCCCATAGAGAAATTAAGCTCCTAAGCCGAAAAATAGCCCCTAAGCAGTAAGGTTTATGAGTTTATAGTGTTAACTTAACGGAATAAACGAATAAGGTTGGACAAAATATAACCCCTAACACATCTATGTTGGCCCGGACGCACGGACGCACGACGGACGACGGACGAAAAGTGATCCCAAAAGCTCACCTCGTCACTACGTGACGGTGAGCTAACAAGAGGACCATGATGGCCCTGGATCGCTCACCTGATCCATATAGTAACAAGTGGGCCCCAGGGAGGGCCATTATTGACCCCAGGGTTATAATGTGCATAATGTTGAGGGAGGTTTTTTTTTTTTTTTTTTTTTGGTTTGGGTTTTACGGCCCTTTCAAGATTATTTCACTCATATCGAGCCGATCGTTAATCATAGGTGGGCGAAAACCGGAGTACCCGGAGAAAAACCACCTGACCTTCCGTTGCAGAACTTGGCGTCTCACACGTGACCCGAGCGAGGCTCGAACCCACGGCGGTGAGAAACCTAATGACTAAGAGTCAGCGCTCTTATCCATTAGGCCACGGAGGCCCGTATGTTGAGGGAGGTCTAAAAAGGTGAAGCTTCATACCAAATATCAACAAAAGACTATAATTTGAACAATGTTGGCAAAGGTCCACTAAATGAAGCTACACAACAAATATCAAAGACCTGGGCCTTGTTGTTTCAGAGAAGAAGATTTTCAAAGATTATCTCTATTATATGTCTATGTAAAACCAAAGGGCCCTGGGGCGGGGGCATTGTGGCCCCAGGGCTATAATTTGAACAATCTTGGTAGAAGTCCACTAGCTGAAGCTTCATACCAAATGTCAAAGACCTGGGCCTTGCGGTTTCAGAGAAGAAGATTTTTCAAGATTTTCCCTATATAAGTCTATGAAAAACCAAAGGGCCCAGGAGCGGGGGCAATTTTGGCCTCAGGGCTATAATTTGAACAATCTTGATAGAGGTCCACAAGATGAAACTTCATACCAAATATCAAAGACCTGGGCCTTGCAGTTTCAGAAAAGAAGATTTTTAAAGACTTTCCCTATATAAGCCTATGTAAAACCAAAGGGCCCCGGGGCGGGGGCATTTTTGGCCCCAGCACTATAATTTGAACAGTCTTGGTAGGGGTCCACTAGATGAAGCTTCATACCAAATAGCAAAGACCTGGGCCCTGCAGTTTCAGAAAAGAAGATTTTTAAAGATTTTCCCAATATAAGCCCATGTAAAACCAAAGGGCCCTGGGGTGGGGGCATTTTTGGCCCCAGCACTATAATTTGAACAATCTTGGTAGGGGTCCACTAGATGAAGCTTCATACCAAATATCAAAGACCTGGGCCTTGCTGTTTCATAGAAGAAGATTTTTAAAGGTTTTCCTTATATAAGCCTATGTAAAACCAAAGGGCCCAGGGGCGGGGGTATTTTTGGCCCCAGCACTATAATTTGAACAATCTTGGTAGGGGTCCATAAGATGAAGATTCATACCAAATATCAAAGACCTGAGCCTTGCAGTTTCAGAGAAGAAGATTTTTAAAGATTTTCCCTATATAAGCCCATGTAAAACCAAAGGGCCCCGGGGCGGGGGGCATTTTTGGCCCCAGCACTATAATTTGAACAATCTTGGTAGGGGTCCACTAGATGAAGCTTCATACCAAATATCAAAGACCTGGGCCTTGCGGTTTCAGAGAAGAAGATTTTTAAAGAGTTTCCCTATATAAGCCTATGTAAAACCAAAGGGCCCCGGGGCGGGGGCATCTTTGGCCCCAGCACTATAATTTGAACAATCTTGGTAGGGGTCCACCAGATAAAGATTCATACCAAATATCAAAGACCTGGGCCTTGCAGTTTCAGAGAAGAAGATTTTTTAAGTTTTCGGTGAAAAAAATCTATTTTTGGCTCCTGTGACCCATATGTGCAATGGACTGGAACCATTTGAACAACTTTGAAAGGGGACCATCTAAGGATCATTCCTGTGAAGTTTGGTCAAAATCCGCTCAGTGGTTTAGGAGGAGATGTCGTTTGAAGAAAAAGTTTACGGACGGACGCACGCACGCACGCACGGACGACGGACAAAAAGTGATCCCAAAAGCTCACCTCGTCACTACGTGACGGTGAGCTAAAAATGGTATCCCTTGAGACCAATGAATGCATTGTAACAGCTTGAAGTGTGCCAGACCAGCACAAGTTTCGGCTAATAAAGCCTCATCAGTGACCCTGTTACAATTTGGTGACGAAAACCAATGGTTACTTGGTCAGTTCATTAAAAAACATTGTCTACACAATAGTGGCTTCATTTCTCAATGAATGTTCATAAAACTTTGTCAAACAATTTGTTTTGTCAGTGTCTTGGCCAAGTTGGAATCTGGGCCTTGTCTGATCAAAAACTAGGTCACTAGGTCAAATCTTAATAGAAAAACCTTCACAATAGAAGCTTCATTTTCCATTCGATCTTCATGAAACTTCATCTGACAGAATGTTTGTTTGAACAATTATTATCTAGGTTACATTCAAATATGGGTCATGTGGATTCAAAACTAGGTTACTAGGTCAAATCATTGAAAAATATTGTGTACATAATTGAGGCTTCATATTTTGTAATGAATGTTCATTAAACTTTATCAGATTGTTTGTTTTGACAGTGTCTGGGCTAAGTTCCAATATGGGCCATGTCGGGTACAAATCTATGACACCCAAGGCCCACCCAGACACGGGTATTTTATAGGAAGGATTTTTTGAAAACTGTACCTAAATGTTGTCTTTGTTGTCTGCTTCATCTTGCAAACCTTTCAGACATTTTTGCATGTACAGGCAAGCAGTGTGAACCCTGGTCAGACTGTTTCTAGGAAAAACAGTCTGATATGGGTCCACACTGTTTCCAGCAATGACTTGTAAAGTTTTATACCTGCAGACAACAAAGCAGACAACAATTGGTGTGATTGGCATCTTAAGGGCTTATAAGCTTATAAGCCATGTGTGTTGACATTTTACAGTTTGGTTTGGTTATTAAAGTAGTTTAATATTGGTCATTTGTTTCCTGTTGTTTTTGTCGCACCTGCTTATAGCATGGTGCGATATAGGCGTCCGATTTTCCGTCCGTTCGTTCGTCCGACCGTCTGTCAACATTTACGTCGAGGTTCGACATTTATGTTATCATTTACTTCAAAGTTAGTATTCTAATCGACTACAACCATCACACCTTGCATGAAACATTAATATGACGCTGTAGAAATTCTTCTTTAGAAAAGTAGAGAAAATTGCAAAATTCTGAAGGTTTACAGTTGTCAAGGCGAGTGAGAACACCAACAGAGAAGGTAAATCTTGTCTTGAAGTTGGCCCCAATTTTATAAAGGTTTCTTTTGCTTGAAAGAATCTGCAACTTCTTTACCCTACCCAGTCTTTTTGTGCAACAGTAGCCCCATACATAGAAAAAGTATTACTTATTTGAAAACTAAGAAAAAAAAAAGCTACCAAACCTGCAGGTGTTCCATGTCACCTTAAGTGACTAACAAAAACACAAGCAACAACACTGCCAGGTACAAATCTATTTTTTAAAAAAGTTTAGAATAGCATAGCATATTTTCAGATGTCTAAATTGTTTTTAATTTCACTATTAAATTAAAAACTAATCCTTCATGTGGCCCTCTGATTTCAACAACCATGATGTGTTGTAGTGGTTGAGTACTCGCTTCATAAAGTAAGAGTTGTCCGTTCAATTACTGAACTTACCAGACTTATGGATGAGTCTACATATGATCTTAAGAGTTGTTGAAACATACAACCCAAACACAAAAACCTTGATGGACATTCCTATGAGTAATGGTACTAAACACATATATCACCAGCCAAGGCTCTTGTGAGCTTGTGCATTTGTACAGTATCACCAGAGCCTTCACTATTTGCACATATGCAGTACAGAACTAGACAGAGGTTCTTGCAAAATGTCTGCCTTCTAGCCCGATTTATCCCTTTGATGTAAGTCTCCAGAATCAACTGGTCAGGAAACTGGACAGTTCATTTCTTCTGACATGCAGATATTTCTCATTCTTGAAGGGACCCCTGAGCAGCATCCCTCTTCTTTATACTAATTCAGATGTGACTATAGGCTTGAAAAACCTATATATTCTTCTATGACATGTTCTAAAAAGGAAACAAAGTATACAGCTGTTGAGTACAGTCAAATCACTCCGGCCTTTAACCATTTTAACATTTCTTTATTTATTCATTGATTTTTTTTTGGGGGGGGGGGGGGTGTAATTTTATACATACATTTTTTTTACGGTTGGTGGGGGTAAAAAAAAAATTTTATGGACTGTGGATGGGGTATTGAAGTTATTCTTAAATAGGGGGTGGCCGGGTTCTCATTTTTTTTAAATTCATGGGTACTGGGGGTCAGGGAAAATTATATTTTACGGGTGGTGGGGTTTTTAAAAAAGTGCCTCCCCCCCCACCTTAATTCTGGAAAAAATAGGATTATGGAAGTAATTAATTAAGCAAATCCATATTGTCATTGAGTATTACTGACATCAAGTATCTTTGTACTGCAGGGTTTAAAATGTACAAGAAGGCCAAATAAAATAGAGTAAAAAGATCCACCATGTCTTATTCCTATTGTAATAATGTAACTTTTTCAGCAATAATGTCAACACTAACATTCATCATGGACTGTGCATGAATGCATTTTATTTTTCTCTTTAAAATTTTTGGATAAAACTTGACTTGTATACTTGATAATGTATGTTCTCATTTACTTTTTATGTTTTCATTTTTTTTTTTTTTTTATTATTATTATTTTTTTTTTTTGGGGGGGGGGGGGGGGCAGTTTTTATTATATAAATGCCTATGCTAAGCTTTGTATGATAAGACATATGATATGACAATAAAAATACACTTTAAGGAAATCTAGTCCCCTGGTATTGAAACTGATTTTGGCACAAAAATTGACCTGGACCCATATCTAGCTTTCAAAAACATTGTTACCGGTTTCTGATTTTATTGAAATTTGTTTGCTATATAGAGCACATATGTGGCCTACTTTATATGCAATATTTTGGGGTGACAAGATCAGTAACACATCTAATACTTATGATGAACATCTTAATCTTTGCAAATTTTCATGAAAAATAGAAGAAATGTTGTAAATAAATTTATCAGGAAGATTAAAAGACATAGACACATTTACATTTTTTTGTATTAGATTAATCCTTATGGAGTTCTGTTGCCAATCAAAGCAACACAATTTGAAAATAATCATACCTATTGATTTAAGATTGAAAAGTTCACAGGTGTGTATGACCTCTACAGGGGATTACCTCAGGGACATCTCCTGAGACCTATAGTAATTTATCAAATGAAACAAAGTTATATATATAGTTGATAGACCTCAAGAAAACAACAACTGAAGTTTCAAGAAAATCTGTGTGTGGGCCTATTTGGAACTCCCCCTTTGCCAACATAATGACAAACAGTGCAGATCCTGATCAAATAGCTTCTTTAGAAGTCATCTGATCTTGATACAAGGGTTAAAGGATATTTAAATTATTTTTGCATAAGCAAACAGCTCAGATATGGACCAGTCTGCCCATGTATACAATATGTTATATGCAAAGATGAAACTTTACCCAAAGATGGAAAACTGACACTGTCTGGGTATCAAGTTGCTGCACAAGCAGAAGCAGGTTTAAACAAGTCAGTGTAATAAAGATTCTTGAAAATCCAACTTTTTATAGAGAAATGTGGGCTAAACTATTTTCCTTATTTTTAACTTTTTTTATATTTCATAAACTGTGGCTACCTTTTAGAACCATTGTTCAATGACGCATAACCATTTTAAGATGGTGCTATAAAGTGGTCTGGATGTACCTACCTTAACAGTTTCACAATGGACCAGTTTCTGATCACATGACATAAATGACAGCCTCTCTTTCTTCCTTTCCCTGAACTGAAATTGTCAGCATTTCCCCGAGTGTCCCTATTCTTCCCAGTCTCTTCAACTGACTCTAACAATCTAACAGATTCAACAGCTTCTAATTCTGTTTTACTGTTCACAGCAGGCATGTTATTAAGTTCTATATTAACATTCTTCCCTGCCAAGACAAGGTTATCTTGACTATTATCATTCTCAATCTTATTTGCAACATACTGACACTTGTTAGTATCAAAGCTGCCCTTGTCTGTATCAAACTGGCCCTTGTCATATTCATTCATTTCATAATACTCCTTATTAATACAACCATCAAACCCTTGAGTTCTTTTATCTAGATAGAACATCCCTTCACTCTGATTAGATTGTTCCCTTTCCTTTTCACCTCTACTGTCCTCAACTGAGTGCTTTTCTTTACTTCTGCCATCTATGACATCAACAAATTCAATACCATGTCTTGTAAGATGGATTTCTTTCCCTGTTTTAGCCAAGAAGGTAGCTGCCTCACTCTCACAGTGGATATCCTCCATAGATATGGCAGCTTTGGCATTGGAAAGGTGGCTACGACTACCTGAGCAAGAGTCATGGAAGCTGAGTCTGTCATGGATGGAGGGTTCACCTGGAACATCTTCAGTGCCAACTACATCAATTTCAATTGCCTCATCTCTGCAATTAAGAAATGAAGGCAATTTTTAACATTCTTGGAAATATGAACAACATAAGGTTAAGAGCAAATTTTAGGTGAAGTCCTTTCGACAACATAAGGTCACAAGCAAAGTTTAAGTGAACCCCAGGGTACTTCAATGAATGTTAAATAAATCAACATATTTACTTATTTTTTCATTATTTTCCATCCATAATATATATGTTCTGCACAAAGTAGGAATTGATACAATTCCAGAATTGTCCTGCCCAATGCAGAAGTTCTCTCTTTGTTGCGCAAAGTGAGAATTCCTACCCTGCACAAGACAATTCTGGAACTGTCCCTGCGCAAATTGAGAATCTGGGCAAAGTGGAAATAATTAAATATTTATGTGTTAAGAGACACAAAGAGAAGTTTAAAATGGGTGTGCTATCAATACTGATAATAATTTGAGAACCTCTTAGGCTTTTGTAGTCAATTAATTTAATTTGTATATTGATTTTATCCAAAATATTTTTATTTCCGAAAACTGGTACAAAATGAATGAGGACAAAACCAAACATAACAAGAAAAAGTTAAAGAAATATGACAAGCCATTGTGTATCTGATATTATTCTAACTTTGTCCAAATATTTCCTACTGTAGGCAGATACAGTTGCCTTGACAAATAATCGATAATATAATGTTATTAATCAAGTAATTTCGTATTGGCCCAGGTACAGGTCCGAGGTTTGCTGTATTGGCACGAGGCCGAAGGCCGAGGCCAATACAGCTGACCGAGGACCTGTACCTGGGACCGAGGACCTGTACCTGGGCCAATACGAAATTACTTGATTAATGACAAATTTATTAACTGACGCAATTAAAAACATGATTTATGAGTTTTTAATATTGGTTGACCTTGTGTAATATAGGATAGTCAATTAATAACACCTTGCACAATTCTAGAATTGTACCGGGACAATTCCAGAATTGTTGCACAAAGTGAGAATTCCTACTTTAAGCGAACAATACCGGAATTGTACGGATTCCTACTTTGCGCAGAACATATATATAGACTAATAGTCTGTTTAGAGAGCATAAACTGAAATAATAGTTGTTTTCCTATTCACACTGAAAGAGTGTTGTTGAAGTCATAATGTTGCTATTAACCAATAATACTGGAGAAACTCAAGATTTATTTTGACGTCACATAATGATCATGTGATATCATGTGAGCCAAGGTATTCTTTCAGGTTTTTGTTTGTTTGTATTGGAGTTTAACGGCCCAGTCAAAACTATTTTAGGTCATTTTTGAGCTGGTCAGTTTACCTATCCACACTTTTCCTGGACAGGCTTAACCCTTTACCACTCAGATACGTGTTTTTACGTGTCTGCAGCCACCCCCTCATTTTTAGCCCCAGAAGCACCTAAAATCTGCATTTCTACCCCTGGGTAGTTATGTTTGCTTTACGATTTGTTGGGCAAAAAAGTGACCTGTTTTTTCGCGCGCCTCCCCACTAAAAATATTCTGGGGGGGATTGAAGGGGGGCAGCGCCCCCCTCACATCCCGAAAATTTTTGGGTGTATGGCCCAACCGGCCGCTAAAATTTATATCTGAGGGTGTCTGTGGTCAAAAATGCCTGAAAATTGATGCTGATAAAACATGCTGCAAACAGTGAAAATGGCCAGTATCAAACACCTTAATTGTTGCCTTGACAGCTGTGTGAAGATTTAAAATGTGGTCAAAACTCCATGTGAAAACACACTTTTTGCCAACTTTGAGATGCCCCCTCTTTACCATGACAACAATGATCAAGTCATGAAAGGCTGCATTTGAAAGGCTACTGCCCAATGAACATTCATATCGAGTTTGGTGTAAAACAGACCATCCATTATGAAACAATGGCTAGTTGAAGTTGCTGTCAGGTGCAACACTGTGAAAATCAGCGAAATTCACAAAATCCCTGAGTGGTAAAGGGTTAAATGTAAGCGATTAACCAGTACCTGACAACTGTCCTTCTTGAAACAGCAGAAGGGAGAGAATGACCGTAGAAAAGATTTCATGATCAATCTCCACGAAAGAATGTTGCCGACCTGGGCAGGTATCAAACCCACGTCCTACTAATCACCAGTCAGACGCGCGTCCAACTGAGCTACTGAGGTCGGCCATATTCTTTCAGGTACAGATAAAATTGTATCCTTGCAGTAAACTTAAGGGTTCCTTTTTTCTGTAAATATGTTGTCAGTGAATGTTAAGGTAAAAATCCTAAAAATTGGGACACCTTGAAGACTTTCCGTAATTCTCCTAAAATTTGTTTCATTATCTGCAAGGAGTCCAAAGCGGGCAAACGGAATGGCAAACAGTGCAGACCCTGATCAGACTGCTCCTTCAGGAGCAGTCGGATCTGGGTTTGCACTGTTTGCTTACTGATCTGACTGCTAGTCTGATCTGGGTTTGCACTGTTTGCTTAGGCTATTTGTCCCTATATTTAGGAACATTACGGTAATATCAGAAAGTGAAGACTGAAGATGAATGCGTATATGTGACATAGGTTCAACCATTCTGCAAGGGAGTTAACTTTTGTGATAACAGTGGATCCTCATTATATTGACAGTATTCGTTCCCTAACATTTTGTAGCTGGAAAGAATTTGCAGCTATAAAGACTCCCAAAAAGGAGTAGTATGATAGAGCTCTTTGCCCTCCAAGAGAGGAATGCTGGAATTGCCTCGCCGAGGAGATTCGAACAAACATCCAAATCATTTGATGCTTGTAGTATTAAATACAATATTCTTATCAATTAGTCAATATGATCTTGAGTTTAGGAATTGTTCTATTTGAATTGTCATTATAATGAGTTTTGATGTTATATCAAATGTAGGCAAAAACAGAGTTGACTGAATTTCTTTGCTATTCTGAAAACCTAGCACCTCTGAAATAAAGGTCGTTTTTAACAATTGTCCTGCTGAATAAAAAGACTTGATGTTATTTATACCTATAAATTTATGAAATGAATGTGGAACAGTGTAGATCCCAATCAGATGGCTTCTTCAGAGTAGGCATCTTCTGCAGCCATCTGGGCCCAGTTGTTCCAAGCATCGTTAGCTTAACGAGCTCGTAAGTGGTCATATTGTTAACTGTTCAAGCAAGTTTAATACCTAAAATTTTGTAATTTTTGCTGAAAAAAATGTGAGCAGCTTTTGCATATGCAAAAGCTGCTCACATGTTTTCAGCAAAAATATTAGTATATTTGCCATAATAAATGAAAAAAGTTTTAACGATATGTTAACTAACGACGTTGTTAGTTTTGAACAACTGGCCCGACTGTTTGTAAAAGTAGAGGTTATCCTGTTCAACGGGACAAGGGTTCATAAAACAAATGCACTCTCTTCATTTCAGTAATGTACACCTACAGCAAACAGGAAGAACTATGTGACTTCGCAACTGTTTGATTTCACAATCTTCAATGAATATTAATTAACATGTATAACTGAAACTGCAGTTTTGGAAAGATACACCATTTGTTACCTGAGCTTCATAAAAGACCATACAAAGCACTCTTTATTGCAAATTCAAGCTCTTGTACCACCATTCAAGAATGGCAGTCTTCAGTTTCTGGTGAAAGAATGTGCACTATACTGGATAACTATTTACATATAATAAGAAAACTGCAAGAAGAAGGATCTTATATAGGTGTGAGGCATAAACATACCTAGAATTCCGCAGATGGAGGCGACGCACCTGCTGGGGGCAAAAGTCAGGAGCCACAATCAGAACGTAGTTATTAAATAATAAATTACATTCTTAGCAGTTGATAGTTGATATAAAATGTGTCAAAGTCACTGGACCAAAAATGATATTTTTAATGTAAAATTAATTTTAATTAATAATATACCTACCCATCACTACAATTATAGCCTTTTCACCAGACGCAGGTCTGTGACAGTCTGACACAAAAAAAATCTAGCCAGAAATGCCACCGGCATGTCCCTTTTCCCGTGACCTCCCCAGCGTCGAGTCCTGATTGGTCGCTGATGTCACATGACCTATCAGACCAATAGGCAGACGATACAGGTCATGTGACCGCGATTTTCGCGCCGAGAAGGTCATTATTTCTTTCAGGAAAACAAATATTTCAGGCGGGGCTGGGAGCGGGACATACCATTGTAGTGATGGGTAGGTATATTATTAATTAAAATTAATTTTACATTAAAAATATCATTTTAATATCAAATATAACTACCCATCACTACAATTATAGCCTGAATTCAAAGCAAGTGGAGGGTTGGATGAAAAATAAAGTTACACATACCTAACTCCTCCAACCTTGGTTGTTTATACCCCTTTTAAAACCATCCAATGATGGTAACGTAAGGGAGTATCCACCATGACTGCAAGGGATCCAAATCCAAAATTCACAAGTGGAGAAGATAAATGGACAGGAACCGGAGTCAAAATAGAAGGTTCATACCTATTCAAACAGGCTAACAAACAACCAAGGAAAATAAAATCCCAAAATAAGTGCTGCTCATAATAGATTGAGAAGCTACTAAACTACCCAAGGAATGAGTACCACTACGAATGGGAACCAAGTTCCTTAGGTGAAGGGATGAAAAGTAGCGTTGGAACATCCATTACGCAGTAAGATAAAACATTCTGAAGAAAAAAACGGAGTTCCAATATGCCCAAAATGTAGAAGGTTCTAACCTCATACTGTATTCTGAATGATAATAGGGCAGAAGTGAAATTAGCATATACTGGTAGAAGCTATATCACTTTAAAAATCCACTTTGCAATCAAGGATGGTTAGAAATATATCCAAAACCCCTTGATTGAAAAGAAAAAATTCTCATGATAATCTCGAAACGTTTTAGACGTTCTAATGTATACAAAAAATTCACATTAGCCTACGATCCACGAATCCTGGAAATGACAGGACAAATAATAGTTTCAGACAAGGTTATTTATAGCCTGAAACAAAAATAGGTTGAATGAGAAGAGAAAAAGAAGTCATTGTTCTTCTCATACCTGAAAACAACCCTCTGCAATTGGCAAAGCATGACTATAACTTCTACAAACTGAAGCAAATGTCAAATGAAATACAGCTTGACTATCAAATGAACAAAAGAAGCTGAATTCACCGGATCGTAAGGTGGTTTAGAAAAGACCACAACACTCATGCAAGATTCCATTTGGATTCAAAGTCCTGGAAACCTGTCGGCATAGTGAAAAAACCCCTTTAATAAGCTGGTGATGGTAGGGTTTAATGAAAAAATGTGAAGCCAACTAAAATTTTAACATGTTCGAGATTACTGATCTGTACCCTTCTCTTAGATGAAATAGAAATTGAAGGGTAGAGAACAGACAGAAAAAGAAATCCAGTAAAAAATCTCCCTAGAGGAATTGTCTGTATTTATTTCCCTTTTTCTACACCAACTAGAAAATATCTTCCATCTTCCAGAGTAAAACTTGAGAGTGGAGATCTTTCTATATTTGAAGATACACTCGGCAGAGAAACCAGAAAAGTGTCTACCTCTGGTTTGATTCCTGACAACATCTGGATGTGTAAGTAAAGCATTTCTGGATTGAAATGGAATGCTTGACCCACACCTTTTAGATATTTGATCTGGAACTACTGGAAGACGGGTTGCAAGTCTTGAGACTAGGCTCAGAATGACTAAAAAACCAAGATCTCTGAGGCCATAGGAGGCGTAATCAGAATGGCTCGGCTTTTGGACGCTTGAATTTTTACCTAGAACTAGAGGAATTCAGTTGAATGGTGTAAACGCATATGTAAAAGATTCCCCCAATCTAGAGATTTTAAATCAACTGCACGTTCCAGGTGATCTGAAACTTGAAAAACAATGGAAGTTGATTGGAGAACCGAGTTGTTTGGACATTTGATTAAAAAAGGCCCAATAAAGGTTCTCTCCATTTGAGGAAACGCCCTGTAGAGAACGGATGGTGAACTGGTCTATAGGGGCGATCCCAATGACATAATCTGCCCTGGAGGTGTCCGACAAGGATAGACATACCTTCCTGAAGACACCAAGTTATAATCTTCCATGTAAAAGCCAACAGGGAAGAGTAATGAGTCACTCCCTGATAAGTAGAAAAAACTACACTATTCATTTGTCTTGAGTAACAATAATGAAGCTGTTCCTCAGTTTGGAGCTATGAAGAACTGATAAACCAAGGAAATTTGTCTGAAGTTTCAGAATGTTTATACACATATACATATATACATACATATACGCATACACACACCTATATATATATAGCCCCGCCTAAAATAGGCCCCACGTTCCCTGAACAACTAATCCCTGAGGTTCGAAGTGGGAAACCAACCTGAAAGTATGGCATGCGAAAAAAACAAATAGGGAATAGTCTCTAAAAGAGGAGACCCCATTTGATACTGAGGGATTCATAAATCGTAGAGAGCAATCTTGATAATGGAATTTATTGCTCCTATAGACCGTATGGTATTTCCAGTGATAATATTAGCAAAAAAAACTGGAAAGGTCTAAGATGAGATTGTCCAGGGAAACTGGATCCAATTACTAAGTTTCTAAAAAGGGGAAACAAACCCCTGACATAAATCGAAAGTTTTTCGGGGCGTGAAAAAATTGGAGAAGTATCTTTGAGGTAGAGTCAATTTCAACTTCTCGATAAAGTGTATGAAATCTAAATTCACAATAACCTGTACACGTTAGGACAAGGTATGATAAACAGTATCTGTAAAAATGATGACAAAACCCATCATCGGAACACTACACGAGATTGGGGCCTAATTCTATGAGAGCTGCTTAATTAATTTCCATTAAGTTGGTGAACAGGGAAAACATTGATCCGTTGACAAATCCAACAAAGGAAAGGCAACGGACTGATACACAAAAATTCCATCCAAGGTGAAACGAAGGTATTTGCGTAATGACCTATGGATGGAGATGTGAAGGCTAGCGACCTTTAAAACTACGGAAATCGTCCCCGAATTTGGGAAATTTGACCTGACTTATCGAGGACGAAGTTTCCATTTTGAGATGATCGACTCGCATCATCATGTTAAGTGTGAGAAGTCGATGATGAGTCGATTTTCCCATTTTCTTCTTTTCTTTTCATTGATCCGTTGACAAATCCAACAAAGGAAAGGCAACGGACTGATACACAAAATTCCATCCAAGGTGAAACGAAGGAATTTGCGTAATGACCTATGGATGGAGATGTGAAGGTAAGCGTCCTTTAAAACTACGGAAATCGTCCCCGAATTTGGGAGAATTGACCTGACTAATCGAGGACGAAGTTTCCATTTTGAAATGATCGACTTGCATCATCTGTGTTAAGTGTGAGAAGTCGATGATGAGTCGATTTTCCCATTTTCTTCTCGAACAGAAAGATCCGCCTGTAGAAGCCTGGGGAAAGGAGAAATTTTTCTACTTACACGGCTTTCTTTTGGAGAAGAACCCTTCCTCTTCCAATAAAAAAATTTCTTTTCTTGATACTATTTACCAGAAATAGTATTTGCATGTGAGAAAGAGAAAGGATTCCTAACGAACGCAATCCAGTAACCCTTTCTCAAAACTCATAAAATTCAAAATATATTTGATAAAAGAAGCCAAGGGTTGATAGAACTGAAATAGCTCGGCTCCTACTGGGAGAAGATGAAGAGGAGGGGAAGGAAGAAAGTCATTTGTTAGACTTGTGTCTTCCTCTATTGGGAGATTTCGTTCCAGTCCGACCTCTGGAACGAAAGGACCGTGTACCCTGATCTGAGAATGATCTACTAGTAGATGGGGACTGATTGAGATCTTCTAGTCAAGGGTGATAAGCACTTAAAAGTCATCGGAAGTAGTCGAAGAGCGTCTCTTGGTTGCGGTACCTGTACTTGATACGCTCTCCGAAGACTTAAAAAAAGACGAGTGCCCACGGTCTTGAAGCTTGATTCTGAAAACGTTGGGAAGACATGGTCCGCTTATAGTTTTAGAATCAAGAGGCGCTGAGGCTCTAAGTTTTCATTTACTATGCTCAGTAAAAACTGAACCAGTTATCAAGAGCAGATTGCGCCAAACATGCAACATGGTGGTAGACAGCCATGGCATGTGAAAAAATGACCAGGAAATAAACAAAACCATTAGAATAGCAGCTATATGGTCGGAATGCTCTTGTTTGAAGGCAAAGTGGGTAGAACTAGAATACCAGTCATAATGAGAACCCACTTAATAATAGTCCTGGTAAGAAGCTCCAATGTTAGAGCGTCGAAACAGGAAGTAATGCCAATTTCCCTGACGTCATATATACAGAGACTGAATCTGGGTCGAATTTTGGAATTTCATAAGAACAAAAAATTGATGTTTTTTGTTGTTAGAACCAATGTTCCAAGTTCTTTTCGCACGAGTGCCCCCGGTCTTGAAGCTTGATTCTGAAAACGTTGGGAAGACAAGGTCCGCTTATAGTTTTAGAATCAATAGGTGATGAGGCTCTAAATATGTCCTTCTCATAATCGCTAATTAGTAAGGACGAAAAAAGACCAACCTCTGAGTATTGACATATCCCCAGAGGATAATTCACTAGGCCCAGATTCAGCTCTAGGGGCAAAACACTCGAGGCTCAATTAAACTTCCCCTGTGTTAGGCCCTTTATTGTGCTGATCTGTACCCTTCTCTTTGCGAAATTGCCGAATCAAAATTGAGCATTCAAGGAGCCGTGCCTAAAACGATCAAGGCCGAATCGACCCAAGGCCGAAACGACCCACCGAAATAGGCCGAATCGATCCAGGTGCAACCCGGATTCACTTGCAATAGTTACGGTATTCCAATAAACTATGCCCAAATTTGTATGTTTTACAAGGGAAAACAATCCGATTTAATGATTATGATAACAAAAATTTATCATAATAAGAGGAAAAAAGCATATGACCAAGGTAAACTAAGTACCGAAGGTCCGGAAAGGTTACCCGATAAAAACCGGGATCGGAACCGCACCAAAATTCGTATGTAACATGGATTCGGAAAAAATTTTTGGGCATAGGTTCCCCGCACCCCGGAGTCCCCGCAATTATGAGCAGGGTCTCTACGGGGTGGTCGACGAACCTATCCTAGTCAACCCAGGCCCAAATGGGAGGAGGGGACATAGACTGGCTCATCTTGATTCGGCAAAGGTGACCCACACGAATTGGATGGATTCTGTTTAGAAGATACTATAGAAAGGCCACAAAGGGACCTGAATATTATCCATCTGCATCGTGGGATTTATAAGTGCTAAACGAAGACGGGTCTTGCACATGTTCAAAACTAAATTAATGCTGAGAATTTTTATTCAGCGATACAACGTCTTCCGATACCGGAACTGGAAGGAACACGCACAAAAACCGTCCTCTTTTCTGGCAATTTAAGTTTCCACAACGCCGACTTCTATTAAAACATTACCAGGAATAATACGAGCGTATACCCTGGCACATAACATGAAAAGAAGTGTGGTGCTTATCAAAAACCAAAAACGGTTGATCACACATGATAAACAAAACTTCCAAGTGAAAATTCAAAATGGCGGACAACCACTACACATGTAATGTCGGCAGAAACACGCGAAATAAAGTCTCTAGGAATTTCGGAATAAACAGTAAGCTTAAAAAGCCTAAGTACGTTGTGGAAACTCAAGGTAAGTGCAAAATCAAAAAAGAATAAAACACTTATCCGTTTATTCATTCTTCCATGGAATGTAGTTTGACGATCCTATCCCAAGCAAGTCTGAAAAAATAATGACCTTCTCGGCGCGAAAATCGCGGTCACGTGACCTGTATCGTCTGCCTATTGGTCTGATAGGTCATGTGACATCAGCGACCAATCAGGACTCGACGCTGGGGAGGTCACGGAAAAGGGACATGCCGGTGGCATTTCTGGTTAGATTTTTTTGTGTCAGACTGTCCCAGACCTGCGTCTGGTGAAAAGGCTATAATTGTAGTGATGGGTAGTTATATTTGATATTAAAACTATAGGCAATGGTCGCCAGGTCAAGGTATGTGCCAAATCAGTACAAGGAGGGGAAGCATAATAAAAGGTTTGGTGGCTGTAGGGCATTTATTTTAGGACATATTGAACATTGATGTAAAATATGTTAAAGTCACTGGAGTGCATAATATAGGTCAAGGTCACCAGGTCAAGGTACCTGCAGAGTCAGAAAATGTGGGAGAAGCACTATAAAAGGTTTGGTGGTTGTAGGCCTTGTAGTTAAGAAGATATGGAACGAGGACCTAAAATGTGTAAAAGTCAATCGAGTGCAAAAAATAGGTCAAGGTCACCAAGCCAAGATACCTGCACAGTCAGTACATCTAGGAGAAGCACTATGCAAGATTTGGTGGTTGCAGGCCTTTCATGTGAGAAGATCTGGAACATTGACGTAAATTGTCAGTCACTGGAGCGTAAAATATAGGTCAAGGTCATCATGTCAAGGTACATGCAGAGTAAGCCTTATGCAAGATTTGATGGTTGTAGGCCTTTTATTTGAGGAGATCTGCAACTTCGACGTAAAATGTGTCAAAGTCCCTGGAGCATAAAATATAGGTCAAGGTCACCAGGTCAGTATATCTAGGAGAAGCACTATGCAAGATTTGATGGTTGTGAGCCTTCTATTTGAGGAAATCTAGAACTTCAACTTAAAATGTGTCAAAGTCACCGGAGCATAAAATATAGGTCAAGGTCACCCGGTCAGGGTGCCTGCAGAGTCGGTACATCTAGGAGAAGCACTATGCAAGATTTGATGGTTATATGCCTTTTATTTGAGGAGATCTGGAACACCGATGTAATATTTTTCAAAGTTACTGGAGCGTAAAATAAATGTCAAGGTCACCAGTCTAAGCGCCTGCCTAGTCAGGATCTCAGGGAGATGTTTCATGAAAGGTTTGATGGTTGTTTAGTCTTTTAGTTAATAAACATACCAACAAAAATCAGTCCCTCAGGATCGCTGTCCAACATCACTTGGCAAACTTCATGATGCCAGATATTGACCCTCGGGACGGATTTTTCTATCCACCCCTCACACCCATGTACGATACATGGGCCCCGTCAAGCGATTTTGGTACTTATCGCCTATGCGAGCAGCGATGGTTCAGGCGAGCCTGCGCATCCGCGCAGTCTCGCCAGAACCTTCGCTGCTCGCTCATACAAGCAGTGAATCAAGAGGAACCTTCAGACAGAAAGCCATATCCCTGGCCCCTCTGAATGGCTGGGCATGGGCAGTTAAAATTTGTCATGACGGAATGCTCGAAGACACAAATTCGCTTGGCGGGGCTCACATATACTCTACCTTCAGCTTACTTCATACTCAGAGTTTCAGGGAGCCAAATAAGGTCCAGAATAAAGGCAATCAAACAAATAACAAAGGCACTAGCTCCTGGTATAAGGTAGGGAAAATCATAGAACAGCCCTTCCGGTGGGAATGTGTCTGAATACCTCTTACATGGATTTGCTAAATAACCTGTAAAAAAGACAAGCAAACTTTCCTAAGGAAATGTGTCTGGGTTTGTTTCTATGTTTGGAGTTTAACAGCCCTGTCAACACTATTAGGTCACATTGAGCCAGTCACTTTACCTAACAACTCTCTTCCTGGGGCTAACTTACTTAAGTTGTTAACCAGTATAGAGCACATTCTTCGACCAGAAACTGACATCTGCCCTTCTTGAATCAGCAGAAGGGATATAAGGACCATAGAAATAGGGAACACCAGGTGAGTGTCTTAAGATATTGAGTTTATCAAGCAAGGCTTCAAGAATGCTTGTAGAATTGTGAGGCTTGCATAGCAATTTTACATGCATTCTCGAAGCTGAGACTGATAAACTTAATATTAAATGACACATTCGGTATTCTATTTATAAGTTCATCCCCTTGTGAACTCTTAAATTGGCAATTAACAATCAGTTATTGATGGTCCTCAGTGTGTCCCAACAGTCTGTCTGTGAATATATTTAGTATCAGCTGAGCATATTTTTTCCTATGATATTTTTTTCAAGTTATGTTTCCATTTTTTCCAATAACAATCTTTTTTTCCAGTAGTCTGGTTCATTTATAAAAGTGCAATGTCACGATGACCTGATAATGCTAACTTGTCCTGGGATAGCATGTCTTTATCATGTCAAGGTTTTACAATGCAATTAATATAGGGGGTAACTGATAAAAGATTTTATGATCAATCTCCACAAAAAAATGTTGCTGACCTGTCAGATATCAAATCGCCAGTCAGTAGTGCATCCAACTGAGCTACCCAGGCCCGCTTAAAATATTTCTTGGTATCTTTTACATGGGTTTGTTAATGTAAACCTAATTTTCCTGAGGAAATGTGTCTGGGTATCTCTTACATGGGTGTACTACATAACATGTAGACATAAAGCAAATCTATCTGTAAACACAAGGCAAATCTTCTGGTCCCTGTCCATTGGGGCTCGGGAAAATAGATTGGGCTGCATGGTGCTTTCACACAGAGCTGAAACCGACCGCACCTGAGTAAATAACTTAGGTCTAAGCCTGCCCAGGCAAAGTGGTGTGAGTCTGACCATCCATGCATATTAACTCTATTGGTTTCATTGGGTGGCAGGGCTTGCGATGTCATTTCATATCAATGTCAGATAAAAGTCCCACAAAATTTGAAGCAACGTCTCCAAAATGACCTAAATAACGTTGAGGGGGATGCTAAACCTCAATTCAAACAAAGTAAATCCTGAATATGTTAAGTACAGCTTTTCAAAAAGTCACACAAGAAGTTCACATTTAAAAGTCACAAAAATAAATACTATTTCAAAAGCGTATTAATTTATTGTCCAAAACATATACATACAAGAGAAAGTGACCAGTGGGTCACGTATACTCCCGGCCAGCATCACCCTCTGATATATCTTTCGAGCTTGTATGTAATATGAATGAAGTCAAGAAGCTATAAGAATCTATAAATGTGCTTGTAAAAGCTAAACCAAACATAAAATTTCTAAATGGACTAAGGGAGTGAGGGCATCAAATAGAACATACAGGCATCTATAAACTTCGACATAAAACTTTAACGAAATGTAAAATTTCTAAGTCTGTGCCCTTGAGGTCAAGGTCACCATGGGTGTGGGAAGGGACAGGCATCAGGAAATCATTTATCAAACATGAAGAGAAGCCAACATGTGGTTACAGAGATATCAACCATGAAAAAGGTTTAACACAAAACTTTGACGTAAAAGTAGATGAACAGACAGACAGACAGCCCACCCAGGGGCTTGACCCAGAGACTTAGATATTCCATATGAAAGGTAATGCTATAGAGATATCCTTTACCAAGCATGAAGAGAATCTATCATGTGGATACAGAGATATCAGCAATGAAAAAGGTTTAACACAAAACTTTGACGTAAAATTAGATGAACAGACAGACAGACAGCCCACCCAGGGGCTTGACCCAGGGGCTTAGATATTCCATATGAAAGGTAATGCTATAGAGATATCCTTTACCAAACATGAAGAGAATCTAACATGTGGTTACAGAGATATCAGCAGTGAAAAAGGTTTAACACAAAACTTGGACGTAAAAGTAGATGAACAGACAGACGGACAGACAGACAACCCACCAAGGGGCTTGACCCAGGGGCTTAGATATTCCATATGAACGGTAATGCTATACAGGTATCCTGTACCAAATATGAAGAGAATCCAACCTGTGGTTACAGAGATATGAGCAATCAAAAAGGTTTAACGCAAAACTTTGACGTAAAGGTTGACGAACGAACGAACAAACAAACGAACGAACGAACAAACAAACGAACATACGAACGAACCAACGAACGGACGGAAAGACGAAAACTATATACCCCCTGACATACTTCGTATGCTGGGGGTATAATAATGCCATTGTATATTTTGCCGGGAACTAATTTAACTTGATTTTTGCATTGACGTCAACCTTAATGACGGCCCATATGAGGTCCTATTCAAATAGTGCATTTATCAAACACCCAAGAATAATCTATTTTGGGTAAGAACACCAGGGTTAGAATAGAATGTTCTATCTCAAGCTAAAACTCTAGGGTTCAAGAAAAAAAATGTCCATAAAAGAATTGCTGTGTTTTTTTTATTTGTGAGCCGGACAAATTCCATGCTCCGATATGCAGCTGATGAATCAAGCATCATGTTAATAACTCTGTGAAACGAACACTCCTCTAACCCCCACTTTATACAGAGAAAACTGGGGTTTAAAGGGGTATATATCATTTTCCTTATTTCTGCTCCAAGACATGGGTTGTGGGTACTTGTTAGAACTGCCTCGTTGAGAACCCACAACGAGAACGAGAACCCACAACCTATGTCTTGAGAGGAGATAAGAAAAATATCACAAATTTTCACCGGAAAAGTAGCCATTTAGGAGATATGAAATTTAGGAGTTACAGAAATGCATGATTTTCTTCTGAGCCTGGTTCTGATATGTGACTGCAATGCTTGAAATACCTACCACCAACAGTTGGTCCAGCTACTATCCCAATGCCCCAAGCCACAGAGATAATTGACATGCCCACAGCCTGGTTTGTGTTGTCTGATATCTCATACAGTACAGTCTTAGCAGTTATTACCGTCCCTGAAATTGATTGACTAGAAATACATCACCTCATAAAACATAATTATAGGCATCTAAAGCAGGAACTGAGCTACCAAAATTACCAAACAGAAATGTAAAGATTACAATGTACATGTATTGTTTTATTTGAAAAGAGGTTTAACATTCCTGTCAACACTATTTATGTCATTTTTGAGACGTTGTTTCCAATTTTGTGGGGCTTTTACCAGACATTGAGATGAAATCTAAAGCCCTGCCATCTAATGAAACTGTACTTGGGTATTCATTGGGTGGCAGGGGTTGACATGTATTTCATGTCAATGTATCAGTATGTATATGATGTAAATGGTTGTTTATGATCATTTTCTCTATACAATCTATTTGATTTACCATGCTGGCCTTGGTAAGTCTGACTGGTGATCAGGAGGACATGGGTTTGATACTTGTCAAGGTCAGCCGCATTCTTTCATAGAGATTGATCATGAAATCTTTTCTACGGTCATTCTGTCCCTTTCTCTGATTCAAGAAGGGCAGTTGTGGGTTTCTGATGAAAGAATGTGCATTGTACTGGTTAACCGCTTACATGTAAGAATGCCCAGGAGAAGTGTGGGTAGGTAAACTGACCGGCTCAAAAATGACCTAAAATAGTGTTGACTGGGCAACTTAAGTCCAATACAAGCAAACAAACTTGATTTGCCCTAAGTATTCAGACATCTCAACTCCTGACCAAACTTGCTCAAAAATTTCAACAAGTACAATTTACTACCCGATGTTGTGTCTACTAACAGCTGGATGAATGTCAAACAGTCTAGATCCTGATGAGACATTCTGCAGCATCTCATCTGGGTCTACACTGTTTGATTGGGACTGTCGTGCCCAATTCAAATGGCTAATATGGTATACATACTTTTGTGAGCCATCTATAAACCATTATTATTGTTTAGCTTTTATGGTCCTTTCAGGATTATTTTTCACTTTTTTCTATCCAATCCCCCTAAATGTAATAATGGACTCCTGCTATATGTAACGTGGAAGATTCCATTCAGTTCAAAATGGGTCAATGACATGCCAACCCTCATCTCATTACGTCAACACACCCGTGCGACATAGTGCATTTTTTCACATCTCCCAAATGGCCATTTTTCTGATGAAAATGTGTGATATTTTTCTTATATATACTGAAAACATAGGTTGTGGGTGCTCGTTAGAACCGCCTCAATGAGGCGGTTCTAACGAGTACCCACAACCTATGTCTTGGAACAAAAATAAGAAAAATAATGTATACCCCCGTAAAACCCAGTTTTCTCTCTATATAGTGGGGTATAGGGGGGTCTTCATTTCACGGACTTGTTCATGTGCTGTTCCGAAACTGTGCAATTAGGATTATTATTCCAGTATATATGACTCACCATTTACCAGTCCTGTCAGGAACCTAGTCACAAAAGCATACACTATATTTGTTGTAAATCCAAAGGTAAGAGAGACCACTCCATTAAGCAATATTGTGGCCAGCATTATTGGCCTTCTGCCTCGTCTGTCTGACAACCAGCCCCAGAAGTAACTGAAACAAAACAGAAGCAAAGCTCCATAACAAAGGATAACAAAGATGGTTAAGGGATAATTTTCTTTATTCCTTAACAAGCACTTAACCAGCACATAGGGGCCCCGTCATGCGATTTTGGTACTTATCGCCTATGCGAGCAGCGAACCGGAACCTTTGCTGCTCGCTCATACAAGCAGTGAATCAAGAGGAACTTTCAGACAGAAAGCCATATCCCTGGCTCCTCTGAATGGCTGGGCATGCACAGTTAAAATTTGTCATGACGGAATGCTCAAAGACACAAATTTGCTTGGCGGGGCTCATATAATGGGACCCCCATTATTTCTGTAACAGTTCGCAATGAAAAGAACCCAACAAAGGAGTATATATTAGATACTAAATGTCTTTTCCCTTAATAACACCAGGAAAAAATGCTTTGGACATTGGTTAGAACTGCCTCCTTATTCTTAGCAATATCCACTGTGACATTAATTATGCTTCTTGGAGCATAAAATTCAATATTCTGATTTGTTTGTTTGTGTTGAGGTGTCACGTCCCTATCAATACTATGTAGGTCACTTTGGAGACATTGCTTCCAGTCTTAGGGGACTTTTCACCTGATATTGAGATGAAATGTCATCTCAAGCACAACCGCCCAAAGATCTGATGTTTGTTAATTTTGGAGTTTAACGGCCCAGCCAACACTATTTTAGGTCACTTTTGAGCCACTTGATTTACCTATTCACACTTTTCCTGGGCAGGCTAATACGTAAGCAGATAACCAGTACAGAGCACATCAATTCGCCAGAAACTGACAACTGCCCTTCTTAATTGGGAGAGAATGACTGTAGAAAAGATTTCATGATCAATCTCCACGAAAGAATGTTGCCGACACCGGCAGGTAATGAACGTGCATCCTCCTGATCACCAGTCAGACGCGCATCCTACAGAGCTACTCAGGCTGATCAACTGCCCAAAGACACAGCAAGGGTTTAAAGGACAGTTCCACACACACCACTTTCCACAGGCAAGCTAAGACCTTCACAGAGGATCTTACATGAGTGTTCACGTACTATTGAATTAATAAAACGAGTTGAGGAAAAGGGATAAAATGCAAGGCTTTACCTGGTCATTTTTCTATATAATCTATGTATACATTTTTGGGATCCAGCTTGAAACCCTGTTATATCCAAAACCGTGTTATAATTAACTACGTTATGATGAGGTTGTGGTTTACTTGTTTCTTGTCAAACCTTCTTGGCCTCTCTAGGAGTACCGCAAGGAGAGGCCATCAGTCATGCACTATTTTTCAAGAAACTGTATTTACCCTAAATATTCAGATACCTCAATGGCTTACACAACTTTTTCGAGTGTTCAAAAAAGTTCTAATTATGCATGTGCTACCCCATGTTGTGTCTAAAAATAAATGGATGGTTGGCAAACAGTGTAGACCCTGATGAGACGCCGCCTTCTACACTGTTTGCTCAGGCCTGTGTGTCCTAAAACATTAGGTAATTATGGTAGTATAAGTGAGGCAGTTTTAACAAGTATCCACAACCTATGTCTTAACCCATTGTATACTAGTGGACTCTTCCATTGCTATATGTTGGACAAGTTCATTTGTCATATAAGGGGTGTCAGGCCAATTTTTTCATTTTATTCTATTTTTGAAGGAAAATTCTATTAGCAAATAGTGAAAGCCCTGATAAGACGCTGTCTTGTGCAGCGTCTGATCTGGGCCTGCACTGTTTGCCATGGTACGCCTTTAGGGGTTTGCCGCATACAATGGGTTAATGCAGAAATAAGATAAATACTGTTTACCCAATAGACCCCAGTTTTTTCTATATAAAGTGGGGTTTACAGGGGTGTTCATTTAATAGACTAAGTGTTAACATGATGCAGTCATGTTTCGTAGTGAAACTGTAAATATATCAACTCATTTTACAGTTTAACCCTTTTTGTACCAAATGGAATCTTCCTCCTTATATAAAGCAGGAGTCCGGTCTAAATCTATGGGTGTCAGGTTGTGTTTTCCCAAAAATTTATTTGGAAAATGACTGAACTTTTAGCAAACAGTGGAGGCCCTGATCAGATGCCGCGTGATGCGGCGTCTGATCTGGGCCTGCGCTGTTTGCCAGGGTAACCGTTTTGGGGTTTTTGGTACAAAAAGGGTTAAGAGATATTACCTTCCAAATGCTCTACCAGCAAACAAGGCTGATGCCACAATGCCAGCATAATATCCTTTCTCTTCTTCTTTATAACCAAAACTCTGAAACGGGGGAAAAAAAAACACATCATTTTCACTTCATTTCACATATCACTTTCAAACCTTGCAAACATCAATTAAGAAGCTGTGAAGTGTGCAAAATATTCAGAATCATAACTCTTGTCCTGCTGGGCAAGATATTATCATTTGCAAACAGTGTAGATACAATTCATATCTTGGCCCATGCCCATCAGGGCTTGAAGAAATTGACTGGCTGGAAGGAATAGACCGGGCAGCATGGTGCTTCCATGCAGATCTGAAACCAATTGCACATCTGTATGGGTAAATCGCTTAAGGTCTAAGCCTGCCCAGGCAAAGTGTAGTGAGTGGGACCGTCTGTGCATATAAACCCTATTGGTTTTATTGGGCGGCAGGTCTTCAGATGTCATTTGATCTCAATGTTGGATAACAGTCCCATAAAGTTGGAAGCAACGTCTCCAAAATGACCTAAATAGTGTTGACGTGGATGTTAAACCTCAATTCAAACAAACAAGACAATTCAGACCTGATCATTATCCACACTGTTTTGAGTTAGTTTGTGAATCTGTGTGAATAAATTAAATCAAGTCAGCTGATTGGTTAAAAGTTGCACAAGAGATAAGAAAAACTTTTAGTTTGGGAGTTTAATGGCCCAGTTAATACTATTTAGGTCATCTCGAGCAGGTCATGCTTAGAAGGCTACTTAACCCTAATGCCAACTTAGTCATTCTAAGGGCAGTACTGTGCTGTATAGTAAATATTCTTCTGCAACAGACAACCGCCCTGCTTGAATCAGTGGAAGGGAGAAAATGACTGTAGAAAATAAAAATCATGGCTTGTTTGTTTTTTTGATTGGATAATGGTCCAATCAACACTATTAAGGTCATATTTAGCCACTCAGTTTACCTCACTTTCCTGGGCAGTATTATACGTAAGTGGTTAACCAATAAAAAGCACACTGTGTTGTCAGGAGTCAACGACTGCCCTTCTAAAACTCAATGGAAGGAAGAGAATGAGCACAGTAAAGATGTCAAGATCAAGCTCCACAGAATATAAGAATCTACGAGTGTGAGGGATGGATGGGAAGAGCTGTTCTGAGGGTCACTGTCCTGCATCACAAGGCTTGCAGAGTGATGCCGGACAGTGATCTTGATGGATGGATAAATAATTATCCACCTCTCACACCCATATACAATGCAGGATTCTTTTTGTTGCATACCTTCCATTTCTTAGCACAGATTTTAATGCTGCAGTCACTTCAGGTACCAAAGTCTGCCATATTGTGATGACACTACAAGAATGTTTAGTGATGTCACGTAACGCGCTATGACGTCAACCTTAAGGTCAGCGCATATCAGGTCAACCTAAGTGCATTTATCAAACACACGAGAATATTCGATTTTGGGTAAGAACACCAGGGTTAGAACAGAATTTCTTTCCCAAGCTAAAACTATGGATTTCCTTATATAGTGTGCAAAAGATAATGTTGCCTTCCTAGCATGTATTGAACCTCCCTATCATCAGTCAGACATACATCCAACTGACTTACACAGACTGGCTATACATTACATGTATATCATAATAAATCTCAATTACAGAATGTTATGTTAATATAAATCCCGCCACAAGAAAACACACAAAAAAAACAAGTTTTGAAAGTTAAGATATAGAAATCATTCTAATACACCTGTGACTGTAACACAATGTCCAATTGGATAACATCAAAGATTTGTTACAGTATATCATGCGATATACTGCCGGAAAACAGACATGAATATGTAATGTCACTTTTCAAAGGGTAGCATTTGGTTTTACAAAGCTCGCCAAGCTTGTCACTTGGAGCAAAACAGTACATACAGGATCTTACATGAGTGTTCATGTATTATTGAATTTATCATATTTATTAAATTAGTTGAGGAAAAGGGGTAAAATGCAAGGCTTTGCCGAGCATTTTATCCCTTTTCTTCAACGAGTTTTTGTTTGTTTGAGGTTTAACGTCCCCATCAGCACTTTAAAGGTCATTTTGGAGACTCTGTTTCCAACTTTGTGGGACTTTTACCCGATGTTGAGATAAAACTAGAACTGTCAGAGGATCTGACTATAGCCCCGCTATAGCCCTGTCAGAGGAGAAAGACTCATGAATTAAAGGTAAAGACTTGTGAGGGGGTTAAATCCCTAACAAGGTACCTACGCCTTATAGACTCTTCGCGTTATTAGATCTGAAAAACAGTCTAAGTTAAAAAATAAGTTTTGGATAATGAAAAAACCACATGCACATCTTAAGACCTCTTTGAAAACACCTGAAAAGTTTCAAAGGATCGGCCTAGAACTGTAAGAGGAGTTGCTTTCACAAGGTAGCTACTCCCTTTACATTTTAACATTAGAAGATCTCAAAAATTGTCTTAGTTAAAAAAGTGAAATAAGTGGAAAAAAATAATTTTAGGATAATGAAAAAAGCACATGCACATCTTGAGACCTATATGAAAACATCTGTAAAGTTTCAAAAGGATTGACCTAGAACTGTAAGAGGAGTTGTGATCACAAGGTAGCTACTCCCTATACATTTTAACATTAGTAGATCTCAAAAATTGTCTAAGTTAAAAAAGGTGAAATAAGTAAAAAAAATTATTTAAGGATAATGAAAAAAGAATATGCACATCTTCAGACCTATATGAAAACACCTGTAAAGTTTCAAAAGGATTGACCTAGAACTGTAAGAGGAGTTGCGGTCACAAGGTAGCTACTCCCTATACATTTTAACATTAGTAGATCTCAAAAATTGTCTAAGTTAAAAAAGGTGAAATAAGTGAAAAAAATATTTAAGGATCATGAAAAAGGAATATGCACATCTTCAGACCTATATGAAAACACCTGTAAAGTTTCAAAAGGATTGACCTAGAACTGTAAGAGGAGTTGCCCTCACAAGGTAGCTACTCCCTATACATTTTAACATTAGTAGATCTCAAAAATTGTCTTTGTTAAAAAAGTGAAATAAGTGGAAAAAATAATTTTAGGATATTGAAAAAAGCACATGCACATTTTCAGACCTATATGAAAACATCTGTAATGTTTCAAAAGGATTGACCTAGAACTGTAAGAGGAGTTGCAGTCACAAGTTACCCACTATCAAATATTACAGACAGACAGACAGACAGACGGAATTCCGGACAAGCCAAATCCAATATAGCCCCCACTTTTTCAAAGCGGGGCAATAAAAAGAATATGCACATCTTCAGACCTATATGAAAACACCTGTAAAGTTTCAATAGGATTGACCTAGAACTGTAAGAGGAGTTGCGGTAACAAAGTAGCTACTCCCTATACATTTTAACATTAGTAGATCTCAAAAATTGTCTAAGTTAAAAAAAGGTGAAATAAGTGAAAGAAATTATTTAAGGATAATGAAAAAGGAATATGCGCATCTTCAGACCTATATGAAAACACCTGTAAAGTTTCAAAAGGATTGACCTAGAACTGTAAGAGGAGTTGTGATCACAAGGTAGCTACTCCCTATACATTTTAACATTAGTAGATCTCAAAAATTGTCTAAGTTAAAAAAGGTGAAATCAGTGAAAAAATTATTTAAGGATAATGAAAAAAGAATATGCACACCTTCAGACCTATATGAAAACACCTGTAAAGTTTCAAAAGGATTGACCTAGAACTGTAAGAGAAGTTGCGGTCACAAGGTAGCTACTCCCTATACATTTTAACATTAGTAGATCTCAAAAATTGTCTTAGTTAAAAAAGGTGAAATAAGTGAAAAAAATTATTTAAGGATAATGAAAAAAGAATATGCACATCTTCAGACCTATATGAAAACACCTGTAAAGTTTCAAAAGGATTGACCTAGAACTGTAAGTGGAGTTGCAGTAACAAGGTAGCTACTCCCTATACATTTTAACATTAGTAGATCTCAAAAATTGTCTAAGTTGAAAAAAGGTGAAATAAGTGAAAAAAATTATTTAAGGATAATGTAAAAAGAATATGCACATCTTCAGACCTATATGAAAACACCTGTAAAGTTTCAAAAGGATTGACCTGGAACTGTAAGAGGAGTTGTGGTCACAAGGTACCCACTATCAAATATTACAGACAGACAGACAGACAGACAGACGGAATTCCGGACAAGCGAAATCCAATATAGCCCCCACTTTTTCAAAGCGGGGCTATAATGACATCTCAAGCCCTGCCACCCACTGAAACTGATAGGGTTTATAAGCATGGACGGGCCGACTCGCACTGCTTTGCCTGGGCAGGCTTAGATCCTCTAAGTGGTCTACCAGTACTCGTGTGCGGATCGGTTTCAGCTCTGTGTGGAAGCATTATGCAGCCCATCTATTTCTTCAAGCCCCGATGGGTGGGGATGATTCAATGAGTTTAAAAAATTCAACAATCAAGGTTGGTCGGTAAATACTGGTGGGGGGAATTCCCACTGGTATTTACCGGTAATTACCCTCCTGGGAAATACTCCAAATTTCACCAAAAGTGGGAAATACTGGGAAATATGATTTGTGTTTAGTTATTTAATAGAAAAACACTTAATATTTGTGTAATTTATTTGAAATAATGAACAGTTAGCTATTTTGCAATATGCCTCCCCATAAATACATGTCATAAGCTTTTACTCAACCAAACACAAGCATAACTATAAAGTGATCTGTTGTAATGTAGGGTGAAGTGTTATTTAAAATCACTCATATGCCCAAGAAGATAAAATATCATAATGATCCTAATATTTGGGACAGACATGTCAGGGAAAACAGTGCAGACCCAGATCAGAATCAGTTAGCTCCTTTAAGAGAGTCTGCCATTGGAACTACATGTTTTGTATGCTCATTCTTTTTTTAGATTTTCAACAACTCTTTGGATGTTTGAATTTTAAGGTTGTTTACACTAGAAAAGGTTTGTTTGCAAGTTTGTCAAGTAATCATACTCCTAAAGCTAAAAGGTGTGATGATTTAATTGTTTGTTTAAGACAGATATTAAAAGAACATAGTTAATTTAAGCATAAAAGGTTTCTTTAATTATCTACAGATACTCACCTAAGTATTAAAACTACATGTATTTACAAGTCATTAGGGAAATAGATAGAAGTTAAAAACTTATATTTTAGTACCACATTTGAAGAGAAATTAAAAAATATTCTTTATGAAGCTCTTACAAGTTATTCAATATACAAAGGGCTGGAAAATTCTTCAAAATTTCACCTGTCCTACATCACTAAGTGCACATAACTTTGGTAAATGCCGCAAGGACTAGACAAACTTTTACTTGTCCTTTTTTTGTCATTGCAAGCAGACAAGTGGAATTTTTAAGCTCTACCTGATCTTGAAAAAATTTTGCTTTTGAATAGCTAGGCAGTTGGGGTATACTTTGTTTGATTTGAGGTTTAATGTCCCCGTCAACACTGTAAAGGTCATTTTGGAGACGTTAGTTGGGGTATACTAAGCAGTCTCAGTTGGTACTACCTATGTAAATATATATTTTCCAGTATTTCCCAGGAATTCCCTGTATTTCCCGGGAATTCCCTGTACTTCCCGCCATTCAGGGATATATGAGTATTTCCCGCTTTTTTGCCAACCTTGTCAACAATACATCAGTACGAATGCAAGATACTATTTATCATATGGCATTTATAATGCATTTTATTCACAACTGTTCAACAAAAATGCCAATATTCTGCCATTAGTAAACGTGACGTCAATAAGGAGGTCGTACATGTAATGTTACTGGGTGTATCTATCTAATTTGCATATTTTAATCAACTAGTGGATTATCAAATTTTTTTCATTACGTTATTACATTCTCAGACGCGACGACGTATGATAAAATGTTTTACAAAACAATTGAATAAGTACATAAGAATGGACATAACTGTTTTAAAAAATTGTCATTTGGAGAGGTAAATAGTAGGTTTTACATACACAAATTCTGTTTTAAGGGCTGTAAAACCGCCGATTTACCTCCCTAAATGACAATTTTGAATACAGTTTTCTCTTAACCTATTTGGTACTGGAAACCCCAAAAGGGGTAAGTGGCAAACAGTGCAGGCCCAGATTAGACGCCGCAGACGTCTGATCAGGGCCTACACTGTTGGCAAAGAGTTCAGACTTTTTTCAAGTAAATTTTGAAAAAAAGCACAACTTTTGGAATGGACTTCCGGTATATATAAGAAGAAATGTTTTTTTTTTTTATTTGAGGATTAACGTCCCCATCAACACTATACAGGTCATTTTGGAGACATTGCTTACAATTTTGTGGGACGTCATTGAGATGAAATGACATCTCCTGTCGCCAAATGAAACCAATAGGGTTTATAAGCATGGACAGGCTTAGATCCTATGGGTGGTTTACCAGAACTTGTGTGCGGTCGGTTTCAGCTCTGCATGGAAGCATCATGCAGCCATTTATTTCTTCAAGCCCCAATGGGCGGGGGCAGCAATTCTGGATACAGTTATCTCTCAAATGGTACTGCACTATCCAAGCAGCAAATGTGCAGCAGGCCTCATACTGACAGAGCTTTTCCATGCCTGAAAGACCTGATGTTGCAGCCGTAACCCTTATCGTGCTGAACTAGTCAATCATTACCTTTACAAACAGTGTAGATCCAGATCAGATGGCTTCTGAAGAAGCCATCTGATCAGGCTCTACACTGTTTGTAATGCAGTTTGTGAAATGAACAAATACATTTTATCAAGTAATTTGATTGGTGAATAGTCAGAAATGGGTGTAGCTAAATAATTTCATTCAACAGGATAAGCGTTCAATAATCATTGGAGGAAAATTAAAAATCTAAAAGCCTGAAATCAAGAAAGAAATCCAGCTCTAAAAGCCTGAAATCCTGCATATGCCTGAAAAGTATGAGGCCTGGTGTAGGCTGATCAGCACCTTAGTCATTTATGAGCATCTAAAACAGGGTTTCTTATGACAGGGCTTATCCCACTAAATAATTAATTTAGCCACACCCATTTCTGTCTTTGAACCAATGAGATTACTTGATGTAATTTATTTCTACAAATTCACAAACTGAATGTCAAGCAATGCAGATCCTGCTCAGCCATCTGATCTAGATCTATACTGTTTGTATAAGTAAGGGTTGCTGTGATCAGCGGGATAATTTAGGTTTAAGTGTTATCTTCATGTCACAAGGGATGAATATTCTCATGCTTGTTCGTAAATGTATGTTTTGCTTGTTTTGGTGGTTAACAGCCCAGTCAATGCTATTTAGATTATATCCAGCAAGTCAGTTTACCAAACCACACTTCGGGCGCGCCCATCTAGGCTAGGAGAAATAGACTGGACTGCATGGTGCTTTCATGCTGAGCTGAAACCGACTGTATGTGAGTACTGGTTAACCGCTTAGAAGTCTAAGCCAGCCCAGGCAAAGTAATTCGATTTGAATCAGAAATGGGTGTGGGTTAATAAATTTGTTCAGCAGGATAAGTGTTAAATAGTTTTTTAAACCGGCTATTGGCACAAAAATCAAAATCTAAAAGCCTGAAATCAAGAAAAAAATCAAGCTCTTAAAGCCTGAAATCCTGCAAATGCCTGAAAACTATGATGCCTGATGTTTAAGAGTCAGCACTCTAACCCACAAGACCATATGGAGGCCTGATATCAAGTACTTCTGTCAAACCTACCTTTGATAAAAAAGTGTTTATTTACCTTTATCATTTCTGGCAGGAAAGGGAAGATAATTGTCAAGGTGAAGGAGCTGGAAAACTGAAGTAAAAAAAAAGAACATGATTAACAGAATTCTGGGAACTAAGGGGTACATCATCAAGGCCCTTTTTTCATCCAAAAAGTACTGATATTTTTCTTATTCCTGCACAAAAACATACATTATTGGTACTCATCAGAAATGTCTCTGCCTCATGAGTACCCACAATACATATTTTCATGCAGAAATAAGAAAAAAAAATATTTTGGACACCCCTATTATCTTGGGCTATGCAGTATATGTTATCAGAATGGGTTAATTGGTCTGACCGGTATTTCTTGGTAGAAGCCCAATGGGGCTTGAACAAAAAGATGGGCTGCACGATGCTTCAAGGCAGAGCTGAAACCGACCGCACACGAGTACTGGTAAAACGCTTAAGAGGAACAAAGCCTGCTCAGGCAAAGTGGTGCAATTTGGACCGTCCATGCTTATAACCCCTATTTGTTTTATTGGCCGACAGGACTTGAGATGTCATTTCATCTCAATGTCGAGTACAAGTCCCATAAAATTGGAAGCAATGTCTCCAAAATGACCTATACAGTGTTGATGGGGATGTTAAACCTCAAATAAAAAAATAAACAAACTAACAAAACAAACTTCTTGGTAAAAACATACAAACCCCACCATAAAAACCTGTCTTCAGGATTTGCGACGAGCTATCGAGGCTGGCGCTACACAGACTAGCAAAAGTCTTAAAATTTTAGATATCACTACCCATTTTGTTTCGGCTGCAACACCCTCTTCATTCAAATAAAAAATTTGATTTCCAAATTATCAGTTCATGTTTTGATTTACCTCTGTGTCTTTGATGGCAAGAATGTACTCCACAAAGCACTGTGAAGACAAGTCAATGATGCTTGACAGTCATGTGTACCACCTTTGCACCTGTGACCTCAAAACAGTATAGTGCCAGATGTAAATTTCAACATGACACTTTGGACCTGTATCTCTCACTGTACCAAATACGAACCAAATCCATCAGATGGTTTGGAAAATATGAGCTTTTATAGAATTCAACATTAAAAATTTCTAATTCTGTAAGTCTTTACCTTGACCTTGAAGTCATAGGCATGGGTGGGGGTATTGCTGAATAAACCTAAAGGCTTGTATCTGTCATCATAGCAAAATATAGAACAAATCCATCATATGGTTTTGAAACTATAAGCTCTTTAAGAACTGTAACATTAATGATTTCCAAGTCTGTGACCTTGAGGTCATGGGCATTGATGGGGTATTGCTGAATAAAACTCTGGACCTATAGCTTTCAACATACCAATATGAACCGTGGCCCCCACCCATAGGGGCTTGCTGAAATAAATTGGGCTAGTTGCTTCCAGGTAGAGCTGAAACTGACCACTGCTGTGAGTCAGAACGTATGTGCATATAAGTCTTTTGGTTTCATTGGGTGACAGGGCTTGAGATGTCATTTTATCTCAATGTTGGGTAAAAGCCCCACACAATTGGTAGCAATTTTTTATAAAATGACCACCATGTAAATAGTGTTGATGGGGATGTTAAACCTCTACTCAAACAAACAAATATCAACCAAATCCATCATAAAAGTTCAGTTTCTTCCTGGTACAAATGCCACAACCTAAGTCTTTAACATTATTTTTTTTAAGTCTGTGACCTTGACCTTGAGTCATGGCATGGGTGGAGCTATTGCTGAATAAACTTTTGGACCTATATCTATCAATATACCAAATCCATTGAATGGTTTGGAAAATATGAACTCTTAAAAGTTCAGGTTCTACCTGGTACAAGTGCCTTAACCCTGAGGTTACAGAATCACAAACATAAGTACACAGACATACATGTGTACATACATGTATGGGCGTACATATGTATATAAGTGTGCACATATGGAAAACCAAAAAACTATATGCCCCTGTCATCATGCCTATGGTAGGGGCATGAAAAGCTATGTTCATAGGATTTTATGCAAGAATATAAGAATCTTACATGGGTGTGAGGGGTGGATGGAATAATCCGTCCTGAGGGTCACTGTCTGGCATCACGAGACTTGCCGAGTGATGCCGGACAGTGATCCTGAGAGATGGATCTTTCTATCCACCCCTCACACCATGGAAAAACCGTCCTGAGGGTCACTGTCTGGCATCACGAGACTTGCCGAGTGATGCCAGACAGTGATCCCAAGAGATGGATCTTTCTATCCACCCCTCACACCATGGAAAAATCCGTCCTGAGGGTCACTGTCTGGCATCACGAGACTTGCCGAGTGATGCCAGACAGTGATCCCGAGAGACGGATCTTTCTATCCACCCCTTACACCCATGTAGGATTCTTTTCCTTGCATACCTTTCATTTCTGAGCGTGGGTTTCTGCAAATACAGTCACTTCTGTTTCTGACGTCCCCAATGTTGCCATGATCATGCTGTGATTTTTAGTGATGCCACGTAACATGCTGTAACTTCAACAGTAACAATTGTGCATATGAGGTCGTTTTCAATCAGTGCATTAATGAAACATGCGAGAATATTTTATTTTGGGCAAGAACACCAGAATTTCTATCCCAAGCTAAAATTATGGGTTTCCTGATCTGGTGTGCAATAATGAATATTTATTCAGCAGGATAAGGGTAAAATCAAAGTTCTTGACTTACCAGTGATACAAACACCATAAATATTACTTTCCAGTTCACTGGTGTGGCACCCTCTTCTGTCAGACTCAACTTGGTCTTCACCGATTTCATGGCAACCCACACCACGGATTGTTTCCTTGGTAACTTTGTTTCCATGGCAACTCTTGTTCCTAGATCATGTTCCTGCTACCTCAAGTACAGTGTAATGAACAGGGGTGAAGATGTTCTCTAAAAATAACCAAAATTTTATTGCATTATAGGTACAGTCTAACTTAAAGAGAAAATTTGATTTTTTTCAGTGTAAGACTGATTTTTATTCCACCAAATGAACACCAAAAGAAGTGTTGTCACAAGTGGCAGAGCCACAAGTGAAAATACTTCTTTTGGTGTTCATGAGTGAAATAAAAATCGATCTTGCACTAAAAGAAATCAAAAGTTTTGTTTCTTTCATGCTTTGAAATGTAATTTGTAATGCAGTTTCTATGCATAAGCTATCATCACAGAGAACCTTTTCCAGGGTGACATTGCATCAATACCTCTGTTAAGCAGAAGGATGCATCCAGTGCCCCTTCTTTTTTTCCTTCCTTTTTTTCAGCTAAATTCTAAACTAAAAGTGCCCAGTGGGGCACGTATACCCCCGGCCAGTGCCATCGCCTGAGTTGAAAATGGCAATGTCAAAAGGTTCTTTGCATATACAGGCCACATTCCATATAAAAGGTAATGCTATACACATATCCTGTACCAAATACAAAGAGAATCTAACATGGTTACAGAAATATCAACAATGAAAAAGGTTTAACACAAGCTTTTGACGTAAAAGTTAACAAATGGATGGACAGCCCACCCAGGGGCATGACCCAGGGGCTTAGATATTCCATATGAAAGGTAATGCTATAGAGATATCCTATACCATATATGAAGAGAATCTAACATGTAGTTACAGAGATATGAGCAATCAAAAAGGTTTAACACAAAACTTTGACGTAAAGGTTGATGACCGGACAGACAGACGGCCAGCCCACCCAGGGGTTTGACCCGGGAGCTTAGATATTCCATATGGAAGGTTATGCCATAGAGATAGTCTGTACCAAATATGAAGAGAATCCAACATGTGGTTACAGAGATATGCGCAATCAAAAAGGTTTAACACAAAAGTTTAACGTAAAAGTTGACAAACGGATGGACAGCCCACCCAGGGGCTTGACCCAGGGGCATAGATATTCCATATGAAAGGTATTGCTATAGAGATATGCTTTACCAAATATGAAGAAAATCTAAAATATGGTTACAGAGATATGTGCAATCATAAAGGTTTAACTCAAAACGTTGACTTAAACGTTGATGAACAGACAGACAGATGGACAGGCCACCCAGGGGTTTGACCTGGGAGCTTAGATATTCCAAATAAAAGGTTATGCTATAGAGATAGTTTGTACCAAATATAAAGAGAATCCCACATGTTGTTACAGAGATATGAGCAGGGGCTTGGCCCAGGGGCTTAGATATACTATATGAAAGATAATGCTATAGAGACATCCTTTACCAAATATGAAGAGGATCTAGCATGTGGTTACAGAGATATGAGCAATCAAAAAGGTTTAACGCAAAACTTTGATGTAAAGGATGAACGAAGAAACGAACGAACGAATGCATGTACGAACGAACGGACGAACAGACAGAAAGATGAAAACTATATACCCCCTGACATACTTTGTATGCCGGGGTATAATCAGTATGAAAGGTAATGCTATAAAGATATCCTTGACCAAATATGAAGAGAATGTAACAATTGGGTACAGAGATATGAGTAATCAAAAAGGTTTAACGCAAAACTTTGATGTAAAAGTTGATGAACAGACAGATGGATGGACAGCCCTCCCAGGGGCTTGAGTTGGAAGCTTAAATATTCCAAATAAAAGGTTATGCTATAGAGATATGAAATATGAAGATAATTGAACGCGTGGCTACTGAGATACAAGGAATCCAAAAGGTTTAACACAAAAACTTTGACATAAAAGTTGACTAACAGATGGACAGACCAGCCCACCCATACCCATGGGCTTGACCCAGTGGCTTAGATATTACAAATAGAAAGTAAAGCTATAGAGATATCCTGTACGAAATATGGAGAGAATCCAACATGTGGTTACAGATATATGAGCAATCAAAAAGGTTTAACAGAAAACTTTGACGTAAAAATTTTCAAACTGATGGACAGCCCACCCAGGGGCTTGACCTAGGGGTTTAGATATTGCATATGAAAGATAATGCTATAGAGATATGTGTTACCAAATATGAAGGGAATCTAACATGTGGTTAAGGAGATATGAGGAATCAAAAAGGTTTAATGCAAAACTTTGATGTAAAGGTTGACGAACAGACGAACGAAGAAACAAACAAACAAACAAACGAAGTAACGAACGCACGTACGAACGAACTAACGAACGGAAAGACAAAAACTATATACCCCCTGACATACTTCGTATGCGGGGGGTAAAATTAAGCCACCCAACCAACTGAGGTAATGGCCAAATATGACCAACTCAGTATAAGATAGATATATAGATTTGGGTGTTTGGGGTGTTAACGGTATAATATTGGGTGTGAACTAAAAGTTTGCACATGGAAAACCGCTTGGAATGTTACTTTATTAAATGGTTCACTTGTAATTTGTATACAACTAATGTTCTCAGTAGGTAAGCTCATCTTGTGTCTTGTACAGAAAAATAAAATTCCTATATTGAAACCACCTTTGAGACGGTTCAAAAGTGTTATTTAAGACCACTTTTGAACAGTCCTAAAGGTGGTCCCTGACCAAAGGATATTGTTGGCAGAAAAAACTAAGAAAAATTAAATGCAGCCTTCAAAATAACAAAAATAAAGCACAATAATTGTTAGTCTCAATTTTAGGTGGTCTTAATAGCGGCATTTCACTGTACTTTATTTACTGCCCCTGCCTGTATAGCTCTTGTGTGCGGAGCGCAATGCTCCATGCCAGTGAGACATGGCCATTGACAAAGCCAAACCTCCAACGTCTACAGCGAAATGACAGGGCAATGATCAGACAGATCTGCAATGTCAAGCCACAGGACACTGTCACCATCAGGTCCAGTGAGTTACTTGAACGTCTTGGCATTGAGGACCTGGACCTCATTCTGAAAGAGAGAAGACTTCGCTGGTATGGACATGTGGAACGCTCCAACGGTGCAGTCAAGACTGCCTGTGACATACAGGTAGGTGGAAAGCGGGGACCAGGAAGGCCCAAGATGACCTGGAAGCAGCTAACAGAAAGAGATTGCAGAGAATGGAAGCTCTCTGCTATCGATCCTCATGATAGACAAGCCTGGAGATCTGGTGTAAGATCTGCCATGCGTGCAGCAAGCCAGCTACCTGGAAGGGGGCCCACTTATGTGGACGCTGCCCCTGTACCTGCACGTTAATCAAAAATCCGTTGATGATGATGATGATGCCCATAGGGGCTTGAAGAAATATATGGGCTGCATGATCAGGGATCATCCTAGGCCCAGGAAGTAGGGAGAAGTGACTTCTCCCTCCGGCACTGACAGGGCGAAGTAGGGTTCGAGAAAAATGACTAAATTACGGAAATTGTCGAGCCGAATTTTCGGTAATTTCCGTAAATATCGTTTATTTGCAATTTAGAAATACAGTGTGCGGGTGTGATATCGTTGCGAATTACATACCAATGTTGCTGTTGCACTTGCTGAATGATAATGCACATCGGTATCTCAATTATTGCTCAAATAATCAGACATCAGATACTTCATCTACTTTCATTTTCTCGATGTCCCGCTCACTTAGTCACTGAAGGGCACTAAAGGGAAACAACCGATTAAATCTCAACTCGAGGTTATGAGTCATGTTGTGCAGTTGGGTCTGTGCGACAGTGATATGCCGGCAAGTTGCTGTAGGTGCAATGGGGCTGTTTTTTTATTTGTTCTTTTCATCTATCATATCCTAATTATTTCCTTTTTTCTAGTTCCCATCTTTCGTTTTACACATTTTCTGTCTGTTTGATCATTTTGAGTCAGCGCCTGATCACGGTTGGTAATCCTGTTAACCCATTTAGTACCAGAAACCCCAAAACGGATACCCTGGCAAACAGTGCAGGCCCAGATCAGACGTCGCAGAAAGCGGTGTCTGATCAGGGCCTCCACCGTTTGCTAAAAGTTCAGTTATTAACTTATTTTCAAAATAAATTTTCACGAAAACATAACCTGACACCCATAAATTTTGAATTGAACTTCTGCTATATATAAGGAGGAAGATTCCATTTGGTACAAAAAGGGTTAAAGTCGCATCTCTATCTCATATTGATATGTAAAATGAGACGCATATTTTTCATGCATCAATCATATTGCCAAGACCAAAAAGACTGATCGTCTCATGCTGCGCAGACAAGTCTGATTACTCAAAGTCTAAGTGGCCATGAAATAAGATCAAAGATGCTGATCTGGACTAACCCGATTCACCTATTTACATAATTACCGGCCCTGATAGCTCAGTTGGTAAAGTGTCCGCTCCGGGGAACGGGAGGTCTCGGGTTCGATCCCGGGCCGCGACATACCAAAGTCGTTGAAAATGGTACTAGCTGCTCTTCGTTTGGCACTCAGATTTACGGGGTAGAGCTAGGACTGGTCGATCCAGTGTCAGGATAATGTGACTGGGTGTGGTATCATGTAATGTGTCTGGGACATGATACTTCAGTGAGGCAGCACTATAAACGTGAGCATTGAGCTCCCTGTCGCAACCAGACACCGTCGTGATATGACTGAAAAATTGTTGAAAGCAACGTTAAACCCGAATTCACACACACACACACACACACACACATTTACATAATTAACTGATCTGACAGCTTGTGCTCAACGCTACAAGTGGTCAGTTTCTGACTCGAGCAATTAACACATGGAGTTGGATTATTAATTATCAGATTATCAATAGATGTTTTTGTTATAAACTTTGTGCCTTTATCGATGGATATTACTTCGCATTTGAAAAGCCGATCCTGGAGATGAAGAAAAAAAAATAAAATAAAAAAAGTCGAAAAAAAAAACAGGGTGAAGTCAACTTCTCTTTTCCAGGCTGTTTAGGCGAAGTTCTTGAACTTTGGGCGAAGAAGTTGCCCGAATCGCCCCCTCGGCTGATCCCTGCATGATGCTTCCAAGCAGAGCTGAATCCAGCCCGCCACTAGTACTGGTAAACCGCTTCGAGGATCTAAAGTAGAAGTAAAACAAAGATCAGGAACCGTGGTGCGAGGGGGACCGTCCATGCTAATAAACCCTATTGGATTCATTGGGCGACAGGGCTTGGGATGTCATTTCATCTCAATGTCGGGTAAAAGTCCCACAAAATTGGAAGCAACGTCTCTGAAATGACCTTTACAGTGTTGACGGGGACGATAAACCTCAAATCAAACAAACAAACAAAAGGCCCAAAGCAGACAAATCATTCTGCAGTTGCTGATCTGTGCCTGCACTGTTTGCCAATTACCCATAATGGGGTACAAAAAGGGTTAACCCTTGTGCTGCTGAGCCTGGATATGTCTTAACTTTGAAACAATGAAGATCCAGATCAGATGGCTTCTGAAGAAGCCATCTGATAAGGGTCTTCATTGTTTGTCATTCAGTTTATGAATTTGTCACAATAATTTGCATCAAGTAATCTGATTGGTTGATAATCAGTTGTGGGTTTGGCATATTTAAATATTCAGCAGGATAAGGGTTAATTGTAATTATCAAAGAAATTATAATACATGTAGAATGTGTGGCATTGGGTAACCACAGCTGCTCCTATTGATAAATGGATCATATGTGTTGTTATTCCTTGTCTTGCTGAATATTTTAATCTGCCATACCCACTATCGATTATCAACCAATCAGATTACTTGATGCAAATTATTGCAACAAATTCATAATCTGAATGGCAAACAATGTAGATCCTGATCAGATGGCCTTCCGGTACTCCAGTTTTACCAAAATATATTTTTTGACACAACATACGGTGTACCATTCGTATTTTATCATGAAAATGTATGTTGTGTGTACTCATTAGAATTGCCTCATCGAGGGATGAGGCGATTCTAGTGAGTACACACAGCATACCTGTATATTACAGAAGATTGAAAGATATCCTGAACTCTTAAGATACCGAGAAAAAACAATTATTAGCATGGATGGTCCGCATCGCACCACGGTTCCTGGACAGGCTTAGATCCTCTAAGCGGTTTACCAGTACTAGTGTGCGGGCCGGATTCAGCTCTGCGTGGAAGCATCATGCAGCCCATAAATTTCTTCAAGCCCCTACGGACGGGGGCCTGTTTGCAAAAAGTTCAGCCATTTTCCAAATAATTTTTTAAAAAGACACAATCTGACTCCCCAAAATTTTGAAATGGACTCCTGCTTCTTATAAGGTGGAAGTTTCAGTACCAAAATGGGTTAAATCTAGTATCATGTCTAAGAGTCTAAGACTATGATAAATCACGCTTTCATTACCACGAAACACCCGTGCGCTAAAATGGCTTCTATCCTATTTCTTGAACGAACATTTTAAGATGAAAAATTGTATATTTTTTTAATCCTAGTTCAAATATAGATTATGTTAGCCTCAATAGCATAGTGGTTAACGTGCTCGACTCATGATTGAGAGGCTGTGTGTTCAAATCCGGCGCCCGGTATCGAGGTGTGTCCTTGGGCAAGACACGTTATGACACTGCCTCACTCCACCCAGGTGTAAATGGGTAGGAGTGGTGTAATACTCACTGCCTCTCTCTCGTGCGCATGAAAACATCCGAAATGAGTGTTCGAGAGTGATTAAATAAGCTTGAAGCTTCCATCACAATCAAACTAAAATAAATTAGTATAAACAAATATAGATTGTGAGGGCTAGTTAGAACTGCCTTAATGAGGTGGTTCTACGGAATACACAAACTCTATATTTTGAGCGAAAATAAGGAAAAAAAAGAATACCCGTGTAAACCACAGATGCTTGGGGTCAGGTCACTTTTTAATGTTTTTTTTTCAAAGTTATTTTTGCATTTCGCTGTAATTTGAACACTAACCATCATCATAAAACATGTTTAAGAACTTCTAGACAAAGTTTTAAAAAATGTCTTTTTTACTATCAAGGCTCAAATTAGTAATTTGAGCCTTGATAAAAAAATGTTTTTTTAAAACTTTGTCTAGAAGTTCCTAAATGGGTTTTATGATGATGGACAGTGTTCCAGTTATAGAGAAATGCACAAATAACTTTGAAAAAACATTAGCAAGTGACCTGACCCCAAGCATCTGTGGTGAAAACCCCACTTCTCTGTATAGATGGGTGTCCATTTCACAGACCTGTTAACCCGATGACACATGGCTTGATGGTAAAAAAGGATTTTTTTGTTGTAAATCTAGAAGTTTCTGGACATGTTTAACCCTTTTTGCACCAAATGGAATCTTGCTCTTTATATATAGCAGTAATTCATTTCAAAATTTAGGGATGTCAGGTTGTGTTTTCATCAAAATTTATTTGGAAAATGACTTGACTTTTAGCAAACAGCGGAGACCTTGATCAGACGCCGCGTTCTGCGGAGGAGCAGTCTGATCAGGGTCCACACTGTTTGTAGGCAGAAAAATAGATTTGAAAAGTTTGCAAGAATATGCTGCAAACAGCATAAACAGACATTTTCAGATGCAGTTTTTTTTTGTGGCATCTTAAGGGTCAGAAGGGTGGCTTAATTTAGAATATAGCTAAAATATATTTCAACGTAACCAATCAGAATTGTTACTGGTGACACGACAAATAACATTCATACACCAGGACCTGTGATATGGGAAGTTTGTGCCTAGCTATAACCTAAGAGGTAAACTTAGCTACACAATCATCAGTACCTTCAGCTGTCAAAACAATCAAATCCGGAAGGACATCCCAATCTCTAATGGTTCTGGGGAAGAATGATTCTTTATAAATGTCACTTCTTGCAGTAAAGGTCTGAAACGCCAATGAATGGTGATTTCTACAGTGCCTAGCTGGGGGAACAAGGTCATCTGTTGGAATGCTGGCAGCACCCTTTAGACCTTTGGATAAAAGAATGAGCCTACTGTCTTTTCTCTTTTTCTTGAGAGACTCCCATTTTAATTTTCCAGTCATGCTCCCAGTTTCAAAGCAGTAATTGCCTGTTACAAATCCAGCAGATTTATTCTGAACTTTTTCAATTTCTTTTATAAGGACCACTCCACTGGTGTCCTAGATACAACGGGATCAAGACAATTCACCGACAAGACAACTAACCGACACGGTTTTTGGAGACAATTCACCTACACATTTGTAAAAAAACAATCGACCTGTGACTGATAATTATGATTGGTAACCAAATGTAATTAAAGGTAATCATGATAAATGGTGTATTGTGTTCGACTGACCACACCTGTGAATGACCAGACCTTTTCTGCCTGTTGGGGAACTTCTGTGAATTGATTTTTATGCTAAGAAAGGGGAAAGGTTCAAGCCATGACTTCTGTTCTGCATCATTTAGGATGCGGCTGCTGACTTATACCCGCTCACCATAATTCTTGAATAGGAATTAGGTTGACTCGTTGACTTGGTGTCACTTAGATTTGTCTGTTGGTGAGCTGTTTCAAAGTCTCACTGAGGCTAACCTGCAGCTTTTAGGATCTTGATTAATGGGACTGCAATATTCATGATAAGTTTGATCATTGAAATTGTAGGATACATGTAAATGAGGCTCGAGTCTTGAACAAGGGGCATTTCAACACTCAGTCCAGATATACATTACGATAACACATCCATGTGATATAGTACATTTTTCAAACCTCGAAAAAGGCAATTTTTCTGATAAAAGTTTGTGATATTTTTCGTATTTATACTCCAAACATAGGTTGTGGGTGCTCGTTAGAACCACCTCATGGAGGCGGTTCTAACGAGTACCCACAACCTATGTCTTGGAGCAGAAATCAGGAAAATAATGTTTACCCCCGTACACCCCGGTTTTCTCTATATAAAGTGGGGTTTAGTGGGGTCTTCATTTCACGGACATGTTTACGTGATGTAAACAAAATGTGAAAGTTTATTCACATCAGTCATCCTATGTGGTTGAGAATGGTCTCTGTGTTTTAGGCAAAAATTTAATGGAGTTATCCTACATTCTTTATTTTAATCAAAAACGTCAAAAATCAAAAACGTGATAATACATCACTGTATTTTCAAAATAATGTTTTCTTTTTATCATCTGGGCTATGAATGCAATACATGTATATAAATGTGTTGGTGAATTGTCTTCAACAAGTTTCGGTGAATTGTCTTCAACTGTGTCGGTAAACTGTTTCCAAAAAACCCCGTCGGTGAGTTGTCTTGTCGGTGAATTGTCTTGTTCCCGATACAACTAGTGTATTCCATGATTGGGCAAACAAGACCTGTATATGCTGCCTTTTTGCACTGATGATGATTTTGCATCAGAAAACCAAGCGTTCTATTTGCCTTAGTACACATGTTGCTAATATGAGTATTCCATATCCAGTTCTGTGTGATTGTCACACCAAGGTATTTTTTGTTTGTTTGATTTGAGGTTACACGTCCCTGTCAACACGTCCCTGTCAACACTATTGAGGTCATTTCGGAGATGTTGCTTCCAATTTTGTGGGACTTTTACCTGACATTGAGATGAAATGACATCTCAAGCCATGTCGCCCAATGAAACCAACAGGGTTTATAAACATGGACGGACCTACTCGCACCACTTTGCCTGGACAGGCTTAAATCCTCTAAGCGGTTTACCAGTACTCATGTGTGGTTGGTTTCAGCTCTGCATGGAAGCATCATGCAGCCCATCTATTTCTTCAAGCCCCTATGGGCAGGGGCCTCAAACCAAGTATTTAATGGAGTCCACATTCTCGAGGACCGTTCCCTCTAAGGTGTAAGAAGCCTCAATTTTATTAGTTCTCATCCTAGTTACCTGCATAATATTGTATTTAACGGGCTGAAATCTCCTGCCCCATCATCACTAACATCATTACACTATCTACCAATAAAGCCCTGATGAAAAACGGTCCCCGCCCATCAAGGCTTAGAGAAATTGATGAGCTGCATGATGCTTCAACAGTCCACACAGAGCTGAAACCCACCGCACACAAGTACTGGTAAACCACTTAGAGGATCCAAGCCTGCCCAGGCAAAGCGGTGCGAGTCGGCCCGTCCACGCTTATAATTAGGTAGCCGGACAAAATCCCCCCTTTTGTAAAGGCGGATGAAATCCCCCTCGCTGTATGTCAGGTTTGACACCCCCTCCCCCCCCCCCCCCCCCACCCGGAAAAAATCCCTCTTGCTCTAAATTGTTCTAGTTAATTATCCTTCCACTACCCACAATCTATGTTTTTGAGCAGAAATATGAAAAATATTGGAATCTGTTATTGGAATATGACAATTTTCAGTATATTTGAACATGCGTTTTTCGTAATGGTAGTTCTAAAATAGAAGTGAAGGCAATGAACAGGAAACAATACAGATCAGGAATCTAAGATCTGGAATCTAAGTGTGCCTGGTACTGGGTTAGGTTAACTGATCATGCCAGACATAATCCTTATGGGTTGAGAGGTCCATAAAACCCAAAAGCATACATGTACAATTACAAAAAGTTATTACAAGTATGCCTTTTTTACCATGTTTACTTTGATCTTACAAGCAAAGTCTCCAAAATGAGCTTTACAGTGTTGATGGGCAATAATTTCTCCATGAGCAACAATATAGCTTTAATAGTACTGCACCAAATCTGATATGGAATCTGCAGTTTTCAAACTGACAGACTGATTTTCAAAAACCAGTAATTGTGCATGTGGAGGTGTGCAGGATACTGTCCACCTTTATAAACAGCAGAGGGGATTAAGTCGGGGGGGGGGGACATTGTCCAGGGGGGATTTTGTCCACCTGAACAAATGTTGGGGGGGGGGATTTTGTCCGCCTTCACAAAAAAGGGGAATTTTGTCGGGGGGGGGGGGGGGATTTTGTCCTGGAATCTTATAATTATTAGCCTTATTGGTTTCATGGGGCGACAGGGCTTGAGATGTCATTTCATCTCAATGTCCCGCAAAATGGAAGCAACCGTTAAACCTCAAATCAAATGAACAAAACACTTGTTAAAACAAGAGGGCCATGATGGCCCTGGATCGCTCACCTGATCCATAGAGTAACAAGTGGGCCCCGGGGAGGGCCATTATTGACCCTAGGGTTATAATGTGCATAACGTTGAGGGAGGTCTAAAAAGGTGAAGCTTCAAACCAAATATCAACAAAGGCAATAATTTGAACAATCTTGGCAAAGGTCCACTAGATGAAGCTACACACCAAATATCAAAGACCTGAGCCTTGCGGTTTCAGAGAAGAAGATTTTTTTAAAGATATTCCCTACATAAGCCTATGTAAAACCAAATGGTCCCGGGGCACCAAATATCAAAGACCTGGGCCTTGCTGTTTCAGAGAAGAAGATTTTCAAAGATTATCTCTATATAAGTTAAAGTAAAACCAAAGGGCCCCCGCCGGGGGCATTTGTGGCCTGAGGGCTATAATTTGTTCAATCTTGGTAGAGGTCCACTAGATGAATCTCCATACCAAATATCAAAGACATGGCCTTGCAGTTTCTGTGAAGAAGACTTTTAAAGATTTCCCTATATAAGTCTATGTAAATCCAAAGGGTCTCGGGGCGGGGGCATTTTTGGCCCCAGGGCTATAATTTGAACAATCTTGATAGAGGTCCACTAGATGAAATTTCACACCAAATATCAAAGACCTAGGCCTTGTGGTTTCATAGAAGAAGATTCTTAAAGATTTTCCCTATCTATGCAAAACCAAAGGGCCACCAGGCGAGGGCATTTTTGGTCTCAGGGCTATAATTTGAACAATCTTGGTAGAGGTCCACTAGCTGAAGCTTCATACCAAATATCAAAGACCTAGCCTTGTGGTTTCAGAGAAGAAGATTTTTCAAGATTTTCCCTATATAAGTCTATGTAAAACCAAAGGGCCCTAGGGCGGGGGCATTTTTGGCCCCAGCACTTTAATTTGAACAATCTTGGTAGGGGTCTACTAGACGAAGCTTCATACCAAATATCAAAGAATTTGGGCCTTTGCAGTTCCAGAGATTTTTAAAGATTTTCCCTATATATAAGCCTTTGTAAAACCAAAGGGCCCCGGGGCGGGGGAATTTTAGGCCCCAGCACTATAATTTGGACAATCTTGGTAGGGGTCCATTAGATGAAGCTTCATACCAAATATCAAAGACCTGGGTCTTGCGGTTTTAGAAAAGATTTTTAAAGATTCTCTCTGTATAAGCTCATGTAAAACCAAAGGGCCCTGGGGTGGAGGCATTTTTGGCCCTAGGGCTATAATTTGAACAATCTTGGTAGGGGTCCACTAGATGAAGCTGCATACCAAATATCAAAGACCTGGGCCTTGCAGTTTCAGAGAAGAAGATTTTTAAAGATTTTCCCTATATGAGCCCATGTAAAACCAAAGGGTCCCGGGGCGGGGGCATTTTTGGCCCCAGCACTATAATCTAAACAATCTTGGTAGGGGTCCACTAGATGAAGCTTCATACCAAATATCAAAGACCTGGGCCTTGGGGTTTCAGAGAAGAAGATTTTTAAAGATTTTCCCTATATAAGCCCATGTAAAACCAAAGGGCCCCAGTGTGGGAGCATTTTTGGCCCCAGCACTATAATTCGAACAATCTTGGTAGGGGTCCACTAAACGAAGCTTCATACCAAATATCAAAGACCTGGGCCTTGCGGTTTCAGAGAAGAAAACTTTTTAAGTTTTCAGTGAAAAAATCTATTTTTGGCTCCTGTGACCTATATGTGCAACAGACCGGAACCATTTGAACAACTTTGAAAGGGGACCACCTAAGGATCATTCCTGTGAAGTTTGGTCAAAATCCGATCAGTGGTTTAGGAGGAGATGTCGTTTAAAGAAATTGTTTACGCACGGATGACAGACAAAAAGTGATCCTAATATAAAACACAAGAGGGCCATGATGGCCCTGGATCGCTCACCTGATCCATAGAGTAACAAGTGGGCCCTGGAGAGGGCCATTATTGACTCCAGTGTTATAATGTGCATAATGTTGAGGGAGGTCTAAAAAGGTGAAGCTTCATACCAAATATCAACAAAGGCTATAATTTGAACAATCTTGGCAAAGGTCCACTAGATGAAGCAACACACCAAATATCAAAGACCTGGGCCTTGCGGTTTCAGAGAAGAAGATTTTTTTTAAAGATATTCCCTACATAAGCCTACGTAAGCCGAGGCGGGGGCATTTTTGGCCTCAGGGCTATAATTTGAACAATCTTGGTAGACATCCACTAGATGAAGCTTCACACCAAATATCAAAGATCTGAGCCTTGTGGTTTCAAAGAAAAAGATTTTTAAAGATTTTCCCTGTATAAGCCTATGTAAAACCAAAAGCCCCCGGGGCGTGGGTATTTTTGGCCCTAGGGCTATAATTTGAACAATCTTGGTAGAGGTCCACTAGGTGAAGCTTCACACCAAATATCAAAGACCTGGGCCTTGTGGTTTTAGAGGAGAAGATTTTTAAACATTTTCCCTATATAAGCCTATGTAAACCGAAAGGCCCCCGGGGCGGGGGCATTTCTGGCCCAAGGGCCATAATTTTGAACAATCTTGGTAGAGGTCCAATAGATGAAGCTTCATACCAAATATCGAAGACCTGGGCCTTTCGGTTTCAGAGAAGAAGATTTTTAAAGATTTTCCCTGTATAAGCCTATGTAAAACCAAAGGCCCCACGGGAGGGGGCATTATTGCCCCCTAGGGCTATAATTTGAACAATCTTGGTAGAGGTCCACTAGGTGAAGCTTCACAGCAAATATCAAAGACCTGGGCCTTGTGGTTTCAGAGAAGAAGATTTTTAAAGATTTTCCCTATATAAGCCTATGTAAATCCAAAGGCCCCCGGGGCAGGGGCATTTCTGGCCCGAGGGCAAAAATTTGAACAATCTTGGTAGAGGTCCACTAGATGAAGCTTCACACCAAATATAGAAGACCTGGGCCTTGGGGTTTCAGAGAAGAAGATTTTTAAAGATTTTCCCTGTATAAGCCTATGTAAAACCAAAGGCCCCCGGGGCGTGGGTATTTTTGGCCCTAGGGCTATAATTTTAACAATCTTGGTAGAGGTCCACTAGGTGAAGCTTCACACCAAATATCAAAGACCTGGGCCTTGTGGTTTCAGAGAAGAAGATTTTTAAAGATTTTCCCTATATAAGCCTATGTAAACCCAAAGGCCCCCGGAGCGGGGGCATTTCTGGCACAAGGGCCATAATTTGAACAATCTTGGTAGAGGTCCACTAGATGAAGCTTCATACCAAATATCAAAGACCTGGGCCTTGCGGTTTCAGAGAAGAAGATTTTTAAAGTTTTCATTTTAAAAATCTATTTTTAGCTCCTGTGACCTAGATGTGCAATGGACCGGAACCATTTGAACAACTTTGAAAGGGGACCACCTAAGGATCATTCCTGTGAAGTTTGGTTAAAATCCAATCAGTGGTTTAGGAGGAGATGTCATTTGAAGAAAAAGTTTACGCACACACGCACGCACACACGCACGACGGACGACGGACAAAAAGTGATCCCAAAAGCTCACCTTGTCACTACGTGACAGGTGAGCTAACAAGAGGGCCATGATGGCCCTGGATCGCTCACCTGATCCATAGAGTAACAAGTGTGCCCCAGGGACGGCCATTGTTGACCCCAGGTTTATAACTTGCATAATGTTGAGGGAGGTCTAAAAAGGTGAAGCTTCATACCAAATATCAACAAAGGCTATAATTTGAACAATCTTGGCAAAGGTCTTGCCTATGTAAAATGAAAGGGCCTCGAGGCCGGGGCATTTGTGGCCCGAGGGCTATAATTTGAACAATCTTGGTAGAGGTCCACTAGATGAAGGCATTTGTGACCCGAGGGCTATAATTTGAACAATCTTGCTAGAGGTCAACTAGATAAAGCTCCATACCAAATATCAAAGACCATGGCCTTGCAGTTTCAGAGAAGAAGATTTTTAAAGATTCCCCTATATAAGTCTATGTAAAACCAAAGGGTCTCGGGCGGGGGCATTTTTGGCCCCAGCACTATAATTTGAACAATCTTGATAGAGGTCCACTAGATGAAATTTCACACCAAATATCAAAGACCTAGGCCTTGTGGTTTCAGAGAAGAAGATTTTAAAGATTTTCCCTATATATGCCTGTGTAAAACCAAAGGGCCCCGGAGTCGGGGCTTTTTTTGGCCCCAACACTATAATTTGACCAATCTTGGTAGGGGTCCACTAGATGAAGCTTCTTACCAAATAGCAAAGACCTTGGCCTTGTGGTTTCAGAGAAGAAGATTTTTGAAGATTGTCCCTATATAAATCTATGTAAAACCAAAGGGCCACGTGGTGGGGGCATTTTTGCTCTCAGGGCTATTATTTGAACAATCTTGGTAGAGGTCCACTAGCTGAAGCTTCAAAACAAATATCGAAGACCTAAGGCTTGTGGTTTCAGAGAAGAAGGTTTTTCAAGATTTTTGCTATATTAGTCTGTGTAAAACCAAAGGGCTCTGGAGCGGGGGCATTTTTGGCCCCAGGGCTATAATTTGAACAATCTTGGTAGAGGTCCACTAGCTGAAGCTTCCTAACAAATATCAAAGACCTAAGCCTTGTGGTTTCAGGGTAGAAGATTTTTCAAGATTTTCCCTTTATAAGTCTATGTAAAACCATAGAGCCCCGGAGCAGGTATTTTTGGCCCCAGGGCTTTAATTTGAACAATCTTGTAGAGGTCCACAAGATGAAGCTTCATACCAAATATCAAAGACCTGGGCCTTGTAGTTTCAGAGAAGAAGATTTTTAAAGATTTTCCCTATAACAGCCTATGTAAAACCAAAGGGCCCCGGGGTGGGGGCATTTTTGGCCCCCGCACCATAATTTGAACAATCTTGGTAGGGGTCCACTAGATGAAGCTTCATACCAAATAGCAAAGACCTAGGCCTTGCAGTTTCAGAGAAGAAGATTTTTAAAGAGTTTCCCTATATAAGCCCATGTGTAACAAAAGGGCCCTGGGGGGGCCATTTTTTGTCCCAGCACTATTATTTGAACAATCTTGGTAAGGGTCCACTAGATGAAGCTTCGTAACAAATATCAAAGACCTGGGCCTTGCGGTTTCAGAGAAGAAGATTTTTAAAGATTTTCCCTACATAAGCTCATGTAAAACCAAAGGGCCCTGGGGCAGGGGCATTTTTGGCCCCAGCACTATAATTTGAACAATCTTGGTAGGGGTCCACTACATGAAGCTTCATACCAAATATCAAAGACTTGGGCCTTGCGGTTTCAGAGAAGAAGATTATTAAAGATTTTTCCTATATAAGCCCATGTAAAACCAAAGGGCCCCAGTGCGGGGGGCATTTTTGGCCCCAGCACTATAATTTGAACAATCTTGGTAGGGGTCCACTAGATGAAGCTTCATACCAAATATCAAAGACCTGGGCCTTGTGGTTTCAGAGAAGAAGATTTTTTAAGTTTTCGGTGAAACAAATCTATTTTTGGCTCCTGTGACCTATATATGCAAAGGACCGGAACCATTTGAACAACTTTGAAAGGGGTCCACCTAAGGATCATTTCTGTGAAGATTGGTCAAAATCCGATCAGTGGTTTAGGAGGAGATGTTGTTTGAAGAAATTGTTCACGCACGGATGACAGACAAAAAGTGATCCTAATATTAATCACAAGAGGACCATGATGGCCTTGGATCGCTCACCTAACAAGTGGGCCCCAAAGGGCCCATGGGCGGGGGCATTTGTGGCCCCAGGGCTATAATTTGAACAATCTTGGTAGAGGTCCACTAGCTGAAGTATCATACCAAATGTCAAAGACCTAGGCCTTGTGGTTTCAGAGTAGAAGATTTTTCAAGATTTTCCCTATATAAGTCTATGAAAAACCAAAGGGCCCAGGAGCGAGGGCATTTTTGGCCCCAGCACTATTATTCGAACAATCTTGATAGACGTCCACAAGATGAAGCTTCATACCAAATATCAAAGACCTGGGCCTTGCAGTTTCAGAGAAGAAGATTTTTAAAGATTTTCCCTATATAAGCCTTTGTAAAACCAAAGGGCCCCAGCAGTATAATTTGAACAATCTTGGTAGGGGTCCACTAGATGAAGCTTCATACCAAATAGCAAAGACCTGGGCCTTGTGGCTTCAGAGAAGAAGATTTTTAAAGATTTTGCCTATATAAGCCTATGTAAAACCAAAGGGCCCCGGGACGGGGGCATTTTTTGCCCCAGCACTATAATTTGAACAATCTTGGTAGGGGTCCACTAGATAAAGCTTCATACCAAATATCAAAGTCCTGGGCCTTGTGGTTTCAGAGAAGAAGATTTTTAAAGATTTTCCCTATATAAGCCTATGTAAAATCAAAGGGCCCCGGGGCGGGGGCATTTTTGGCCCCAGCACTATAATTTGAACAATCTTGGTAGGGGTCCACTAGATGAAGCTTCATACCAAATATCAAAGACCTGGGCCTTGTGGTTTCAGAGAAGAAGATTTTTAAAGATTTTACCTATATAAGCCAATGTAAAACCAAAGGGCCCCGTGGTGGGGGCATTTTTTGTCCCAGCACTAAAATATGAAGGGGTCCACTAGATGAAGCTTCATACCAAATATCAAAGTCCTTGGCCTTGTGGTTTCAGAGAAGAAGATTTTTAAAGATTTTCCCTATAAAAGCCTATGTAAAACCAAAGGGCCCCGGGGCGGGGGCATTTTTGGCCACAGCACTATAATTTGAACAATCTTGGTAGGGGTCCACTAGCTGATGCTTCAAACCAAATATCAAAGACCTGGGCCTTGTGGTTTCAGAGAAGAAGATTTTTAAAGATTTTCCCTATATAAGCCCATGTAAAACCAAAGGGCCCCCGGGGCGGGGGCATTTTTGGCCCCAGCACTATAATTTGAATAATCTTGGTAGGGGTCCACTAGATGAAGCTTCATACCAAATATCAAAGAACTGGGCCTTGTGGTTTCAGAGAAGAAGATTTTTAAAGATTTTCCCTATATAAGCCCATGTAAAACCAAAGGGCCCCGGGGCGGGGGCATTTTTGGCCCCAGCACTATAATTTGAACAATCTTGGTAGGGGTCCACTAGATGATGCTTCATACCAAATATCAAAGACCTGGGCCTTGTGGTTTCAGAGAAGAAGATTTTTTAAGTTTTTGGTGAAAAAAATCTATTTTTGGCTCCTGTGACCTAGATGTGCAACGGACCGGAACCATTTGAACAACTTTGAAAGGGGACCACCTAAGGATCATTCCTGTGAAGTTTGGTCAAAATCCGATCAGTGGTTTAGGAGGAGATGTCGTTTAAAGAAATTGTTTACGCACCGACGCACGGACGGACGGACGCACGACGGACAAAAAGTGATCCCAAAAGCTCACCTCGTCACTACGTGAGGGTGAGCTAACAAGAGGGCCATGATGGCCCTGGATCGCTCACCTGATCCATAGTGTAACAAGTGGGCCCCAGGGAGGGTCATTATTGGCCCCAGGGCTTTAATGTGCATAATGCTGAGGGAGGTCTTAAAGGTGAAGCTTCATACCAAACATCAACAAAGGCTATAATATGAACAATCTTGGCAAAGGTCGTCAAGATGAAGCTACACACCAAATATCAAGGAACTGGGCCTTGCGGTTTCAGAGAAGAAGATTTTTTAAAGATATTCCATACATAAGCCTATGTAAAACCAAATTTGCATCGGGGCTATATAAGTCTATGTAAAACCAAAGGGTCCCGGGCTGGGGACATTTGTGGCCCCAGGGCTATAATTTGGAACAATCTTGGTAGAGGTCCACTAGATGAAGCTTCATACCAAATATCAAAGACATGGGCCTTGCAGTTTCAGAGAAGAAGATTTTTAAATATTTCCCTTTATAAGACTATGTAAAACCAAAGGGTCTCAGGGCGGTGACAGTTTTGGCCCCAGGGCTATAATTTGAACAATCTTGATAGAGGTCCACTTGATGAAATTTCACACCAAATATCAAAGACCTAGGCCTTGTGGTTTCAGAGAAGAAGATTTTTAAAGATTTTTGCTATATAAGTCCATGTAAAACCAAAGGGCCTCGCAGTGGGGGCATTTTTTGCCAAAGGGCTATAATTTGAACAATCTTAGTAGGGGTCCATTAGATGAAGCTTCATACCAAATATCAAAGTCCTTGGCCATGCAGTTTCAGAGAAGAAGATTTTTTAAGATTTTCCCTATATTAGTCTATGTAAAACGAAAGGGCCCGAGAGCGGGGACATTTTTGGTCCCAGGGCTATAATTTGAACAATCTTGATATAGGTCCACTAAATGAAGCTTCACACAAAATATCTAAGGACTAGGCCTTGTGGTTTCAGAAAAGAAGATTTTTAAAGATTTTCCCTATATAAGTCTATGTAAAACCAAAGGGCCCCAGAGGGGGGCAGTTTTGGCCCCAGGGCTATAATTTGAACATTCTTGGTAGAGGTCAATTAGATGAAGCTTCATACCAAATATCAAAGTCCTGGGCTTTGCAGTTTCAGAGAAGAAGATTTTTAAAGATTATCCCTGTATAAGCCTATGTGAAACCAAAGGGCCCCGGGGCAGGGGGCATTTTTGGCCCCAGCACTATAATTTGATCAATCTTGGTAGGGATCCTATAGATGAAGTTTCATACCAAATATCAAAGACCTAGGTCTTGTGGTTTCAGGGAAGAAGATTTATAAAGATTTTCCCTATATAAGTCTATGTAAAACCAAAGGGTCCCGGAGCGGGGGCATTTTTGGCCCAAGGGCTATAATTTGAACAATCTTGGTAGAGGTCCATTAGATGAAGCTTCATACCAAATATCGAAGACCTAGGCCATGTGGTTTCAGAGAAGAAGATTTTTACAGATTTTCCCTATATAAGTTAAAGTCTATGTAAAACCAAAGGGCCATGGAGCGGGGGTATTTTTGGCCCCAGCACTATAATTTGAACAATCTTGGTAGAGGTCCATTAGATGAAGCTTCATACTAAATATCAAAGTCCTGGGCCTTGTGATTTCAGAGAAGAAGATTTTTAAAGATTTTCCATATATAAGCCTATGTAAAACCAAAGGGCCCCGGGTTGGGGGCATTTTGTGCCCCAGCACTATAATTTGAACAATCTTGGTAGGGGTTCACTAGATGAAGCTTCATACCAAATATCAAAGACCTGGGCCTTGTGGTTTCAGAGAAGAAGATTTTTAAAGTTTTTCCCTATATAAGTCTATGTCAAACCAAAGGGCCATGGAGCGGGGGTATTTTTGGCCCCAGCACTATAATTGGAACAATCTTGGTAGAGGTCCATTAGATGAAGCTTCATACGAAATATCAAAGTCCTGGGCCTTGAGGTTTCAGAGAAGAAGATTTTCCATATATGGAAGCGTAAGCGAATTTCGCCAATAATCGAATTTCGCCAATTGTACATAAGATCGGTATTTTTCGTGTGCGTGACGTCACAGGACATTGCCAACTCAGGGAATCCTAAGGTCAAATTTACCGCTATCTGTCACTCATGTCAAACTGAGAAGAAATGCCAATCCGAGAGGTAATACATAATTTCCTACCTGTAGCAATGTATTTCCCGCCATTTTACTATGCCATTTCGTATCTCACATTTTTATTTCATTTCTCATGAGATTTGTGAGCTGCCAAAACAATCGCCGGCGTCTGTTTACATTTTGACCTTTCTAGTATGGAACTGACATATCCGTATTTTAGTATTGGGGCTCTCAAAAGGGAAATTAGTGATCCACCTATTTGGGGGTTCTTATCGATGTTTAATGGAACACTGTAAATTTTCACAAGAGTTTTGAATGTAGGAGTGTATTTAATTATTTGCTCTTAATTGTACCTTTCCACCTTTGGCCAAAGTAATAAATATGTGTCAAAGTATGTACTTTCTTCTCTTCTTTTACTTTTTTTAAGTTACCTCCTGCATAGGGAACACATGGTATTGGGGGCTCGAATTTTACTCCAAACTTTTAATGACAACAAAGATGGTGGAATTCCATTGATATTAACATGATGATAAGTTTTACATGATTTGAAAAAAATGAATAGTTATCTGTTACATTCTGTTTGTCTTGCAAACCAAAGTTCCTCATATCACTCATGAAACACATTTCTATTCTGATAAAGTTGATAGCGGATAATTTTACCCCGGTAGGTATAATATGCGAAATCAGCCCGATTTAGCGAAATCAACTCATAAAATCAACATTTTTAAAAACAGGCAAAAAAATTGTTATTGCATATTATCTAGAATGTTAGTATACATTTATGAGCCAAGTTTCGTGAGAAAATATGAATATTTAGTATGTATTTGATCGGAAATCCTATTCTGCCACTTGATTTCGCTGGTAATCACATGTGCGAAATCAACTCATTTTAGCGAAATCAATGTATAAAATAAATATTTCCCAAAACTGAATAAAACATATTGGTGCATATTATTAAGAATGTTGTTAATCATTTATGAGCCATGTTTCATGGTGAAATTTGAATATTTAGTATGTTTTTGAGAGGAAAATCTATTCTGCCACTTGATTTCGCTGGCAATCGCATGTGCGAAATCAACTCATTTTAGCGAAATCAATGTATAAAATACCTTTTTTCCCAAAACTGATTAAAGCATATGTGTGCATATTATTAAAAATATTGTTAATCATTTGTGAGCCAAGTTTAATGATGGAATTTGAACATTTAGTAGGTTTTTGATAGGAAAATGTATTCTGCCACATGATTTCTCTTGCAGTCTCATGTGCGAAATTTACTCATTTTAGCGAAATCAATGTATAAAAAAAACCTTTTCCCCAAAAACCAACTAAAACGTTTTTATACATGTGTATTAACCCATTCAGTACCGGAAACCCCTAATGGGGGTGGTTGGCAAACAGTGCAGGTCCAGATCAGACGCCCCAGCAGAACGCGGCGCCTGATCAGGGCCTACACAGTTTGCAAAAAAAAAAAAAAAAAAAAAATAGAAGAAAACACAGCCTGACACCCCTAAATTTTGAAATGGACTCCTGTTATATATATTGAGGAAGATTCCATTTGATACAAAAAAGGGTTAAGAATGTTGTTCTACATTTATGAGCCGCCGTTTTATGAGAAACTATTGATGTTGAGTTCTAGCTTTTGTTTCAGGCGTTATATCACCAAAACAAACAAGAAGCAGAGATAAAGGAAAATATCATTAGAAAGACCGGGCGATACATCACCAAAACACGCCTGTATAATTTCGATCCCCTCAAACCCCATTTGTATACAGAAAAACTGGGGCTAACAGGGCTGTAAATTATTTTTCTAGTTTTTGCTCAAAACATAGAATATGACTCGTTAGAACGGCCTCACTGGTCCAGTCAGAAGGAATACAATCTATGTTAAGAGCACAAATATGAAGAATATCGGAATTTTTCGCCAGAAAATTTTCATTTGTAAGGTGGCAAAATGTTCAATATAATTGAATCTGCGTATTTCCGTGTTATTTATCACGGATGCGTTATCAAATTGTTGTTGTTATTACTAATATTATTTCTAATCCAAAAATGCATTAAATAAGCACTAATTTGACGGGTGCATCGTCGGTCAGACAGACGGACGAACTGACTGACTGACGAATGGACGGACGGCTAGATAGATAGATGGACAGATAGACAGGAGTGAATAAACAGTGTGTTTGTTATTCACACAATCACAGGTAATAACGTGTGAAAGTCAGTAAACCGCAGTTTGATTAAATTACTTGGCGAGTGTTCGTTAATCTCTTTACCTGCTGTGTTAAGTACAGAAAGATGTCTTTAAAATTTAATTATGATTGCCTTAATAGCAAAATGAAGGAATGATAATGATAATCCCAATTATACTGTATCAGAACATAAGACTCCCAATTATACAGTATCAGAAACCCCGAAAGGGGTACCGTGGCAAACAGTACAGGCCCAGATCAGACGCCGCAGAATGCGGCGTCTGATCAGGGCCTACATTGTTTGCTAAAAGTTCAGTCATTTTCCAATTAAATTTTGATGAAAATACAATCGATTTAACCAATTTAGTATCAGAAAGCCCGAAAGGGGTACCGTGGCAAACAGTGCAGAATGCGGCGTCTGATCACGGCCTACATTGTTTGCTAAACGTTCAGTCATTTTCCAATTAAATTTTGATGAAAATACAATCTGACATCTCTAGAGGGGTACCGTGGCAAACAGTGCAGTCCCAGATCAGACGCCGCAGCATGCAGAATGCGGCGTCTGATCAGTTTGCTAAAGGAGGAGAAGGACGACGACATGGAGGACGACGATGATGATGATGATGAGGATGATGAAGAAAAAAGCAGATAACAAGTATTGGAGTAAGTCTGTTGATTTTACCTGCTATTTGATTTCGTTTGACTAATCAATTAGCAATATTTTGATATGCGTCTTTTATTCCAGACCATAATATTTTCAGATGAAACTTGGATCATAAATGTATACTGCCAGCATTCTTAATAATAGGCAAAACAAGTTTTTAATCGTTTTTGGAAAACAAATGCTGTTACACATTGATTTCGGATTTGATTTCGCACATGTGCTTATCAGCGAAATCAAGTGACAGAATATATTTTCCTAATAAATATTTATATTTTCTCGTGAAATTTGGACCTAAAATGTTTATAAACTTTCTTAACAATATGCATTTGTATTCAGTTTTGGGAAATATTTATTTTGTACATTGATTTCGCTAAAATGAATTGATTTCGCGCATGTGATTACCAGCGAAATCAAGTGGCAGAATAGGATTTCCGATCAAATACATGCTAAATATTCATATTTTCTCACGAAACTTGGCTCATAAATGTTTAACAACATTATTAATATGTACAAATATGTTTTATTCAGTTTTGGGAAATATTTATTTTATACATTGATTTCGCTAAAATGAGTTGATTTCGCACATGTGATTACCAGCGAAATCAAGTGGCAGAATAGGATTTCCGATCAAATACATACTAAATATTCAAATTTTCTCATGAAACTTAGCTCATACATGTATAATAACATTCTAGATAATATGCAATAACAATTTTTTGCCTGTTTTTAAAAATATTGATTTTATGAGTTGATTTCGCTAAATCGGGCTGATTTCGCGAAATCAACTTGATTTCGCATATTATACCTACCCATTTTACCCCCTCGGATGCCCCTTTCATCAGGATTTCAAAAGTTGGCGAAATTCGCTTACTATTTTTCAAGATGGCGGATTTTGAGTGGTCTGAAATAGCGAAGGTTTTGATGATAGACATCGCTATTTTAATGCCGTAAAAGCTTCCCTTGTGTTGGATCAGGTCAGTATTTTTTGATGAAAGGATTTTCTATCAGATAAATATGGGTTCATGCATACCGCACTAGTGTTTACGGTTACGTTGGCGAAATTCGATTACCCCAGTATAAGCCTATGTAAAACCAAAGGGCCCCGGGGCGGGGGCATTTTGTGCCCCAGCACTATAATTTGAACAATCTTGGTAGGGGTCTACTAGATGAAGCTTCATACCAAATATCAAAGACCTGGGCCTTGTGGTTTCAGAGAAGAAGATTTTTTAAGTTTTCAGTGAAAAAAATCTATTTTTGGCTCATGTGACCTAGATGTGCAACGGACCGGAACCATTTGAACAACTTTGAAAGGGGACCACCTAAGGATCATTCCTGTGAAGTTTGGTCAAAATCCGATCAGTGGTTTAGGAGGAGATGTCGTTTGAAGAAATTGTTTACGCACGGACGCACGCACGGACGCTCGACGGACAAAAAGTGATCCCAAAAGCTCACCTCGTCACTACGTGACGGTGAGCTAAAAATGACCACGAAAACCCATTACAGTCGAGTCCGGTAACATTGCGCGGCCGTTTTCTTTGCGCAACCTGCATTCACATTTTCAATAACTTTAACCCTCACAATTTCTACCACCGCTACCTGTGCATCTGCAATAAGTTTTAACTTAACCTTGAAAATATGGGGTTGCACGTGCAGATGTGACACTTTCGCGGAATTTTTCAAATTTGCCAAAATACGAAAAGACCGAAAATTTCCAAACCCAAGACTGAGTTTAAAAATAGGCAAGGGGACAAATGTTTTGTATATTAATTTACTGCATATAACAACATTGCAGAATATTTAATGAACAACTTGTTACAGTCAACGTTCGTGTTCAACCAGCACAAAACACTTATTGTGCGCAATGTTAGGCGACAAAATTGTTAATCAATTTCTAGGGGTATCCCTTTTCATAGAATTATATCTCCCGCCAGTTAAAAATTCAGAGGCCAATTTCTATTGCAGCAAGTAGATAAGGAAGTGTTGCAATCGTTCTGATTGTGATCGTTTGAAAGCTGGCTTTAATAAAGTCACACGAAGGTATCAAAACCTTATGTGCGCAATGTTACCGGACTTCATCGTACATCTCACCTTTACAATCACATCACTAATTAAAACATGCTGAATTAAAAGAATAAGCTTTGTCGACAACGAATACCTAAGAAGCCATTTTAACGCTTCGTCGGTTCTGCTGATGCTGTTTCTGGTGACACTAAACTAATTATGCCACAATGTACAAAATTACGAAATCAGCTGTTCAGCTACAACTTAGCAGTTACCTCCCCTAGTTCGCGAAGACACGAAAATCCGGAATCCAATAGGAAATTGCCCTTAAGCCGAACATGTCCCTTAAGACGAACGAAATCAGATCATTTTCTTTGCGTTTAATAAAGGTAAGGTTTATTTTAATTCCTTATGATTATACAAGTTGGCTTCTTTAAAAAGAATCCAAAGGAAAGGTCTGCTGCTTTCTAGTTACAGTAGGGCATGTGGAGCGTGATAGCTCAGTGGTTAGTGCACTTGCCTCTGATGCTAGAGGTCCCGGGTTCGATCCCCGGAAGCGGCGATAAAATTTCGGTGTCCGAACACGCTCCATTGGCATCATTTGCAGGGATGAATGTCATTAAGTGCACCGTCCTTCGGATCGGGACGTTAACTGGAGGCCCCCTGTGCAGGGAGAACCATTCCTTGTGCAGGTTAAAGATCCCTACCGTAATTACATGATTACTGTGTAGGCTTTCATCCTGCAAACCTGGAGTGTATGTAATGTACACCTGCGGTAATGGCCAAATGTGACCGACGCAGTATCAGTAGATAGATAGATAGATAGATAGGGCATCAGAGTGGCCAGCGTAGGTAGATTTAAAAACAAAATTCTCGTGCGTCGATTCGATGGGACTACTTCCGATTTTGATGCTCCCATTCGACTGACTATTTTGACATCAAATTACGTGATTGTCGTATAATTATTAGCTTTGACAAAGATACAAGCGATAAATATAAATATTGCTGTATTCAATATAAAGACTAAAACAAGAATTAGCATTTTGGTGTGGGCAGACCAAGGGTTTAAAAATGGCGAATTTTCAACCATGTCGGTACCATCGGGAAAACCAAAAATAAACTATTATAATATTCCTCGCGATTATTCTCACCTATATCATCAATTCCGGGGTTGTGGGACAACTCGGCACATAGCAAACTCGGCACATGACAAACTCGGCACATAACAAACTCGGCACATGACAAACTCGGCCTATACAAACTCGGCACATAATTAGTTGTTTGGGTCAATTATCTATTGTTCACTTGGTAATGATAATTGCATAACCAAACAAATAATCAAATTAAAGTTACCTGTGAAATAGGGACCAACTAAATAGGGAGCAAACATCAATATTTAATGGAGTAGATCTTTATTAAAAAACAAAATATGAAGATTTTTTTTACAATACAATTTCAATTATTTAAGTTTCAAATATTTAAGTTGTTTCTTAAATTTACCAGCGAATAAATCTTAAAAAAAAAAACAAGAGTAGGTTGTGGGTACTCGTTAGAACCGCCTTAATGAGGTGGTTCTAACAAGCACCCACAACCTATTTTTATTGAAAACAAGGAAAAAATATCGTTTGACAAGACGCCCATCAACTCGGCTGGGCAATCTCTTGTTTGACAATACGCCCATCAACTCGGCTGGGCAATCATGGGTCGCAATGAGTCCCAAATATCATATTCACCGCTTTAGCCATCGCCTGATTAATCAGATAATTAGTGTAGCAATTAAGTCATATCCAGAGCTTATTGATCGATTTAAATGATTTGTTTTTAAAATGCAAAAAAAAAAAAAAAAATAGAAACTTTTTTTTATTTAATAAGCATACATATAATTATTATAAAACAATAATAATAAAACAGGCAAATAAAGTATTACTGTACAGCTTAATAACCATTATAACTATTGTGGGCCGAGTTTGCTATGTGCCGAGTTTGTAGGGGCCGAGTTGGTCATGTGCCGAGTTGGGTATGTGCCGAGTTTGCTATGTGCCGAGTTGTCCCGACATATATTAATCTGTTCACCTTGAAATTTGTGCCAAAATCGGCAAGGGAGCATTTTTTTGTGCCATTTTTTTCTACCCACTTCCGGTCGAAACGTGTGTACAAAACCATTTTTTCTTTCCAAAATGGCAGGTTTGGCTAAAAGATTAAAGTGAAACTCACAGAATTCCCCTGTATTCGATAACATCGAATGAAAAGCGAGTTGAATACAAGTCTTGTGGTATCATACTCATCTTCTCCACTGAACAATCCACCTTTCAACCATGTTTGTTTATAATTTATATCAAAAATATGTCAATACACTGAATGTACAGTATATTTACACAAGCATGACACAGCTGTGTAGGCAGTTTGGTGTGACGAAATCATATTAAATTACGTCATATTAAATGACGTCAGTAAATCTGTTCGACTAAATCAAAGTCCGCATACTACTGATTTTTTTTTCAACTGACAGATTGGTCTCTCTCTCTCTTCGTCGTCATTTCTTTCGGTTCATGGTGCATTCCTTACGCGTATCTGTAAACGTTCATTTTGATTCTCTCTCTCTCTCTCTCTCTCTCTCTCTCTCTCTCTCTCTCTCTCTCCTCATCCTAGCACAAGATAGTGGGCCAACGTCGGGCCAGACAGACACGTCGTATCGCTGTCGACCCGACGTTGGTCCGACATGCTCTGCTGGCTGGGTCTGTCTGTCTGTCTGTCTGTCTGTCTCTCTCTCTCTCTCTCTCTCTCTCTCTCCCAAGTATGGTTAAATTACCAAAATAATTCAACTCATCAGACTGCACAGCACATTAAACAATGCACCCCCCCCCCCTCCCCGTAATCCTGAATCATGCGAGAAAATAATGACTTGATAAGATATCGAAACGCGCATGCGTAACCTCCGTAACCCAACGCAGAATTGGCTCTCAGTTGAACACGGTTTTTGTTAATGTAACAAGCTCGCGACAACTCTAACTCAGTCCGTATGACAGACTGATATGTCCTTGACAAATGTGCGAAAAATTATCTAAATCTGGAGGGGAGCATTTTTTTGTGCCATTTTTTCCCGACATGTGTATCGAAGTAACGGGACGTCAATAAATTGAGGGGTCATGGTTTCGCGGCGTCTGCTTAGTCGGTTTAAGCATTCAAGTTATCTACCCTTTTCTGTAGACCTCAGAAAAGATGATTCTCTTTAAATGTCTCTCGTTTTTTTCCAATCTACATCTCGTAACAACATGTAATGGCCTATAAATTACCGGAAGTTCTTGTGATTTTCTTCCTTATTTTTTCTGACAAAATATAGTCCCAACCGGCGGAAGCAGATTGCGAATAGAATCATAGCAACGGCCTTAGATGCCGCCCTACTGTTAGCAGAATGAAAAGAGCATTATCACAATAATAATAAAAATAATAATAATAATAATGATAATAATAATAATAAACGTGCGCCTTAACAATTCGCTTTAGAACCTTAAAAATAAATAATGATAAAATACTACTGTCATTTGGTTAATCGCTTTTATTTTTCAATAGCAATCATACTTAAAACTAAGATGAGAAATTCTAAAGTTGTGTAATTCGCTTTTCATGTCTTTAAACTTCGTTTTAACTGAGATCTCAAAACAAATCAGTGGTAAAATTGGCAACTACAGCAATAGATGCCATACTTCTTGCCAGCGAAAGGAAAAAGATGTAGAGAGTGACCAAGGGGTCATGGATACCATCGGCAGATGCAACCATGTATTGCAGAGCACAATTTTTAAGTTTATGACCTTGTTCTCAATTTCTAAATAATAAGTTTATGACCTTGATCTGCTGACAGCAGTATCTTTTTTGCACCCACAAAAGTGTCAACATATCAAACCTAATCATAGGTTTGAAGTATGCAATGAAAACCATAACTATACAAAAACTTTATCATGACTGTCTCAATCAAAGGTCAAAGTGTGCAATCTTGGCAGCATAAGTCACATCAGTGTTACTTTACTTTGTCAGCTGTCAAGTGATACCACATATCAACTTCAATAACATAAACGATAGAGATCAAATGTTTTACATAATTATGTTAACATGAAGTTCATGCAAAGTTCTGTCTATTGGGGCTGCGCGATTTTGGCAATCGGACTGCAAATGAAGCATGCCTATGCAAGTTTCAAAAACAGAAACGCGCGGCTAGTGGTCCAGACTGGTCGCAAGTCTTATTCCCAACCAGCAGGCAGGATGAATGCGTAATGATCCAGACGCTGGTACAAGCACTCAGCATGCATCTCCTACCGGCTTGGTCATGCAGAAGTGCTGCTTGTTGAACCGCAACAGGGACGAACTCATCGACCCCCGCATCCGATGACCCCGACACGTACAGAATGGCCTTCTCCAAATGTTGGAAAGCGTAGCACTCTGTTGCGTACGGGTAGGTTCGACCCGTAGGCTTACTGATAAGCAGGTAGAGGTCGTGGTCACCGCAGTGGCGGACAGCTTGACAATCGTAATGGTCTTGTACCCGAAAATTCTGGTCGATCGTTACAAAGTCCATATCTGTCGTAAGCGGTTCGTAGGCTGGCTTAGGCGGTGAAGTCTTGCGTCATTGCTTCTTTGGTGGCTCCGGCGGTGTAGGTTGAGAAGGCTCTGGCTCTGGCGAGGAAGGCGCTAGTGCAGGCGAAGGTCGTTGCAGTGTCTGCGCGGGTGCAGGTTTCTTGTAGTGATATCTCCGTCGCAGAAGGCTGCTGTTTCTTCACTGTCTTCTTGAGTCTGGCTGGAACAGGAGTGCTCAGATCGCAGCGACGAGTGACATTGAAACACTGGTGCTGAATGCCTGTAGTCACTTCAGGTCCCCAATGATGTCAGCATGACTTTAAGAAAGCCACAAGTAGCTCTAGAAGCAGTAATCTTCATCAGGTCTAAGAAAGTTGTTTTTAAAAGACTGTCTATAAATCTAAAGACTGTCTGTAAATTTTAAGACTTTTTAGTCTTAGGATTAAGGAAAATCATGAGAATGATGAAACACGAAAAAATCGCATTCTCATACGGAGTCCCAGTCTTCAACAGTCTTCATCTCATTCAAAGAAATGTGTTGCTAAAAACTGCATGTATTTTATTTTCTGTACATATTGTTTTAATGTTAGAAAATAATTAAGAAATAAAACAACTCAGTTCTTTCCCTTAGAACATAAATGCGGTGAAACTCCACAGAAAGGGACTCCCATGAAATATATGACAAGGGCCGAACATAAGACGAGTTTCGAGCTGACGTCATTTCGGTTTCGGACATTTTACTGTTGTAGGTAGTCTGAAACTTTCATCAATTTTAGTTGTCAGAAAACCTGTCTGTCGAATCGAGTGGTCAGGTCAGTATGTTCACAAAATGATGTAAATATTATACACTTCTATTTCTTTGCTCTTTTTACATATGAATCTGACTCCAAACCTGTTTTTCTGAGAAATCTTCACTAATGGTTGAAGGAATATAATTAAGTAAAACTTACTATTTGATTTGCAGTTACACCGATAACGACTAAATTACTATAAATAGCAAAATGCGATTTTTTTTCGTTTTACGCCATTTTCATGGTTTTATTTGTGTCAGTCTTTGAAATTACAGAATTTACAGACAGTCTTTAAATATATAGACTATCTTTAAATAAAACAACTTTCTGAGAAGACGATCTGGATTGTTCGAGAGCTGAGCAGAGAATGATGACACTGTGGATCAGCTCAGCATACTCGTGGTTTGTAAAGAAGCATAGACGTGCTATCCCCAGGTCGCCATCTGGAATTATTTAATAACACAGTTCTTTCTCCCTGGCTTTTCTTTTCTTTAAGCCGATGGGGAGAGAATAGACTATGTGGAGAGCAGAACTGAACTGGGTTTTTAAGAAAGCTCATAGGGACTACCCCAGAATGTGAAGAGAAAACTAAAAACGGTGTTATAAACTATACGAATTCATATTACGCAAAATGACACACATGAGTCCTTATGCTACAATATCACAAAGCTTGTTTCTTTTGAAAGAAATTATGTGAGATAGATGCAAAGGCGATGATCAGGAAAGTCTTGTTAATTAGCATTATGTCACCGAGTCATAAAGTGCACAACTGGAAGGGAGGTAATAATGAAAAACAGGCAAGAAAGAGCTTTCTAAAAAAAAAAAAAAAACACTAATATAGTGGAACATTTTACCATCAAGAAAAAAAAACGAAGAGAATCCACAACCTATATCTTTAAGTAGAAATAGTGGTTACTTCAGGGTCCATGCTCGGGCAAAATCTGGCCCCAAAAATAGATAGAAGTCGCTGCTCCCTCTTGAGAAAATAAGGATAAGTTTGCTGAATACAGGGAGAAGTGAGTGCGGCTGGCTAACTAGTCCTTGCGCTTACAGCAAAGACTCTGATCAGAATGCACTGAAGCGCAGGCTGATTAGTCTTTGTTTACGTTTTAGAGCGTTTTACTGCGTGACTTTGCTAGGTATACGCTCCGTATATTGCAATGCCATGTATATTTTTGAAATGTCAAAGCAAACGCAGCTGTAGCCATATATAACCGTAAGTACTTCGATTATTGCCGTTCTGCTACGTTTAAAGCACGCAGTAAAACCTAGCCCTCAATGCGTGACAGTGAAACTATGACCTATGTTGCCATGTAGTAGATTTTCACTACTACGTTTATTGTCGTTCTGCTACGTTTTTAATGCGCTCAAACATAGCTCTCAATACGTGACAGCGTGACTGCGCCTAACTCGTACACACAACACAATATACCATGCCTAGGCGTCCTCGTAAACTTAGATACGAGCATTTAACAACAACTTTAGTTTGCCTGAGCAATGAAATTTATTTCCGCGCAGCGCACTTATGTCTATTAATTTCGAGTAGCGGTTTTCAGTTACTGGATATCAGTATGTTACTTGTAACTGTAATGAAGTTGTGATAACAGGGATTACATTAGTTTTCTTAGTTTTGTTATAAAATAGGTCGTGTTACTCGTTTGAACGACACTAATAAGGAACAATATATATGTATATTGGATCCGTGCCACCCATAAGAAAGATTAGTTATCCCAGCGGCCACATGACGTTTAGGCAACGTCGTACCAACGTCAATGCAACGTCATGTCAGTAAAACTGTCTATACTGACACAGAAACAGTAGTGACTTTCAGTCGCAATAGCTGATAAAACGCCTTTTTCTCGTTGGAGAAGAGGCAGCTGATTACTTTCCTTTCCGTTGCATTCTTACTGTATATCAAATATTTGGTTTGCTCTTCCTGTTGGTGTCATTGGTAACATGTTTTCTGTGATGTCGCCCTTTCTGGCCATCTTCCTTAGTATTTCGCTTTTTCTCAATTCAAATAAATTGCAAATCAGCGTCAGGCATACGAAAAGGGCGTTGCCAGACGGTTCAACAATTTGCGGATGCTGGAATAAGGATACATTCAACAACAGATATGTTGTGCCGCTTGCTAGCGTAGGGCAAGCTTTTTGTGAAACCGCATACTTGTAAATTAAGTAACTTTCATTTATGGTCATTTCGCCAAATAGACACACTACATAGAAAAAACGAAGTATCCCTGCATATTTTTGACTGGTTCACATTGTTTCGTCACGTCGAATATGATTGCAATTAGGAAAGTGTAGCGAGAAGTCTGCACTGGAGCGAAAATGCTTCAAATTTCACATAAACACTGTGGAAAGGTCCTGAGGGACCTTTCCAACTACCTTTAAAGCGGGCTAGGAACCGGTCTATTCATGGTTACACGTTCTACCCCAATGTTTACGGCTGTTTGTTGGACCACATCAGTTAGTTTTATCCTGCGCAAATTTTTGAAGGAGTGATTAGCAAAAGAAATTCTTCTAGACAGAGATATTGCTAGTCAAACTGCTTTATCTCATTTGCTCATTACCAAATTGATTTTATTGCTTATTTTAATGATGTTTAATAGACTAATTACCGAAATTTATGACAAATTAATCCTATAAATAAGCATTTATTAAACTTAACCATATTTGCCCTTGAGGCGAACAGGGGTTCGGGTCAAGAGCGACTTATTAAAACCATGGTGTTTATTAAACGCGAAGTGTCGTGGGCATGTATTTGTATACTTAAACTCACTACTCTTACCTAGTTCCCCATCTTACTCCCTGCATAATACACCACATTATCATACAACATTCTTTCCCTCACTACACTGTTGTACTTTAACCCTCCTTTACCCTACTCCACCCTACACTACCCTACCCCACCCTGCACTATCATCCCTACCATACCTTATCCTACTCTATCCTTTCCTATACTACCCTTCCCCACCTACCCTACGACCCTTCCTCTACATTATACACCATACCTACCAGATCTTAGTTTTATACCAAACCTCCCATCCTCGGTAGCCCAGGTGTGATCCATAAAGTTTAACTTCATTCATCGCGATGAATATAGTTTACGAAATGAAGTGCACCTGGGTCACCGAGGATAAAAACCTGCTTTTCCTACAAGATCCCATCCTGCCCTGCTTATCCTTCCCTGCAAAAATTACCATACCATATCCAACTAACAATACCTACCATACATTCTCCTACTCTTATCATCCATGCTCGCCCATTTCCTGCGCATACCCGCCCTACTAACCCCCTTTTTTACACCCTACCCCAAAAGAACCCTCTCCCAAACTTCACCTACCCACACTATTTCACCCGTAACCCTTACTCTACTCTATCTCTATCCTGCACCATTGCTCAGGAGGTCTAAAGGTGTTGGTTTTGTTGGCCAGTCACTGGAACAACAATAACTGCTGTTTGCTCTTCTATTACTGCTACTATTACTACTACTACTACTACACAATGTACTTTCACGTCTGTTCTTCTACTAAATGTACTTGAACAGAAGTGAAGGCAATGATCAGGAATCTATACAATTAACCCAAGCTCGCAACACACCAAAGAAAAAGAAACACAAACATGAAATAACTAGACCCTAATGGAAACATCAATAGCGGAAAGCCTTAAGGACAGTAACTTTCCCACAAAATGGCTAATTGGCTATCCAAAACATTTTATATAAGCGATACACACACTCAAAGACAAAAACCATAGCAAAAAAAAAAAAAAAAAAAAAAAAAAAACGCGACAGAAGTCTGCTTAGGAGATATGTAGTAACAGAGTTCTAGTTCTAGTAGAAGTAAAACAAAGATCAGGAATTGATACAATTAACTTACTCCACCCATAAAAGACACCAAAGGGAAAGAAATACAAACATTAAGCGACCAGACCATAATGGAAACCCAAACAAAGGAAGGCCATAAGGACAGTTACTTTCCCACAAAATGGCCATATGGCCATCCAAAACCAAAAGACACAAGTGATACACACAGTAAGTAACAAACAACAACATAAATAAATCGCCACAGAAGAGCCGCCTTGGAACGGTCAGTGGAAGATTTCCACTGGGGGGCTTAAATCGATTTTACGTGGCCACAATCCTCGCCCTTACTTCCGTCGCGATTTAGACAAATAATTTGTTCAGTCCGCATGAAGGCCTCCTAACTCATCAGTGCAACATCTCCGTGAACACAAAAATCAATTTAATTTCTGTTGTTGCTACTACTAGAACTAGAACTACTAGAATTTGATTTCTGTGTTCACGGAGATGTTGCACTGATGAGTTAGGAGGCCTCCATGCGGACTGAACAAATTATTTGTCTAAATCGCGACGGAAGTAAGGGCGAGGATTGTGGCCACGTAAAATCGATTTAAGCCCCCCAGTGGAAATCTTCCACTGACCGTTCCAAGGCGGCTCTTCCGTGGCGATTTATTTATGTTGTTGTTTGTTACTTACTGTGTGTATCACTTGTGTCTTTTAATTTTGGATGGCCATATGGCCATTTTGTGGGAAAGTAACTGTCCATATGGCCTTCCTTTGTTTAGGTTTCCATTATGGTATGGTCGCTTAATGTTTGTATTTCTTTCCCTTTGGTGTCTTTTATGGATGGAGTAAGTTAATTGTATCAATTCCTGATCTTTGTTTTACTTCTACTTTCGATAGAAGAACTAAATAGAAGCCTCCGTGGTGTAATGGTTATATGCTACTCGCCTATTAAACTATGGGTGTGGTTTCGACCACGAGCTCTCCTGACTTTCGAGTGAGTCTTTAAACTAAGGTCCCATCTCTGTATGACCTCAGTTGTTGGGGGACATAAAACTCCAAAAACACAAAAGAACTCAAAGTTGTTGGTCTTCGTAGTGACAACACCTGCTGCTACTCCTGCTCCTTCTATTAATAACGTAGTTGTATTTACAGGTAGGAATAAAACCACCAGAAACAGTAGCAGCAGTAGATTTATTTGTACTTATTTTTCTACTCATGTAAGTGAACTGTAACTACCTCTTCAGCTAAATTAGGCAGAAGTCAAACTGTTTTCATTGGTGGGGAAAGCTGGGGTCAATTTCCTGTACTCTCGAAGTTCCTAACGGAACTGTTGTGGGTACCATTTTTTCTTGCTTCATATTAAGGAACTGCTAGAAAACATACAGTCACAGGTTCGTTTTTTTTTTGCAGACGACACTGCCGTTTATCTGACATTGCAAGGCAGGCTTCAGAATGATTTGAATTTGCCTCATGAATGGAAGGGAAAAAAGGATATGGAGTTTAATTTATCCAAGTGTCAAGTCTTGCACATTACAAGATCTCGTCACCCTATCTGGTCTTACTTTTGGACTTACAGTTGAAATCAGCCTGCATGTACTCCTCGCGAGGCAGTGTTTCAGTGTGCAAAGATAGAAATTTTCGTCATCAGCATCGATTTGTTTTTTAACGTAATTTTAACCATAATGAAGTTTATACATCCACAATAAAACACTGTTTTCTAGGTGTTGGTCGCTATCCTATGTTTTTGACACACAACTTTAAATCCACCTATCAGTAGGCCATTTATTAGTACAACCTGGTGATGCAAGCAATGCTACATGCATCCCAACCAACGTGACACATCGAGAAAGCTGGTGTCCGAATAAATATGAGGGCACAGCTCTGCTCACATGCATCAGCAACAAGACTCCTACTATAAATATTGCACTTTTTCCCTTGCTCCTAGAATTTGGAAATGCTCAAGGGCGACTGCTACATTATAGCAAAATAAATAAAGCTACTTTTTAAAATGTATTCCAATAATGCAGTTGTAAGGTGCCAATTAATTGTCATTTAATTGGCTGTTTAAATACTGTTCGACCCAAGGGAAAAGCCAAAAAATCAAAACTCTGGAGTGTTCGAGTCAAGGGCGATATTGTTCGTCTCAGGGGCGGATTCGGGTATTCGGGTTTACACGTTTTCAACAAAAGAATCAGCGGCAAAAGACCGTCTGACAGATGGTGAACCAGTCCAGAAAGGTTCAACTAATACCCCAAACTATGCACATAGGGAATAAATGCCTGTGGACGGAAAGAACAAGCAGTTTAGTCTTAAGGTGTTCGACTTATGGGCGACTAGTCACAGAGCAGCATACTCCCCAGCAGTGGTGACCCCTCGGTCTTATTGACTTTCTGAAGGTCCGATTAAGACCGAGGGGTCACCACTGTTGGGGAGTTTGACCCCTATCTACCTGTCTATCTTCATATAGACAAATCCAAAGTCTACGTCACACAAGGTCATAGGTCATTAGCCTCGTTTTATCTGGTGGGCAAAAAAAATTCGGGTTCCATACTCTACCGTTGATGTAGCACGAATTGTTTTCTGTAATAACTATTGTTAAATCGTCTGTCTATCAGAACTGTTTGCCACAAAACATTTTTGACATTAAACTGCTTCTTTTTCGTATAAAATTGGATAGAAGAGAGGAAATTTTCCCAGACACCACTTAGTATAAATTGCCCTTCAATTACCATAAAGTCACCATACAACCTATGAAATATGAGTCATCTTGTGTTTGACCTCCTATTTGGAGTTTGTTGCTTGCTGTTGGCAACATGCCTAGCATCCTTTTCCATCTGTAGCGGACAGGACCCACAGGAAATCCCCGTTGACATTTTCCCAGTGGATACATGTGGTACAACAGCAAACGAATATATAACTTTGCACACCATTTGCCCCACGTTTTTACGGTATCTATTCTAAAAAAAATCGGTAAGGATGAAGGGATTTCCTGGTTCAAACAAACTTTTTTACCTGTATATATTCAAAGTTATAATAGGTAATGCTTGGGACGTGGAATCAAATCCTGGTCCAATTTCCCTAAATGACAGTTCACATTTTCTCTGTGGACTTTGTCAAAGAAGTGTTGGCTGGGCAGACCGAGGAATTTGCTGTGACACTTGCAATATCTGGTATCACATAGACTGCCAAGGCATGTCATCGACTATGTATAGTCTATATAACAGATCATCGAACATGAAAGTAGCATGGGAATGCATGAAATGTGGAATGCCAAACTTTTCCACATCTCTGTTTGACACTTCATCTTCTACTGACACTTATAACCAAAATGAACCTTTATCAACCCTGTCCGAACCTAACAGTCCGATACCAGACAACATTGGCCCGCCCACTGCAGCTTCGCCCATTGTGCAGCAGTCAAAAGAAGCAAAACCAAAGACCAAAAAGGCGGTCCTTAACCACCCCCTCAGAATATTGATTATGAATTGACAGTCAATAAAGAACAAAAGGGCTGAACTTCATACTATTATCGACTCAGCTAAGCCGGACATTATTTTGGGCAATGAGTGCTGGCTAACCCCAGAAATTAAAAACTCAGAAATTTTTCCAGAATCTTTTGAGGCTATCAGGAAAGACAGAGTTGGGGATGCACATGGAGGTGTCTTTGTGGCTTTCAAGCGAGACCTACTCTGTACAGAAAGTCCGGAGTTGGACACCAAATGTGAATTAGTTTGGTGTTAATTGAACATCATTGGATGTAGGACTCTGTACCTTGGTTCATTTTATCGCCCACCAGATCAAATTGACCCAGAATATCTTGAGGCTTTTAATTCATCTTTGTCTAGGATAATTTCAAATGCAAAGGCTCACATTTTGGTTGGTGGAGGCTTCAATTGTGGAGATATTGAATGGAGCAACATGCAGTCGCCCCATGGGGTATCTAAAAGGCAGCCACAGCAACAACTTTTAGATATAATTAAAGAACACTGCCTGGCCCAAGTAATTAATATACCCACCCGACAAGAAAAAACCCTCGATCTATTACTTACAAAATCCCCATCCCCAGTTAATCGAGTTAAGGGGATGCCCCCAATCGGCAAAGCTGATCACGACATAGTCCTTATTGAATATGACATAAAAGCAAAACGAATCAGACAAGCCCCGCGTAAAATATATCTATATAAACGTGCGGATATGGATGGTCTGCGAGACCATATGGCGCGATTTAGAGATTCGTTCCTGTCCTCCGACCTTTCGCACATGTCAGTTAATGATATGTGGGTCAATTTTAAGACCGAACCAGTGCTTCAGCTGAAGTGCACGAGCCACCAGATGCTTTTAGCTTTATGAGTGTTACCATATATGGGTATGGCGGCCATTTTGGTCATGTGACCTGGACCTAAAACGGTTCCCCCAATAAATGCGCCTTATCGTAAGGAACAAAAAAATATCTTATACTTTAGTACTGTATTCTAAATCGTTTGCAGGATAAAATGTATTCTCACTTTTCCAGTACAAAAGCATATGTGTCAAAGTTTGGCCTAGGCACAAAGAAGGTCAAGGTCAACCCAGGGTCACCATTTTAGCAATTTATGATGGGCCTACGTCCTAGATGCTATTTATCAAGTTTCGTGGAAATCTGCCCGCGTGGTTCTGGAGAAGACTATTTTTGAAGGGTTTTTACCATATATGGCTTGGCGCCATTTTGGTCATGTGACCTGGACCCCATGAGCAAATTTTGGTTTCCCCCATCCCATAGAGGCTCCATATGAAATTTGACTTCAAACGGCCCAACGGTTTCCGAGGAGAAGCGGTTCGAAAATTTTCACATTTTCGTCTCGGCGAGGCTATACTAAATGGAATGTAATATTTCGCAAGTTCATTTGTAAGATCTCATTGATATCTATCAGTATGCCAAAAATTGTTTAAATATTCCAAGCTGTTAAGTCACTATCACCATTTTTCACAAACGGGTTAAGGAAGGACAGACAGACAGACCATATATGGCTTGGCGGCCGTTTTGGTCATGTGACCTGGACCCCATGAGCAAATTTTGGTTTCCCCCGTCCCATAGAGGCTTCATATGAAATTTGATTTCAACCGGCCCAACGGTTTCCGAGGAGAAGCAGTTCGAAAATTTTCACATTTTTCGCCTCGGCGAGGCTATACTAAATGGAATGTAATATTTCGCAAGTTCATTGGTTAGATCTCATTGACATCTATCAGTATGCCAAAAATTGTTTAAATATTCCAAGCGGTTAAGTCACTATCACCAATTTTCACAAACGGGTTACGGACGCACCCAAAGAAGGTCAAGGTCAACCCAGGGTCACCATTTTAGCAATTTATGATGGGCCTACGTCCTAGATGCTATTTATCAAGTTTCGTGGAAATCTGCCCGGGTGGTTCTGGAGAAGACTATTTATGAAGGGTTTTTACCATATATGGCTTGGCGGCCATTTTGGTCATGTGACCTGGACCCCATGAGCAAATTTTGGTTTCCCTATCCCATAGAGGCTCCATATGAAATTTGACTTAAATCGGCGCAACGGTTTCCGGAAGAAGCAGTTAAAAAATGTTCACATTTTTTTGCCTCGGCGAGGCTATACTAAATGGAATGTAATATTTCGAAAGCTCATTGGTTAGATCCCATTGATACCTATCAGTATGCCAAAAATTGTTTAAATATTCCAAGCGGTTAAGTCACTATCACAAATTTTCAGAAACGGGTTACGGACGGACAGACAGACAGACCATATATGGCTTTGCAGCCATTTTGGTTATGTGACCTGGACCCCATGAGCAAATTTTGGTTTCCCCCATCCCATAGAGGCTCTATATGAAATTTGACTTCAATCGGCCGAACGGTTTCCGAGGAGAAGCAGTTCAAACAATTTCACATTTTTTGCCTTGGCGAGGCTATACTAAATGGAATGTAATATTTCGCAAGTTCATTGGTAAGATCTCATTGATATCTATCAGTATGCCAAGCACTGTTTAAATTATCCAAGCGGTTAAGTCACCGTCACCATTTTTCACGAACGGGTTACGGACGGACAGACAGACAGACCATATATGGCTTGGCGGCCATTTTGGTCATGTGACCTGGACCCCATGAGCAAATTTTGGTATCCCCCGGCCCATAGAGGCTTCATATGGAATTTGATTTCAATCGGCCCAACGGTTTCCAAGGAGAAGCAGTTCGAAAATTTTCACTTTTTTCGCCTCGGCGAGGCTATACTAAATGGAATGTAATATTTCGCAAGTTCATTGGTTAGATCTCAGTGATTTCTATCAGTATGCCAAAAATTGTTTAAATATTCCAAGCGGTTAAGTCACTATCACCAATTTCACAAACAGGTTACGCGCGGACCCAAAGAAGGTCAAGGTCAACCCAGGGTCACCATTTTAGCAATTTATGATGGGCCTACGTCCCAGATGCTATTTATCAAGTTTCGTGGAAATTTGCCCAGTGGTTCTGGACAAGACTATTTATGAAGGGTTTTTACCATATATGACTTGGGGCCATTTTGGTCATGTGACCTGGACCCCATGAGCAAATTTTGGTTTCCCTATCCCATAGAGGCTCCATATGAAATTTGACTTCAATCGGCCCAACGGTTTCCGAGGAGAAGCAGTTCAAAAATTTTCACATTTTTTTCCTCGGCAAGGCTGTACTAAATGGAATGTAATATTTCTCAAGCTCATTGGTTAGATCTCATTGATATCTATCAGTATGCCAAAAATTGTTTAAATATTCCAAGCGGTTAAGTCACTATCACCAATTTTCACAAACGGGTTACGGACGGACAGACAGACAGACCATATATGGCTTGGCGGCCATTTTGGTCATGTGACCTGGACCCCATGAGCAAATTTTGGTTTCCCCCATCCCATAGAGGCTCCATGTGAAATTTGACTTCAATCGGCCCAACGGTTTCCGAGGAGAAGCAGTTCAACAAATTTCACATTTTTGCCTCGGCGAAGCTATACTAAATAGAATGTAATATTTCGCAAGTTCATTGGAAGATCTCATTGATATCTATCAGTATGCCAAAAAAATGTTCAAATATTCCAAGCGGTTAAGTCACTATCACCAATTTTCACAAACGGGTTACGGACGAACAGACAGACAGACCATATATGGCTTGGCGGTCATTTTGGTCATGTGACCTGGACCCCATGAGCAAATTTTTGTTTCCCCCGTCCCATAGAGGCTTCATATGAAATTTGGTTTCAATCGGCCCAACGGTTTCCAAGGAGAAGCAGTTCAAAAATTTTCACATTTTTTGCCTCGGCGAGGCTATACGAAATGGAGTGTAATATTTCTCAAGTTCATTGGTTAGATCTCATTGATATCTATCAGTATGCAAACAATTATTTAAATATTCCAAGCGGTTATGTCACTATCACCACTTTTCACAAACGGGTTACGGACGGACCCAAAGAAGGTCAAGATCAACCCAGGGTCACCATTTTAGCAATTTATGATGGGCCTACGTCCCAGATGATATTTATCAAGTTTCGTGGAAATCTGCCCAGTGGTTCTGGAGAAGACTATTTATGAAGGGTTTTTATCATATATGGATTGGCAGCCATTTTGGTCATGTGACCTGGACCCCATGAGCAAATTTTGGTTTCCCTATCCCATAGAGGCTCCATATGAAATTTGACTTTAATCGGCCCAACGGTTTCCGAGGAGAAGCAGTTCAAAAATTTTCACATTTTTTGCCTCGGCGAGGCTATACTAAATGGAATGTAATATTTTGCAAGCTCATTGGTTAGATCTCATTGATATCTATCAGTATGCCAAAATTGTTTAAATATTCCAAGCGGTTAAGTCACTATCACCAATTTTCACAAACGGGTTACGGACGGACAGACAGACAGACCATAAATGGCTTGGCGGCCATTTTGGTCATGTGACCTGGACCCCATGAGCAAATTTTGGTTTCCCCCATCCCATAGAGGCTCCATGTGAAATTTGACTTCAATCGGCCCAACGGTTTCCGAGGAGGAGCAGTTCAAAAAATTTCACATTTTTGCCTCGGCGAAGCTATACTTAAAAGAATGTAATATTTCGCAAGTTCATTGGAAGATCTCATTGATATCTATCAGTATGCCAAAAAATGTTCAAATATTCCAAGCGGTTAAGTCACAACACAAATTTTCACAAACGGGTTACGGACGAACAGACAGACAGACCATATATGGCTTGGCAGCCATTTTGGTCATGTGACCTGGACCCCATGAGAAAATTTTGGTTTCCCTATCCCATAGAGGCTCCATATGAAATTTGACTTAAATCGGCCCAACGGTTTCCGAGGAGAAGCAGTTCAAAAATTTTCACATTTTTTGCCTCGGCGAGGCTATACTAAATGGAATGTAATATTTTGCAAGCTCATTGGTTAGATCTCATTGATATCTATCAGTTTGCCAAAAATTGTTTAAATATTCCAAGCGGTTAAGTCACTATCACCTATTTTCACAAACGGGTTACGGACGGACAGACAGACAGACCATATATGGCTTGGCGGCCATTTTGGTCATGTAACCTGGACCCCATGAGCAAATTTTGGTTTCCCCCATCCAATAGAGGCTCCATATGAAATATGACTTCAATCGGCCCAACGGTTTCCGAGGAGAAGCAGTTCAAAAATTTCCACATTTTTGCCTCGGCGAGGCTATACTAAATGGAATGTAATATTTCGCAAGCTCATTTGTTAGATCTCATTGATATCTATCAGTATGCCAAAAATTGTTTAAATATTCCAAGCGGTTACGTCACTATCACCAATTTTCACAAACGGGTTACGGACGGACGGACGGACAGACTGACAGAATGACAGAATGCCAGAATGACACGGTGATTTTAGGGCACTCTTAGAAATCAACCGACTTCAGTCGGTTGCTTTTTCTGCGGGTCGTGCAATTAACTGCGGCTATGGAAAGGTTTGTTCCAACGAAAATGACCAAAACAAAGCATAGTGCGCCTTGGATCGACAATACGATCAAGCATCTAATTAAAAGACGCAATCGAATGTACTTTCGTGCTCGTAAGTCTAGTAGCCCTGACGTTAAGAGCCATTACAAACGGTTCAGAGCACACGTACAAAAGGTAATAAGAGATGCATATTGGAAGCATGTTTCCAGCATCTTTACCTTTGAGGATGATAATACAGATCCCGACAGTCCCCAGAAGAGTGGTAAAGTAAACAAGTTTTGGTCATTCGTAAAGTCCCTGAAAAAGGAAGCATTTGGGATCACTTCGTTAAGGGATAAACGGTATTCTCAAAACATATTCGCGCGATAAGGCCAACATATGTAACAAACAGTTTCAATCTGCATTTACGCGTGAAACTGATGGTGAGCTACCAACTAAAGGTAATAGTCAGTTCCCCTCAATGGGGTACATAACAGTTGACCCAAATGGGGTCGCTAAACTGGTAGGTAAGCTCAAAATACATAAGGCATCTGGGTCGGATGACCTGAATGCCAGGGTGCTTAAGGAATGCGGTTCTGAAATTTCACCTGTGCTGGCCTTTATCTTCAATGAATCACTTGCCCAGGGCACTGTACCAGATGACTGGCGTCAAGCTAATGTTACCCCGGTCTATAAAAAAGGAGAAAAATATGACGCAGCAAATTATAGACCAGTGTCACTTACATGCATCTGTTGCAAAACCCTGGAGCATATAATAGTTAGTAGCATCAACAAGCACCTAGCCTTTGAGGGCATTCTTGTTGACTGTCAGCATGGTTTCCGAAGTCAAAGGTCTTGCGAAACGCAACTTGTTCAATTTTACCATGACATTGTGAGCAATCTGGATGGGGCCATAAACCGTGGCCACAAACAGATTGACTTGATCATCATGGACTTCGCTAAGGCCTTTGACAAGGTACCTAAATCACGGGAGGCTATTGTATAAATTGGATTACTATGGGATAAGAGGATCCACACTTAGGTGGATTAGCTCATGGCTCTCAGGGCGCTAACAACAAGTTGTACTTGATGGCCAAGCGTCTTATCCAGTCCCTGTTTTATCTGGTGCCCCCAAGGTTCGGTCCTTGGACCGGTCCTTGCTTGGTATTCATTAATGATCTCCCTGATAATATCAGGTCATCTGTCCGTTTGTTTGCTGATGATTGTGTTCTTTATAGGAATATATATTTTACTTCTGACTGTCTTATTCTACAAGATGACCTGAATCAACTAGCACAGTGGGAGGCCGATTGGCAGATGAAGTTCAATGTGGCCAAATGTCATTCAATGAGGGTGTCGCAACACCCTCCGGACAAACAATTTAAGTTTGACTATACGCTACCCCAGCAAATCTTGGAGCAGGTTCAATCCGCCAAATATCTTGGTATCACCATCACTGATGATCTTGATTGGGGTCAACACGTTTCAGAAATAATATCAAAAGCAACTAGGACTTTAGGATTTCTTAGACGAAACTTGGCTTTTGCCCCTAGGCAGACAAAGGATGTTGAATATAAAACATTGGTTCGCCCTCAGCTTGAATATGCATCACCCATTTGGCATCCCTATGTTAAAACTCAGAATCAGCAGGTGGAGAAGGTGCAGAGGACAGCTGCTCGATGGACATGCCGACGATGGCGCAATAGAAGTAGCGTCGGTGACATGCTTAACGAGCTAGAATGGCCGTCCATAGAGGCCCGTCGTGAGCAGTCCTCTTTAACCTTCTATAAGATACATTCAGGTACAGCGGCCGTTAATAAAGACAAATACTTGACCCCTGTGACAGTTTCAACCCGAACAAGGGCATCAAAAGTAAACAACTCGCAGTATCATACGTACCAGTCCTACAGTGATGCCCTGAAAAGTTCCTTTTTTCCTAGGACTATTCCCCAGTGGAATAGTCTTCCCTCTTCTGTGGTGAATGCTCAAACTGCAGAGGAGTTCAAAGCCCGTACAGTGTAAGATTGAGACTCAGAGGTAAGCGTTTTAGTATACCTCTGTTATTCAGATTGTAAATAGTTTTAAGGACTCATCCAGTGACTTCTCTTTAAATTTTTTAGCTAAATTCTAAATTTAGCTACGCACCCAACTGAGGTAATGGCCAAATATGACCGACTCAGTATAAAAAGATAGATAGATAGAAAATATTCATGCTTTAATCTTATTTTCATTCGTTAAATAAACGCATCGACTACGTTTTGGCATGATGGTGGATAGTTTTATAACGCTTTTTAGCTAGGCAACAAAATGTGCGATAAAATGTCAGAAGAGACTGGTTCTATATCATTTATTACTTCAAAAAACCAAACTGACAAGGATCATTTAATTTTGTGAAGAAGAAATGAGTTTAATCACACGATACATATTCGAAATTCTCGTAGACACTGTACGGCAACAGCCATGTTTTGCCAACCAGATAAAAGAGTACCTCTGCAGGGGAGGTAATTGGCGCATGCGCAGTGAAATGTAAACAAGGTCACGTGTCAAAACATTGGATCCGTCTATAGATGAGTTTAGGCTGATTTACTTCCTTGGTTACGCTGCGCATGCGCAGTCTTGTGTGGCAAAAAGTAATCAATCGAGCCCGTGCGTGTACAGTAAACTAAGGAAAAATAAGTTTTTTTAGCACAGTGTTTGTGATTTCATCCACAACATTCATAGGCTTTTATAATGCAGTTCAGCGGCCCCCGCCCATCGTGGCTTGAAGAAATAGATTGACAGCATGATCCTTCCACGCAGAGCTGAAACCGACCCGCACACGAGTACTGGTAAACCGCTTAAAGGATCTAAGCCTGCCCAGGCAAAGCGGGGCGAGTCTGACCGTCCATGCTTATAGACCATATTGCTTTCATTGGGCGGCAGGGCTTGAGATGTCGTTTAATCTCAATGTCGGGTAAAAGTCCCACAAAATTTGAAACAACGTCTCCAAAATGACCTTTTCATAGTTGACGGGGACGTTAAACCTCAAATCCAAGAAATAAAAACTTTTGAATCACAACAGTACTTAAAACTTGTTGAAAGCGACGTTAAACCCGAATTCACACACACACACACACACACACAACAGTACTTAGCAGATACCATGTCCGAATATCCGAATTATCCGATTTTATAGGTTGTATGTTTTAAATGAATGCTTGTTTAATTCTCATACCCTGAGTTAGGAAGCCCTGAATAAATCTTTGGCCTGACTTGACTTGCAAGAAAAAAAATGAGCAGTTAAGCAAAATCATTACTGGCAGAGTTTCAGAAGCGATACTTTGAAAAACCTGAACATGAAAGTACCATAGCCAGACTGGATGGCACTAAGAGATTCGGGACGAATGTCATTAGACAGGGATCGAAGGTGTGGCTCGGTATCTGAGTCGGTAGAGTGTTTGTACGGTATACGAGAGGCTCTGGGTTCGCAGAGCTAAAACTGGCCGCACATGAGTTCTGGTAAACCACTATAAACCACATTTTTTTATTTGGCGTCAAGGCTTGAGATGTTATTTAATCTCAATGTGGGTATAGGAAGCAAAGTCTCAAAAATGGCACACATTTAATAGTGTTAACGGGGATGGTGATTTGTTTGTTTGTTTTGATATTAAACGTCCACGTCAACACTATATAGGTCATTTTGGAGACGTTGCTACCAATTCTGTAGGACTTTTACCCGATATTGAGATGAAATGATATCTCAAGCCCTGTCGCCCAATGAAACCAATAGGGTTTATAAGCATGGACCGTCCGATTCGCACCGTTTCGCCTGGGCTGGCTTAGATTCTCTAATTGGTTTACCAGTACTCGTGTACGTTGGTTTCAGCTCTGCGTGGAAGCATCATGCAGCCCATCTATTTCTTCAAGCCTCGATGGGCGGGGGTCGCGGGGACGGCGACTTTCAATATTCAAACAACCCTGTTACCGGTTGTAAACGATTGATCTTTATCACCCACATGTTGAATCCGTCAGGGTGGTAATCCTTCGATTCATCTTCACTGTCTTGCCCCCGCCCATCGGGGCTTTGAGAAATAGATGGGCTGCATGGTGCTTCCACCCAGAGCTGAAGCTGACAACACATGAGTATTGATAAACCGCTTAGAAGGACTAAGCCTGCCCAGGCAAAGTGATGTGAGTCAGGCCGACAAATGCATATAAGCATTTTGGTTCCATTAGGTGGCAGGGTTTGAAATGTCATTTCATCTCAATGTCGGGTAAAAGTCCCACAAAAATGAAAGCAATGTCTTCAAAATGACCTAAATATTGTTTAGGGGGACATTAAACCACAATTCAACCAACCAACCAATCATCTTTACTGTTGCATCGTTTGTCTTGCGATTAGCGCAACAAGACGCGACCATTGTCAGTTAATTATTCGATTATTCTTTTGTTTTGGGTTTAACGACACGTCAACCCCTGTGGGTAATTTTGTCTCCTCTCCCAGAGAAAGGGAGAAAAAAATATAGAAGACATAGTACGTTAAAGTAAAGGACAGAGGATAAAGAGGAAAATAAATGGAAGTGTAGAAACAGAAGGAATAAGAGCACTCCCCACTACCCTTACCTGCTGCAAGGATAGCAGGTCCTACCCAATTGTCAGCCAATATCAGTTGGACGCCACAGTGACGCAAGATATGCGTCACCTTTACCTTACGCTCTACTTAAAATTGTCAAATTCAAAGAAATTAATAACTGCTATCGGATCAGTCTGAACAACAGTTATTTTTGCCACACGAAACTGCGCATGCGCAAAAATACGGAATCGTGGGATAGCATTTCCTTAGCGACCGGTTGCGTCCTAAACTCATCTATAGGAGCTTTTTCGTGACGTATTTCCGGTTCTAAAAATAGAACGGGAAAAGCCCTGGCCGTCATCTTTCGTATTGCTTCAAAGGCAGTGGGACAGATAAAGTGTTAATTACAGCGTAAAACAGTGGAATTCTTTTAAACTTTTGGGGAATTCTAATGTAAGATAATGGGAGAAACACCGATATGCTGTCAGATGTGAAAGTTCGTATTACGAAATGATATATTGTACATACGATCTCTCTCTCTCTCTCTCTCTCTCTCTCTCTCTCTCTCTCTCTCTCTCTCTCTCTCTCTCTCTCTCTCTCTCTCTCTCTCTCTCTCTCTCTCTCTCTCTCTCTCTCTCTCTCTCTCTCTCTCTCTCTCTCTCTCTCTCTCTCTCTTAGCTCTTAGCGCACCAACAATGAGCGAGCGCAGGCAAATGTAAATTACAGTGTGTCGTTAAATGACGCTACGTCAACCGACATGTAGCGTGTCAACAACGTCGTGTCTGCATCAAACCAACTTCAAAGCGATGCATTGAATTTGACATTGCAACGTCGATGAAACGTCACAACGTTTCGTTGGCGATAATACGACGTTGCTTAATAAAATGTCATTTGCCCAGTGCTCAGACCCATCAAGACTCAGTGTGATTGGAACATTAAATTCAAAACAACCGTAGAACACCCTTTCAGAGCATAAGAATGTTAAACACTCCTTCGCAAGTGAAAGATTTTACAGTACAATCTGGTAGATTTGTAGATTGGTTCAACCTGCCCAGCCCTTAGGTCTACATTAACCCATTTGGTACCGGAAACCCCAAAAGGGGTAAGTGACAAACAGTGCAGGCCCTGATCAGACGCCGCGTTCTGCGGCGTCTGATCTGGGCCTACACTGTTTGCAAAAAGTTCGGCTATTTTCCAAATGAATTTTGAAGAAACACAACCTGACAGCCCTAAATTTTGAAAATGACTCCTGCTATATATAAGGAGGAAGATTCCATTTGGTACAAAAAGGGTTATGGGCTTCTTGGATACAGGGATCAGTCAAACCATCTCAACGGTCACGTGCCATTGAAGTGAGTTGGAGTGGTTGTCGACGGCATCACGTCGAACCAACGTTGACTCGACGCCCGTCTGTAAGTCCACTTTTTGGTTGTTGTTTTTTCGACTGTCAGTATGTTTATTTGTCTGTCTAACAGTCCGTCCGTTCGTTTGTTAGTCAGTCATTCAGACAGTCGGTCTGTGTGTCGTCTGTCTGTCTAATGTCAGTTTGTCAGTCAAACCCCCCTCTCTCTCTGTCTCTCTCTGTCTCCCTCGCTCGCATGCCAAAGGTCATGTGACAATGAAGTGAGTTGTCCAAGAGTGGGTGTCGACGGCATGACGTCGAACCAACTTTGACTCAACGCCCCTCCGTCAGTCCACTCATTAGTTTTTTTCGACTGTCAGTATGGACAATTAAATTGCACATGTAGACAGATCGTTGGACAGATTTCTCAAGATAGATAGATAGATAGATAGATAGATAGATAGATAGATAGATAGATAGATAGATGGATAGATGGATGGATGGATGGATAGATAGATAGATAGATAGATAGATAGATAGATAGATAGATAGATAGATAGATAGATTATCTATCTATAGATAGATAGATAGATTATCTATAGATAGATAGATAGATAGATAGATAGATAGATAGATAGATAGATAGATAGATAGATAGATAGATAGATAGATAGATAGATAGATAGATAGATAGATAGATAGATAGATAGATAGATAGATAGATAGATAGATAGCGAATAAAACGAAAGTTACGTAAAAACTTATTTTGTGAATAACGGTATCGCAAGCAACTGACATGGGTCATTCACGAAAAGATTTTCGTCAATTAAAAACGAATTTAGGATAAATGAATTTCGGTAATGAAAGTAAAATATCATTCTTTCCTTCTCGAGGCATTATTTCAATGAAAACGGGTATATTTTCCCTCAAAATGTCTGAATATTGTTAGCATTTTAAGTTCCGCCAATACATTTGAATAGCGATGGCCGTTCCAATTGACGGCCAGTACTTTGCGCATGCGCAAGAATGACGTCATAAACGGAATTCCTAAAACCTCCTATACTGAGTCGGTCATACTTAATAATAATGTTGTGTCGTGGTTCACTTCGTTATTTTTTTAACGTTGGGGATTGTGAAGGGTTCAAATTTACTTCACGTTTTTGGACGTGGGGGACGGTGAACATGATACGCGGTTCCTTTTGTTTACAGAGGGAACTGTGAAGAGTTCAACTCTTGATAGCCTGATGGGTTGAATTGTAGACAGGTGAAGTTCTGAGGCATTTTGCTTCATGGTTTGGCCTGTTTATTTTGTTCAACATCGGGGGGAGGGGGGGGGGGGGGCAGTCAGTTTTGGGGACAACCGGTTAGTTTGGCTTTTAGCTGAATGAGCCAATTCTTAAGGCAGTCTTAAATTAATTTAAGTTTAGGTAATTTGGTTGATCTTTGCTTGTCTTCTGCCATTCTTTCTTGGGTCAATTTTTGGTTTGGAAAAATTCTAAATTGTCCCTTGCCAGTTGGGGTTTAGTTTTGCCTGGTTGGGTGGCTGATTTTTTCCGTGGAATGGCAGAGGAATACCTGGTTGTCAAGAAAGAAGAAAAGGTATTCTCTGTGTTTTCTAAACCAAGATTTACATGTACTTTTCTTCGATTGTTCGCTGTATTTATACGCGACCATTATTATAAAAGAAATCCCAAACCTGTATCATTGTGGTATTAATTCAAGAATCCTAGGTAAAATTTTTGGCGTATTCTATACACAAAGTACTTTCTTGAATAACATTGGTGACAAATAGCTGTCTACATTTTTGGAGAAAGGGTTGTTTTCTTGAGTTTTCTAAACCGAAAATAGTCATTTTTCTTCAATTTTGTTGTAATGAAAAGTATTGACAAACAGCCATCTATTGAAAAAGCATAGTTCTTACATTTAGGAGTATTCTATACCCAAAATAGTAAAAAAAAAAAAAAAACCTGCTTATTACTTAAAAGAAGCCAGCCATCTATTGAAAAAGCATTGTTCTAACGTTTTAGAAGTAATATATTCTCAAAATTGTTAGTATATAACTGATTATCACTTAACGAAAAGACAGACTTTTCTTGGGTTTTCGCAGTATTCTATACGCGAAAATTATTGAAAAGTGTCTTGCCTGTCGAAAAGCCAGAAAAAAGGATAAGTATTTTGAGAAAGAATCTCTGGAGTATTCTATACACGGAGGTTATTCTTGAAATATTTATATGACACTTTACACAAGTTTGTATTTGTCACTCCTTGCACAAATAAAAGATAGCAAATGTTGAGGCTATGATTATTGACCAGACAGATGGCTGGATGGAGCATTAGTCGTCTTCTAGATACACAGGCGCCGGACGACACCATCAGTCAAAGGATGAAGAAATGCTTTCACGTGAATAGAATTGATAGAAGAATGTACTGGGTCACTCATTCTCAAATGAATTGGGATATTGCAGTCGCCGTATATTTTCTGAAATCAAGCAGCCATTCTTAACCTATGCATACGTTTATATGACAGAACAACAGGTCCCAAAGATATAATGATAAACCTCCTGTTGAAAAGTCCCTTTTCCGGGAAAATGAGCCACGGGAAGACCCGTTTTTGTAATATTCGAGACTGTCGCTTTTCGAATTCTCTTTTTTACGCACTTACAGATTTGCAATTCCACTAGAAAGGAAAGGTTTAGGTGGTTTCCATAAAATTAACATATTCTGGGTAGGGAAATAACTACGATTAGCAAGACCACATGGAGTCTTACTAAGTATTTTTCCTCGATTATGGCTGTCGCCGAAATTTAATTAAGCATTGTAATGCACGAGACGACGTTTTTCTTCTTGATATTTCAAAACAACGTTGAGGTTTTTATACACGGAAACGTGACCAAATGGAGAGTCTATATAATAATGAGCATATATGGTCGTTTGATGTTACCTGTACAATAGGAAATTAAAAATACATGTCATACAAAAATGTGCATGAATTTGTTGCAAAAATGCATGCCATGTTCGCGATCTTTATACCAGGCTTATTACGTATGTATCGACAAAAAATGTTAGATTGAAAGAACATCCCGCAATGTGTGACTAACATAAACACATCATCTGAAACGAAAATAATATTTTGATGTTGAAATTCCCTCATTGCCAGTGTTTTGTAATGTTCGAGACCGGTAATGTTCAATACCGAAAATTGTTAGTCTAACAGCTTGATCACATTTCTCTCACGTGGCACAGTTTTTCGTTGCCAGATTACGTAATAGAAAGTGTCTGCAGACGACATGGTTTCCTTTTCCGGCAGTCAATACCACAGTTAAGGGAAAACAGAAGTCATATTTTATTTTTAAATATATGCATAGAAACTTTTTACCTTTTTCCAATATTATTTGCCACAATTAATATTGTTAAATTAAGAATATGCCACCAAAACTCAATATAAATGAACACCATTTGAACGCTTGCAAGATCATTATTCTATTGCAATGGATGTATGCGATAAAATGTCCGCTACATTTGGTATCGAACATGACAAGTTTGCTATGTTGACAGTTCAGGGATAATGACTATAAATAAATGAACTATTTTGAATTGTGCAACCTTAGTTGTATAAGAGGAACACTTTTAGTGATATACATATTTGCTACATTTCTACCAATAGCTGCAAACGGTAACAATGTTGATTCAAAATTTATTACTTATTTTCGATTTTGGATTTGAGTCCCATAGCTTATAATCTTTTCCCAAATATTATTTGCCAGAATGAATATTTTCAAAATGAAATGTGCCATGTTAAGAAGACACTTCAACTCTCCAATTTGTATTTCCAAATGTATATTTTAAATGTTAAAAAACAAAAACATTTTAAGTGCAGTTTATGTTACTAAAATTATGGTATCGAACATTACAAATTGTATCGAACATCCCCACCTAAAATAAATATGTATATTTAAGGGTATGCTGGTTTACTCTTGATTATGTAAACTAGATACAACAAATATAATATCAGCTTCCTTTTCAATTTTACAGGTAGAAATGGTAAAGTGGCATAGCATGTCCCTTTTAGGTGTATGGTAATGTCCGAGACCATCATAGCTGTCATTTACAGACATGCATTTGTTTACATTTGTTAGAACTTATTTGCAAACTTCACAAAACGTGTTACTTTCTTCCAGCTGGTAGACATAAATTGGTTACAGTTTGAAGACTTGTCTAAATCGCGACGGAAGTAAGGGCGAGGATTGTGGCCACGTAAAATCGATTTAAGCCCCCCAGTGGAAATCTTCCACTGACCGTTCCAAGGCGGCTCTTCTGTGGCGATTTATTTATGTTGTTGTTTGTTACTTACTGTGTGTATCACTTGTGTCTTTTGGTTTTTGATGGCCATATGGCCATTTTGTGGGAAAGTAACTGTCCTTATGGCCTTCCTTTGTTTGGGTTTCCATTATGGTCTGGTCGCTTAATGTTTGTATTTCTTTCCCTTTGGTGTCTTTTATGGGTGGAGTAAGTTAATTGTATCAATTCCTGATCTTTGTTTTACTTCTACTTTGTATAGAAAAATATTACTCTGAATGCACTGTAATGTTCGATACTATATTCTCGCAGTTGCATCAATAATTTTAGATACTTGATTGCTGAGAACATAAGGCCATGCGGTTGTTGTGTGTTTATGTGTGATAGATACCGGTATGTCTTTTAATGTTTCGGCTGCCTTTAGAACGCAGTTTATCTGTCAGGAGAGCATTTTTATGTGTAAAAGCATATACCGAGGCTTTTTTGCGTAATAGCGACACCATGTTTTAAAAGCAAATGACTGAACATGCACTGTTACATTAGTTAGATCCAAATATGGAATGAAAATGACACTAACAGCTATATTGTCAGTTAATCACGTTAGTAATATACTTGACTTATAGAAACAAAATCACTGTAATGCCCGCGACTTTTTACATATAATTAAAAAAAAACATATTGCTTATGTTGATCGTTTGTCCAAAGTAATATTACTTGTGATCCTTATTTACCACTCAATACCTGTTCAAATGCAAAAGTCGTAAGTGATCTACCTATTATGTGTTTCTGTTAAAACAAAATGAAAGTTATATAGGTTTTCAGAAAACTATTTCTTTTTCTGTCCTCTCTAACCAACCCTGAATTTTATTCAAAACCAGTGCTTCAGCTGAAGTGCACGACCCGCCGGATGCTTTTAGCTTTATGAGTGTTACCATATATGGGTATGGCGGCCATTTTGGTCATGTGACCTGGACCTAAAACGGTTCCCCAGATATAAGCGCCTTATCGTAAGGAGCAAAAAATATATCCTATTCTTTAGTACTGTATTCTGAATCGTTTGCAGGATAAAATGCATTCTCACTTTTCCAATACAAAAGCATACGTGTCAAAGTTTGATCTAGGCACAAGGAAGGTCAAGGTCAACCCAGGGTCACCATTTAAGCAATTTATGATGGGCCTACGTCCCAGATGCTTTTTATCAAGTTTCGTGGAAATCTGCCCAGTGGTTCTGGAGAAGACTATTTTTGAAGGTTTTTTACCATATATGGCTTGGCGGCCATTTTGGTCATGTGACCTGGACCCCATGAGCAAATTTGGTTTCCCCCATGCCATAGAGGCTCCATATGAAATTTGACTTCAATCGGCCCAACGGTTTCCGATGAGAAGCAGTTCGAAAATTTTCACATTTTTCGCCTCGGCGAGGCTATACTAAATGGAATGGAATATTTCTCAAGTTCATTGGTTAGATCTCATTGATATCCAAAATTTTTTTAAACATTCCAAGTGGTTAAGTCACTATCACCAATTTTCACAAACTGGTTACGGACGGACAGACCATATATGGCTCGGCGGCCATTTTGGTCATGTGACCTGGACCCCATGAGCAAATTTTGGTTTCCCCCATCACATAGAGGCTCCATAGAAGCAGTTCGAAAAGTTTCACATTTTTCGCCTCGGCGAGAAGCATAGAGGCTCCATATGAAATTTGACTTCAATCGGCCCAACGGTTTCCGAGGAGAAGCAGTTCGAAAATTTTTACATTTTTCGCCTCGGCGAGGCTATACTAAATGGAATGTAATATTTCGCAAGTTCATTGGTTAGATCTCACTGATATCTATCAGTATGCCAAAAATTGTTTAAATATTCCAAGCGGTTAAGTCACTATCACCAATTTTCACAAACGGGTTACGGACGGAGAGACAGACTGACAGAATGACCGAATGACAGAATGACACGGTGATTTTAGGGCACTCTTAGAAAATCAACCGACTTCAGTCGGTCGCTTTTTCTGCGGGTCGTGCAATTGCAATTGATTTCTTTACAATATGTATGACCATATGTTAATTTTTGTCCCCGCTTAATAACCCGCTCGTAAGTTTCTGTCATTGCGAGCTGCGGTATCTTGATTTTTGTGATGTAATAGAAGGGTGTAACGAACAAGAAGATTGTAGCGTACATGTCTCACAATCAAAATTTATCAAAATACCAACATATTTCTAGCTGTTGGTGTGAATTCTAATGCACTTACGTATGTAACGCGACGTCTGATTGGATAACGTCAAAAATTTGCGACAGTATATTCCACGATATACTGTCGGAAATCCGACGTCATCACGAAACGTTGCTTTTCATTGGCTGACATTTGGTTTTACGCAGCTCACTGCGCTTGCCGCCTTGTGCAAAATAATACAAATTTTAGCTTAACAACCGAAAAAGTGCATTAGAATGGGGATAACTGTATTGAAAATTGTCATTTGGGGAGGTAAATCGTCGGTTTTACGGTCGCAAATTACGTTTTACGGCTCCGCTTACGTGTCGCCGTAAAACGAAATTTCCGACCGTAAAACCTCCGATTTACCTCCCCAAATAACAATTTTCAGTACAGTTATCCCCTAAATAACTTTTCGATTCTTGATCAAGGAATTTTAACAGAGTATAGGTACATGTTGATACTTAATTGTGAACATATCGGTGAATGAATCTAAGTAACTTTATAATTTGACTTTTTAAACCGCTAAAATCCCAATTCATTTGAGAATGAGTGTGGGTATGGAGTTGATTTCTAATCCTCATGGCCAAGAACAGTAGAGCACAGTCATGGAGTTGATTTCTAATCCTCATGGCTAGGAAGAGTAGAGCACATTGGGTTGATTTCTAATCCCCATGGCTATGAAGAGAAGAGGACAGGGAGTGGATTTCTAATCCCTTGCCACGGAACAGAAGAGGACATGCAGTGGATTTCAGGAAGAGTTTAAGAATTATCAGAAAGAAGTGATTGATCATCCAGATGGTTCACCTGAGTGCTTGGAGTCTTCTAGACACATGCGCTTTGGTCGAAATCATCAGACAAGAATGAAAAAATAGTTTCACGTGAAAAAGTAGTCTTTGGTCTCAGTTTGGACTTGATAAGAAGAAAAAAGATAGGCCTCATGCCAGTGAATATGATTCCTTCAGCCGTAAAAGACATTCATGGTCAAGATCACATGGTAGGAACTTCTAAGGGTCCAGAAGTTTACTGTCATCGTCAAGAAGGCAAACCAGACCAAGGTTAAACTCCAGGGGTTACAGGTCAAGAACAATCACAAGAGCGCAGATTAAGCCGAGGCCGAAGACACTTTCTAGATGGCATGGAAGGTCAAGCTCACCTTCAGGAAGAATAAAATTGTCAAGGTCACCTATGTGGCTTGGAAGGTTAAGCTCACCCTCAAGAAGACAGGAATTGTCAAGGTCACTTTCTAGAAGGCATGAAAGGTCAAGAACGCCTTCAAGATGTCATGATGTGAGGAAATTTCCAAGAAGATCAAGGTCAAGATGTCAATGTCACCTTCAAGAAGGCATGGAAAGTCAAAATCCCCTTCATGAAGGCATGGAATGTCAATGACATCTAGAAGGCATAACATGTCAAGGACACATAGAAGGCATGACAGGTTGACTCTTCAAGAAGGCATGACAAGTCAAGGTCACCAAGAAAGCATGACAAGCCAAGGTCATGCTCCAAATATGCAAGGTCAAGGTCATCAAGAAAGCATGAGGAGCCAAGGTCATGCTCCAGATATGCAAGGTCAGGGTCACATACAAGATCATACAATCGACACCAGACGTCAAGGTCACGTTGTGATTCAAGGTCATATTCCAGGTCGAGTTAAAAGACACTAATGCAAGTACTTCTAGGTCAAGGTCACCATGGCATACCGCTACAGATATGAGAAAAAGCAAGTGATGACAGCATAACACATCCTGAGGAGTCTTCTAGACATTCAAGGAGACAGAGGCGTGGTGAACCGAAAACAGCTTCCAAAGAACATGGATTTGATGGAAATGTGAGCAGGATGTTTTTTAAACAGATACAAGTTTGAAAGCTGCAGGTCAGTTTCAAAATGGTCCGACAGAGAATGTTGTGATTACCTAAATTGGTCTTTAGAGGGCCAAGCTTTGGATTTCTTCACAATCACTGCAGGACTGGGAAGAGATTTGAGGATAGATTGGGACACAGCAAGAATGGAATTCCAGCAATCAATTCAAGACAGGAAAGATCTTTGGAAGACCAGCTTACCGAGTTCTGACCCTTGCCACTGCCACATTTAGAGACCGGTCTGAAAAGCATCGGATGCAGGAGGCTATTTCAAAATTCTGTTAGGGATATGCTGATAGACAGCCAAGCATGCTTCAGTATGGAAGCTGCTCTTAATAGAGTAAAACACCAGTGCAAATCCCAAGCTGTGGAAGGAAAGAGACATTCCAATGGGTAAAAAAAGATGTTTTCCGTTAACAGTCAGCTCACTAACAGAATCCTGGGTACAACGACTGACTGCTGACGGAATTGATGGACAAGAATCTTAACGACAGAAGAATGAAACATCAAATGGAATGATCCACGTTGATATTTTTAGATCATCGGTGGAAGAACCAATTGTTTGTCTGGTGACTTCTACACTAAATTTTGAAATGGCTTGATAAAAACAGTTTCTAAGTTGGCTTCTAGCGACTAGGGAAAGTTTTCACTGAAGTGCAGGGCAAGAAAATACCAAGTAACTTGACAAATGCAAAATATGACAGGCAAAACTAGTCAAAATAATGATGGCAAATAAGGCTTTTAAAACAGCAAAGAAAATTTGTCCAAACCTAATGATACAGGTCCCTTTATCTTGACATGTGAATGCTTCCAAACGTTTGCAAGATATAACAGGAGCAGAAAGAGTATAGGCTTATCAATAGCAGTTTCTCTTTGCCTCCACATTAAACTAATAAGAAAGATGTAGTTATATATGAATAAAACATTTTAACTGGAGCACAATAAGAACTAGAGCTATCACTAAAGGTGATGAATACCCCCACAAAAACTGCCTTGATAGTACAACAGCGGCATTTTGCAATTTTTTCACTTGAAAGGGGCCATAACTATGTCGAAAATTGACGAATTGTAGTGGAAATCGAACTTGACCTGTATTTTATGATGTTACATCAGTGTACCAAAAATTATAAAAATCGGTGAAGCGCTTTTTGAGTTATCGTCTGGAAACCAAGTCAACAGACCGACCGACCGACAGACAGACCGACAGACCGACAAGCTCACTCCTATATACCCCCCCCCCCCCGCAAATTTCATTTGTGGGGGTATAATAAGTTTCTCTTTGTCTCCATATTAAAGAAAGACGTGAATGAATAAAATATTTTAGCTGGAGTTGAAAGAAATAGAAGTTTCTCTTTGCCTCCATATTAAAGAAAGATGCAGTTGAATGAATAAAAGATTTTAGCTGGAGTACAATAAGTATAAGTTTCTCTTTGTCTCCATATTAAAGAAAGACGCGAATGAATAAAAGATTTTAGCTGGAGTTGAAAGAGTATAGGCTTATAAATAGCAGTTTCTCTTTGCATCCATTTAAAAACACATTTGGATGAACAGGAATGAGATTTTGGCAGGGTTCTCCCTAGAGTTTTGAAAATTGGAGCAAAAATGCAGTCCTCCAGAAAAAGTTGAGTTTTACCATACTTTTCAAAAAGTTGGAAGTCAGAACTGGAAAAGTTTGAGTAAATTACTCCAAATTTGGAATTAACTAGAACTCTGTTTAGCCACAGTATTGTTTACCAGTTATCTTAAACTATATCCTAGGCAAGATTCGGAAAGTTAGAAAGGCTCATTCAAGTTTAACATGGTTTTTAATGTTCAGGGAGCCTCAAGGGTCAGCTAGCTCAATGGGTTGAGGGGTTATCTCAATGAAGCTTAACCTGAAAATACAGACAGTTAAGGAATACAGATCCTCTTATGCCATGTGCAGCATACCGCACATGAGAACTAGTAATCTATTTAGGTGGTCCGGGCCTGCCCGGGCGGAATAGTGCAAGTCTGACTGTCGATGATTTTTAATGTTCAGGGAGCCTCAAGGGTCAGCTAGCTCAATGGGTTGAGGGATTATCTCCATGAAGCTTAACCTGAAAATACAGACAGTTAAGGAATACAGATCCTCTGATGCCATGTGCAGCATACCGCACATTAGTACTAGTAATCTACTTAGGGTGCCCGGACGGCAGGCCCGGACGGGGTAGTGCAAGTCTGACTGTCCATGCATATAGGCTATGCTGGTTTCATTGGGCGGCAGGAATTGAGATGTCATTTCATCTCTGGTAAGGGTCATGCAGGGTTGAGGGCGGCGTCTCCATGGTGGCCTAGGTGGTGTTGATCGGGACGTTGGGTCTCGGGGTCAGGTAAACAGAAAATTTATCTATCTGACACACAAGCCCTGCGATGGTTGTCATTACTGTACCAGGCCAGATGTTTAATGGGTCAGTCTCACACAAAGATGAACCTAGCAGCCGGTGACAAGGCCTTCAAGATAAAGTGGGGAGGAGTGTTGTGTCGTGAGCTACCCAGAAACGCCGACCCGGAAGGTGATGAGTTTTACCCACTTCTGTATTCCATGGCACCCGGGAAGCGAGAAAAGCATGGTTGGGTGGCTAAATTTAGAATTTAGCTAAAAAAAAAAAAGACACTGGATGCGTCCTTAAAATTATTTACAATCTGCATAACAGAGATATCCTAAAACGCATACCCCTGAGTCTCAATCTCACACTGTGCGGGCTTTGAACTCTTCTGCGGACTTGGCATTCACCGCAGAGGAGGGAAGACTATTCCATTGGGGAAATGTTCTAGGAAAGAAGGAGTTCTTCAAGGCATCACTATAGGACTGGTATCTACGATATTGTGAGTCGTTTACTTTTGATGCCCTTGTTTGGGTCGACACTGTTACATGGTTCAAGTACCTCTCTTTATTACGAGGACTGTTCAAATATGAATGCAACTAAGCACATAAAAAATGATTCCGTGATAGATTTCGATGAAAAATTTATTTTGTCCATTCAAAGTATTCCCCTTTAACAGATATACAAACTTTCAGTCTTCTGATCCAATCATTGAATGCATTTGGTAGCCTTTTCGAGGTATACTATGAATGCACTGGAATATTGCAGAACCGAGGTGTTTGCGCTGTACAAATTTTCGACCAGAAAGGTTTTTTTTTTCAGCCGCGGGAACAAAAAAAAAGTCACACGGGGCAAGGTCAGGGGAATATGGAGGGTGAGGGAGTTCAACAACCTTTTCCTGCTTCAGATAGTCTTGCACAATGAACGCCTTGTGCGATGACGCATTGTCATGTAGCAATTTGACATTGGCCAAATCAGTTGCGGGTCTTCGTTCTTTGAAATATTTCTTCAATTTTCGAAGAACTATATTCTTGTAAAACTTCGCATTTACAGATTTGCCTTTAGGCACAGCAACCTGAATAGCAGGGCCCTGATTTGAAAAGAATATGGTATATATTACCTTCTTGACGCTCATGGTCCGCTTTGCAATGCATGGTCTTTTGCAATACTTTGTTGCCCATATTTTGTTCTGAATCTTTCGTTATGGCTCAAAATAGTGAACCCATGTCTCGTCACCTGTGACAACATTAGCGAACGACCGTGCATTGTAATTCGGAAACTTTTTAAGCAACTTCTTTGCGCACTGAACGCGTATCTTTTTCTGCTCATCTGTCAACAGATGGGGAATCCATCTAGCACAGATCTTTCTCATTTTCAAATCCCGTTTCAGAATTGTATGAGCTGCTCCTAATGAGATGCCAACCATACTAGCTATTTGCCTAGTGGTGTATCGTGCATCGGTAGCAACTATTTCTTTCACTCTAGCAACCATCTTGGCAGATATTGCTCCTTTCGGCCGACGATCATGTGGTGCATCTTCTGTTGAGTCTAGCCCACAGCTGAATTTCTTACACCAACGAAAAACTGTCGGAAAAGACATTTCATTATGCCCATAGACCGAACATATTTCATCAAAAATGTCTTTGCACCGTATACCAAGAATACAACGATTCTTAATATAGGACCGTATTTCAACGGCGTACTCTGGCCTTCTTCCAATCATGTATTGTAATAGTATACAAGAGTAGACAGGGTTTATCGAGCGATATACATGGCTAAAGTGGACGGATTTTAACAGGTTTGGTATCAACGTATAGGTAAAATGTTTTTCTACTCTGTGATATTTATTTCCAGGTAATTTTCGCATTAGTGCATGAGAAAAAGTTCTACTTTCCTTCATATTTGAACAGTCCTCGTAATAGACACTGAATCAGAGTGTATCTTGTAGAAGAAGGTTAAAAAGGACTGCTCACGACAGGCCTCCAGGGACGGCCACTCTAGCTCATTAAGCATGTCACCGACGCTACTTCTATTTCGCCATCGCCTGCACCTTCTCCACTTGCTGAGTCTGAGTTTAAAATAGGGATGCCAAATGGGTGATGCATATTCAAGTTGAGGGCGAACCAATGTTTTATATGCAACATCCTTTGTCTGCCTAGGTGCAAAGGCCAAGTTACGTCTAAGGAATCCTAAAGTCCTAGTTGCTTTAGATGTAATCTCAGAGATATGTTGCCCCCAATCAAGTTCATCAGTGATGGTGATACCAAGATATTTGGCGGGTTGAACATGTTCCAAAATTTGCTGGTGAAGTGTGTAGTCAAACTTAATTTGCTTGTCCGGAGGGTGTCGTGACACCCTCATTGAGTGACATTTGGCCATACTGAACTTCATCTGCCAATCGGCCTCCCACTGTGCAAGTTGATCCAGGTCATCTTGAAAAATAAGACAGTCAGAAGGAGAATATATGTTCCTATACAGGATACAATCATCAGCAAACAAACGGACCGATGACCTGATATTATCGGGGAGATCACTGATGAAAACCAAAAAGAGAACCGGTCCAAGGACTGAACCTTGGGGGACTCCAGATAAAACAGGGTCTGGATCAGACGCTTGGCCATCAAGTACAACTTGTTGTGAGCGCCCAGAGAGCCATGAGCTAATCCACCTATGTGTGGATCTTCTTATCCCATAGTACTCCAGTTTATATAATAGCCTTCTGTGAGGTACCTTGTCAAAGGCCTTAACGAAGTCCATGATGATCAAGTCAGTCTGTTTGTGGCTAGTGATTCTTGAAAAAATGACCCAATTTTGAATACACCCTGTCGCTAATGTTTGTCCCTTCATGGTGGATAAACAACACAGTCTATTGGTGTAAATAAGCCATATAAATCAAGAGGCATATTCAGGAACGTACTTCCAATTCTAAAACCAAAACCTTCTAGTACGATTGCTGAGTTAGCACCATTAATATACCAGTGGGGTATGCGTTTTTGCCATGTCACAAGGCATGGTTACATACTGAAGTGCAAATATCTAACCTTTTATTGTTTGGATGGAATGGTATTGCAATTGAACGATATGATGTTTAGGAAACAATTAGTAGATTTTAAAGACTTATTGCATTCAGTGTCTGGTTACAATGCCGTAAAAATAGGGTGTCGCTAAAACAGCACTCACCTACCGTAACGGATCTATATCTGGTCAAAGTGTGCAGACAGGAATAATTCTTTGCTTATAACTATGTCTGATATCCCACCAAAGGAATGTTCTGATAAATAAACCATTAAGTGTTTGATCTTCTTTCTAAATAAACATAATATGAAATCTGAAAGTGGATAATTTATTTGTCACTTTTCAGAGTCTCACCTCCGTAACGGTGCTTTCAAAAGGTCAGTGGGTGGAAAGGAACACTTTAAGCTAATTGCCATATATTTTGCATAAGATTGTACTGATATGAAACATGCTATTGACCATTGGTCCAACAACAACGGTTTGGTTGATAAAAAACAAACTGTCCTGCACCTCCGTAACTTCTGTCCTCCGTAACGTAAAACCCTAAGCCGATATAGGTATCGGGACATCTTTGTGTGCATCGAGTGCTATTTATGCTAGAAATATCAAATCACTAAAGCAAAACATTGGATTTTGGTCTAGCTACAGACGGTGGGGAGAAATCTATCGTTACGGAAGAGATGTTACGGAGGTGAGTTAAAATGTTACGGAGGCGAGCAATTTTAGAAGTGAGCGTTACTTATTCAGACAATCAGTAGCCCAAACGAAGTGTTGTTTGTTGGCAAAAGATATGAGTTTAACTTCATAAATATACCCATTGGGTTAGCATAGACTGTTGGATGAAACAGACACATGGGCTCACAAATATAAACTCTTCTCCGTAACGAGCATGTTTTACTGTCAAAAACTCAAAAACTATTGAAATGGTGTGGGTAAAAGTTTGGGTCAAATGTTAAAATGTGGAAATAAACCGAAAGAAAGCATATCAGTCGAAATTCCATAAGGTTCATTTTTCTACCTTTTTGGTTTCATAATTGGGTCATTTTTTCAAGAATCACTGGGCCCGCCACGGTTTATGGCCCCATCCAGATTGCTCACAATGTCATGGGAAAATTGAACAAGTTGCGTTTCGCAAGACCTTTGACTCCGGAAAACATGTTGACAGTCAGCAAGAATGCTCTCAAAGGCTAAGTGCGTGTCGATGTTGCTTACTAATATATGCTCCAGGGTTTTGCAACAGATGCATGTTAGTGACACTGGTCTATAATTTGCTGCATCATATTTTCCCCCTTTTTATAGACCGGGGTAACATTTGCTTGTCGCCAGTCATCTGGTACAGTGCCCTGAACAAGTGATTCATTGAAGATAAAGGCCAACACAGGAGAGATTTCAGCATTACATTCCTTAAGTACCCTGGCTTTCAGGTCGTCGGGCCCAGTGCCTTATGTATCTTGCGCTTACCTAACAGTTTAGCGACCCCCTTTGGGTCAACTAGTATGTCCCCCATAGAGGGGAACGGACTTGTACCTTTAGATGGTAGCTCACCATCAGTTTCACGCGTAAATGCTGATTGAAACTGTTTATTGCAAATATTAGCCCTATCGCGCGCGTCTGTTTTTAGAATTCCATTTTCCCTTAGCGAAGTGATCCCAAACGGATCCTTTTTCAGGGACTTTACGAATGACCAAAACTTTTTAACTTAACCGTCCTTTTGGGGATTATCGGGATCTGTATTGTCATCTTCAAAGGTAAAGATGCTGGAAACATGCTTCCAATATGCATCTCTTATAACCTTTTGCACATGTGCTCTGAACTGTTTGTAATTGTTCTTAACGTCAGGGCTGCTATAGACTTGCGAGCACGAAAATACATTCGTTTACGTCTTCTGATGAGATGCTTGATCGTGTTATCGATCCAGGGTGGACTATATTTTGTTTTGGTCATTTTCGTTGGTATAAACCTTTCCATTGCTGTGGTTAATTCGGACTTAAAACTGGTCCACAAGTCATTAACTGACATGCGCAAGAGGTCAGAGGAAAGAAACGAATCCTTAAATCGCGCCATATGGTCTCGCAGACCATCCATATCCGCACGTTGGTAGAGAAATACTTTACGCGGGACTTGTCTGATTCGTTTAGCTTTTATGTCATATTCAACAAGGACTTTGCTAATCGGGGGCATCGCCTTAACTCGGCTTACTGGGGATGGAGAATTTGTAAACAATAAACCAAGGGTCTTTTCTTGTCTGGTGGGTATGTTAACAACTTGGGCAAGGCAGTGTTCTTTAATTATGTCCAAAAGTTGTTGCTGTGTTAGGCACCCCATGGGACACCTGCATGTTACTCCATTCAATGTCACCACATTGAAGTCTCCGCCAACCAAAATATGGGCGTTTGCATTTGACATTATCCTAGACAAAGATGAATTAAAAGCCTCAAGATATTCTGGGTCAATCTGATCTGCTGGGCGATAAAAAGAACCAAGGTACAAAGTCCTACATCCAATGATGTTCAATTTACACCAAACTAGTTCACAGTTGGTGTCCAACTCCGGAGTTTCTGTGCAATGTAGGTCTCTCTTGAAAGCCACGAAGACACCTCCATGTGCATCCCCAACTCTGTCTTTCCGGATGGCCTCAAAGGATTCGGGAAAAAAATCCGAGTTTTTTATTTCTGGGGTTAACCAAGACTCATTGCCCAAGATGATATCTGGTTTCGCCGAGTCGATAATGGTATGAAGTTCAGTCCTTTTATTCTTTATTGACTGACATTTCATGATCAATATTCTGAGGGGATGGTTAAGGACCGCCTTTTTGGTCTTTCGTTTAGCTTCTTTGGACTGCTGCACAATGGGCGATGAAGCTGCCGTGGGTGGGCCGATGTTGTCTGGTATCGGACTATCAGGCTCGGATAGGGTAGATAAAGGTTCAAAGTGGTTGTAAGTGTCTATAGAAGATGAGGTGTTAGACGGAGATGTGGAAAAGTTTGGCATTCCACATTTCATACACTCCCATGCAATGTTTTTGTTCAATGATCTGTTATAAAAACTATACATAGTTGATGACATGCCTTGACATCCTATGTGATACCAGACATTGCATGTGTCGCAACAAATTCCCCGGGTCTTCCCAACCAACACTTTTTTCACAGAGTCCACAAGGGAAGTGTGAACTGTCACTTCTTAAAACTATTTACAATCTGTTTTCAGAGGTGTACTAAAACGCACACCTCTGGGTCCCAATCTACACCATGCGGGCATTTACAACAGAGGAGGGAAGACTTTTCCACTGAGGAATAGTTCTCACACTGGTAAAGGAAAGCGCGCAGGGTAAGGAACAAACGCACAGGATAAGGACATTTTTCCGCTCAGGATAAGGAAGAAAATGCGGAATCGGCATCACATGTGCAGGTTTGTTGTTGTTCTAGATCTTGTGTTATGGTTACTAATCTATACGGCTGCTCACATTAGCTTCAAAGAACACACATATTATTCACAAATTTATCTTCGATGGTCCGAATTCGACAATTACACCCAGTCAAACGGAGAACCGGACACAGTGGAGCTACTCAACCACGAACTCTCATTATTTTACATGAAACGCTCTTCTGGGAAGATGGCATGCAATTGTTTGTTGGTTGTAGACATACACATGATAAATCGGACTGTTGCAAATGCGATTTAAGGAAAATTTGAGATTGGAAGGCCCACAGTGAGAAATCCTATTTCCATTTTCAATACAACGCCCACGGGCAAGGAAATTGGTACAAAGCATATGATAAGACACAAAATTTTCCGGGGAAAATGGTAGTTGTATGGTCGTAGCACTAGTAAATTTCCATCTCAGATTAGATTTTCCGATATTAATAATTAGTTGTGTTCATTTCACGGACTTGTAAACATGATGAATCTTTGCAAGCTATTCTTTAAGAAGTTCACCAGTATCCAGAGCTTTCTAAACAAAGGTGCAAAAAGTGGACCAAGTTCGTTTGCTAGCCCTAAAGGACTCTGAGATGAAGCTTACCAGACCCTAAAGCTTAGACGAACTTATCTTTTTGAAATCCTCTGATGAAACTACAAACTATCCAACGAAAAGGCCAATCTTCAAGTTAATGGAACCTCACTGCACTAAGTTTCATTGAGACAATGCAGAATGTCAACGGTTGTGTTATTTATTTATGTTGCTTATTTTCTTCTATTTTACATAATATAATTCCAACACTCCAGCCTTATGTACATTTCAAGCGATTTGATTGGCTGAAGTAAAAGTTTAATATTTCAATAAATTCCATGTGCAATAATTTCACACAGCGACAGTTAGTAATATAAGGTAAGCATGTTTTGTTTGTTTGATTTAATAAATAGATCAGCTCTAACTGTGATTTGTTGAGCAATAAATCACAGTTTGGAGGTCAGTTGTAAAGTAGATCAAATCACGAGCGCGTAGCGCGCGTGATTTGTCTACTTACAACTGACCGACAAACTGTGATTTATTTCTCAACAAATCACAGACTAGAGCTGATCTATTTCGATTCTAACACGCTGAAAATCGGCAATAATGTTGTTGTTTCCTTCAAAATCTCACAACTTTTCGCCATTGTTAGAAGAAATCCCGCCAAAATCATCGACTGAAACACATGCATTTATATCCTTTTCTAACGTTTTCGGTGCGAGAAAAATGACGTTACACCGTCTAACGTCAAGTAAATCAACTAGTGACGTCATATATTGGCAGTTTGTAATGACGTCACTCGTCACGCTCTTCCGAGCTGTGATTTGTTGCAGAATAAAACACAGTTATTTTCCATTGCCTATATAGGCGCGCTGTGTTAGAATTGAGGTTTAACGTCCCCGTCAACACTGTAAAGGTCATTTTGGAGACGTTGCTTCCAATTTTGTGGGACTTTTACCCGACATTGAGATGAAATGACATCTCAAGCCTTGTCGCCCAATGAAACGAATAGGGTTTATTAGCATGGACGGTCCGCCTCGCACCCCAGTTCCTGGACAGGCTTAGATCCTCTAAGCGGTTTACCAGTACCAGTGTGCGGGCCGGATTCAGCTCTGCATGGAAGCATCATGCAGCCCATATATTTCTTCAAGCCCCTATGGGCGGGGGCAGTTTAGAACCCGCGCGATACCACATTGTTTAAGAAGCGACGTCAAGAGCCGTCGATTAAAAGATGGGGAACTATTGAAAACGCAAATGTTTGAAGACAAATAAACTGAATTTAAAGACTTGACGTTTTATTTGCATGGGTTCATTTTAAAGATGGCGGCTTCAAATGGAAAAATCATTCCGCCGTGCACGTTGGTGAATTCATTCTTAGGCTTTCGAAAAAATTCTTTAAATTTATCATTTTGGTGACATTTTTAAACATTTCGATGACATAGTTGGAATTATAAGGAACGAATTATCATTCTGCGGCGACTGATCAGGATATTCAGTGTTTGTGAAACCCAACGTATGATTTCCGTCCAGACTCTATTCGAATAGCGCTATAGGCCGCCGGCCTCAGTAGCTCAGTCGGATGCGAGTCTGACTGGGGATCAGGAGGACGCGGGTTGGATACCTGCCGGGGTCGGCAACATTCTTTCGTGGAGATTGGTCATGAAATCGTTTCTACGGTCATTCTCTCCCTTTCGCTGATTCAAGAATGGCAGCTATCAGTTTCTGGCGAAAGAATGTGCACTGTACTGGTTAACCGCATACGTATAAGCCTGCCCAGGAAAAGTGTGGATAGGTTAACTGACCGGCTAAAATAATGTTGACTGGGCCGTTATTTAAACAAACAAAATCGTATAGCGCTATTGATACACACACTCAGCTAACATCGATAAAAATAGTACAGGACTATTAATAACCGTAATCTTGGTTTACCAAAAGTGATTACGTGGACAACAACACTAATACATTTCTGTCCTTTACACTTTTGGGTCAATTGGTAAACCAATCGACCGAAAAACCGTTCCGAGGGTCACTAGTCGGCAACACGAGGCTTGCCGACTATCCCGAGAGACGGGTTTTCTATATGCCCCTCGTAACCATGTAAGATTCTTTTTCTTGCATACCTTTCATTTCTGAGTGGATTTTTAAATGCAGACGCACTGAACTAGCAACGATAAAAATAGTACAGGACTATTAATAACCGTAATCTTGGTTTCCCTAAAGTGGTCACGTGGACAACAGCATTAATACAGTTCTGTCCTTTATAAGTTTGGTAAACCATTCGACCCAAAAATCCATCCCGAGGGTCACTGTCCTGCATCACGAGCCTGGCCGACTATCCCGAGAGACGGATTTTCTATCTACCCCTCGCACCCATGTAAGATTCTTTCATTCTTGCACACCAGACAAGGAAATCCGTGATTTTACCCTGGGATAGAACTTTATGTTCTGACCCTGGTGTTCCGACCCAAAATCGAATATAATCGCGTGTTTGACAAATGCACTGGTTGAATACGGGCTTGTATGCGCCGTCGTTAAGGTTGACGTCACAGCACGTTACGTGACGTCACTAAACATTCTTGTAGTGTCATCACAATATGGCGGACGTCGATAACCGAAGTGACTGCAGCATTAAAATCCGAGCTTAGAAATGGAAGGTTTGCAAGAAAAAGAATCCTATATGGGTGTGAGGAGTGGACAGAAAAATCCGTCCCTCGGGATCACTGTCCGGCATCACTCGGCAACCCTCGTGATGCCGGACAGTGACCCTTGGGGCGGATTTTTCAATCCACCCCTCACACCCATATAAGATTCTTATATTTCTGGGAGTGTATTTTTTTAATGCAGTCGCCTTGATTGTCGACGTCCGCCATATTTTGATGAAAATGAGGCGGCGGTTTTTTTTTTTTTTTTATCTTCAGGTCACCGGGTACGTGCAGTGATGTCACATTTAACAACGGCGTACGTGACTTCCTAACCGACAATGCACATCAAATACATGAAAACTCTTTTTTTATCCTATCCCCGGGCAGGATAACCTCGGTAGGATAAGAATTTCTGTCCCAGGGTTAAGTCCAGGATTTCCTTAACCGCAAATAAAAATCAAAAATGAGTTCCTTTAAGAGCAATGAAAACATTCATAAGAAATAAGATGGGTCATACTACGTAGTTTCGGCTAATAAAGCCTCATCAGTGACCCTGTAATGATCTGGCAAAGAAAGCCAGAGAAAACATCCTGCAATTTTGCGAATTTCGAATAGGCAGTCGATTCAAAGACTGAATCTAAAAATCAAAATGGGGTCCAAATAATTAAAAACCTGTCTAGAATATGAGTCTAAACCAATAATTTATTTCTGATTTCTCAGAATATTCACGCTGATCTCAAAAGACCAAGAGTAAAATATAAACTGCACTATGGTTGATGTACGGGGAGACGTTTTACGGCCGCCACAACACCAGCTGCAGTGAAGGCAAATAAAAATAAAAAATAAGCAAGACTGCTTATTTCGCTCATCTATGGACAACAATAGATAAGTTAAGTAAGTTAACGGCATAGAAGACATTGATAGCGCTGTTAGATGAATTTCAGGACTCGGAGTATGAGTATGAAGTATAAGCCAAGATTCGGGAGTATATAGTTTTAATTCTGTCTGTCTGTTTATCTGTCCTCAAAAACTTTAACGTTGAGGATAACTTTTAAATGGTAGCTGATAGTGCTTTCACAGTTCACACCATCACACGTGTATACCTTATTATAAGATATTTTCCGTCACGGTGGTGACATAATTTTTTACCTTAGGACATTGACCTTGACGTTTGACCTACTTTTTAAAAACTTCAAAATTGATCAAAACTGAAAGAGCATTCATTTTTCACATGCGCATTCCTTGTCACAAGACCTTTCCGGTGATACCATAATTTTTGATCGCATGACCTTGAGGTTTGACCCACTTGTTAAAACTTTAACATTTGTCATTACTTTCGATTGGTAAGTGATATGGCTTTTATATTAAGCATATGCATTCCTTATTACAGGACCTTACCAGAGGTACCATATTTTTTTTTTATCTACGGCCTTGACCCTTGACCTACTTTTTAAAAACTTCAACATCGGCCATAACTTTCGATTGTAAGTGATTGGGACACTCATCATCTGTACATTCCTTGTCACAAGACATTTCCGGTGATACGATAATTTTTGACCTTATGGCCTCGATCTTGACTTTTTTTTTAAACTTTAACTTGTCAATATAACTTTCGATTGGTAGGTGATAGAGCTTTTATATTTCACATGTAAATTCCTTATCACAAGACCATACCAGTGTTACCATAATTTTTTACCTTGATCTTGATATTTGACCTACTTTTATAAACTTTAACATTGGCAAAAACTTTCGATTGGCGAATGATAGGGCTCTCATATTTCACATGAGCATTCCTTGTAACAGGACCCGTCCGGTGATATCATAATGTTTTAACTTTTGACCTTGACCATTTGACCTACTTTTGCAAACTTTAATACATTAGCCGTTACTTTCGATTGACTAAGTAATATGGCTTTATGTTAAACATGTGCATTCCTTGTCACATGACTTTTCCGGTGATACCATAATTTTTGACCTTTTGACATTGACCTTGATATTTGACCTACTTCTTAAAAACTTCAACATTAACCATGACGTTCGATTTGTAAGTGATAGGGCTGTCATTATACACACGTGCATTCCTTGTTGTAATATCTTACCAGTGGTACTATAATTTTTTACATTTTGACTTTGACCTACTTTAAAAAAAATGGAACACTGGCCAGACCTTTTCACTGGTTAGTGATAGGGCTTTCATATTTCATATACGCATTGCTTGCGACAAAACATTTTAATTGGTATCATTTTTTTTTTATCTTGTGACCGTGACCTTGACGCTGTCCGGGGCATCAGTATTTCACAAAAACGTCTGGTTCTATGTATAGTGGGATTTACAAGGTGTTCGTTGCACGGGATGTATCTTTGTTTCCTCACCCACAAGGGGCGGGGCAGATTTTCTGATGCACATTCCGTTTGAAGCACCTGTATCCAGAACCAATTAATGCACTCTTACAAAATTTGCATGGTTTTATCATTTGGATGGGGAAATCAATGATTAAGTTTTAACGGCCTTGACCTCATTTTCACAGGCTCCCTAAAAACCATGGAATTCGGACCAAACCTATATCCTAAACTAATATGGCTGTGTAGTTTGTTTTTGAGATGCCTGATATACCTTTCGGTTATCCAATTTCTATTTTTCGAAAGAATGATCTGGAATATGACAAAACATTACGAAAACACGCCTATACAAATGTATTGTAAATTTTACCAGCATGAAGTGAAACTTTTGATATTTTTCACATTTCTGTTCAAAACAAAGATTGCGGGTACTTTTTAGAACTGCCATGAGTGCCCACAATCTTGTTAGATCCGGCTTATAGAGGTGGTTCTAACGAGTACCCACAATCTACGTTTTGAGCAGAATAGGAAAAATGATGTATACCCCCTGTTAACCTCAGATTTACTTTATGGCAGCATGGTTTAAGGGGGTCGAATTATTTAGGGGTGTTTTTGTGATGTTTTGAAAATGGGTAAATAGTACATGTACACCACAACATCGTTTTAACACGGTTCGTTATAACACGGTTATGAATATAACACGGTTTCAGGATGGATCCCAAAAATGTATAGATTATATAGAAAAATGACCATGAATGGTCATTTTTCTATATAATCTATACATTTTTGTTTGGATATAACACGGTTGTTTAACTAACACGGTTTCTGCTTTGGATCCCATTAATAGTGTTATAAAGAGGTTGTGGTGTATGTATAAAAATTTCTAGAACTCTTTATTTTTAGTATTTGAGTACTTGTATGCTTTACCATAAAAAGTGGCATAGTATTCTACTCTCCGTAATTTTGAGTGTCTGTCCATTCGTCCGTCCGTCAGTGTTTCATAATTTCGTGTCCACTCCATAACTCCGATATCGTTAGAAATATTTTCACGAAACTTAAAAAAAAAAAATGTAAAACACAATGAGACGACGAGCAGAACACATGAACCAAAACTCTGTTTTTCCTACTTTTGTCCGCTCCATAGGTCTGACATCATTAAAGTATAGATTGATATTTCTAGTTTTTTCTTTGGTTTGCATACCATCACGTCAACAAGCACCCCTGTAAACCCCATCTGGGGTTTAATGGGGTATACATTATTTTTCTAATTTCTGCTCATAGACATAGGTTGTTGGTACTCGCTAGAACCGCCAAAATGAGACGGTTCTAATGAGCACCCACAACTCAGGGTCTACATTGTTTGCCATTATATTGCACCTTTTGGTCTCCTTCCAGGATCGTGAAACAAATATGTTAAAGGTGCATTATTGAGCTACCGGGTCTCAATTTTTTTTTCTGGTTTTTATCTTCAATGCATACTCCTTTGTCATGTATACACTTTTGGAGCCAAATACAGCTTCAGAACTTTGTGAAAATGGTCGTTTTCATTCCTGTTTACCCTTCGCTCTGAACATATGTTCGGAATTTCTGTTCTAAAAATAAATCTGTCACTTTACACATACATGGCGACAGTATCGTCTCTGAGTGTCGTTACTTATGGCATGGTATTCAGCGTCATATTTTTTTCCGATTCAGGCATGGCCTAAGCAAACAAGGCCAAAAATGAACGTCGCATAACGTCATATATGGGGATTCTATTTTTGTCATGAACTAAAAATAGATCTAACTAGACAAAGTGCCCAGCGGGGCACGTATACCCCCGGCCAGGGCCATAGCCTCAGCTGAAACAAGAACTACAAAGGGAAATAACTCTAAAAGGCCTGACCCCTTGGCCCTTATTTTCTTTCCCACAATACAAGTAGTCATACTGATCATGTGTGCAAAATTTCAAGTTTCTATGTGAAGCAGTTCCTGAGATATCTTTGACACAAAATAATTGTTTACGGACACACAGACAGACAGACAGACGGAAAAGACAAAAACTATATACCCCCATTGCATACTTCGTATGCCGGGGGTATAACTAGTGTTCGAAACCTAGTTAGGGAATCCCTCTCAAACTCGTTTACCCGTCATCATAATTGTTCGCATTTTTGCATAAAATGCATTCATTTGTATTGTTTTATTAAAGAAAAATACCGGCTATATGTATTTTATTTTTGGAAGCATTTTTTCCAGATAGCTCAATAATGCACCTTTAAAATGTTTGGAGAATTGAAGCAAGTCCTCAAGGTGTCCGAATTTTTAGGACTTTTACAGTAGTTCATCATACTGCATTTTTTTAGTCTTTGGAAGAATCTCACTGTACCTCACCGTAGAGAAGTTAACCCTTATCTTGCTGAATATTCATTTAAGCCACACCCATTTCTGTCTATCAACCAATCAAATTACTTGATGTAATTTACTGCTACAAAATCATAAACTGAAAGTCAAACAGTGTAGATCCTGATCAGATGGCATCTGATCTGGATCTACACTGTTTGCAAAGATAGGGGTTGTCGAGAACAGCAAGATAAGGGTTAACATTTTTATTCCTTTTGGCAGATTTTTGGTTTGGAGTTTTATATCCCAGACAACACTATTAAAGTCATGTCAAAGAGGTCAGTTTACCTATTCCAATTTAGAAGTCTTTGTGGCATAGTGGATAGTATACTGTCCTCGCAAACAAAGGGTCATGGGCTTGGTACCAGGCTTCTCCAGACATTCAGATGAGGGTGAACAAGGTAAATGCTAATGACGGATGATGTGTGATGGACAAAGCACGAGCAATGGACACAGGGTGATTACAATAGCTCATCTTGAGCTAAAAAATGTGAATAAAATGCATTTTTAATGCCATATGTTAAAAAGAATCTCGCATTCATGTTCATGAATTATTGAATTTTCTAAATGAGTCAAAGAAAAGTGATAAAATGTGACACTTTTGAAGAAGGGGGAAAAATGCTCGGCAAGCCTTGCATTTTATCACTTTTCTTCAATTCGTTTATTAAATTCAATAATACATGAACACCCATGTAAGATCTTGTATGTATTGACCTTATTTGCATCTGCTGGTTCCTAGTCTGAAGGTTATCAGTGTTGGAAAAACAGTAAACCAGACCCACCTGACCTTTCAAGGTCAGGGGGGGTCTGGTTACCTGTTTTTCCAATATTGACAATGTGCAAGCTGGGAGCCAGCAAATAATGCAAATATGGTGAATTGCTGATCAAACTCAACAAAAGAATGTTGCCAACGGACTATGATCAAACAACGCAACCACCTGGTTACCGACTTCTCAAGCTGAATATGTAAGATGAAGTGATGAATTTGATGATGACTGGTCTCGTGAACAGGAACAGAGGTTATATAACTTGTTTCATGCTCAACTCACTTGAGCACAAATTTTTAATGCTCAATATTAGCAATCTACAACCAAATGATACAATTTTCCCGCTCAGGTCAGCAAAGAATGTCATTTGTTCTGCTCATAAATCTTAAAATGCCAACAATTGTTGGCATTTTAAGATTTATGAGCAGGACAAATTTCATACTTAAGTGAGTTGAGCATGAAACAAATTTTATAACCTTAGGGCCAGAGTCCAAGAACAAAGAACACTCAGAACTGACATGCAATTTAATTATATACACAATTTGTAGACTTATATAAAAAATATAAATACATTAGTAGTTTTTAATTAGCAAACAATTAGCAAATATAATTCAATATAATTGAAGCACGTTATGGTAATAACTTCTCATAAAATATATATGTACACTGACGTTTAACAAGTGTTTGGAATCTGGATATCTATAAAATACAAAGGCTTTGGGACTCATTCTAAATTCTGGATTCATAACATGAACAATGCGGGATCAGCATTTGAGAACAATGCAGTCCTCATTGCTCTACCCTTTATGTTAGATAAACACAATATGAGAGATAGTTTTATCTTTCGTGATTCCATCGGAGACATCTTTCAGGTGGAGGTTTGTAATTGTTTATCTGTTTTTCTTTTTATCATCCAACAGGCTTTTGGGGGCACATACAAACCACCTAAGACAGCTCTTATAACTGTTTAACGGATCCCATGTGGAGCAAAAGAAAAACAAGAATTACGACAAAGGCTATGTCCAACCTGTGGGAGCGTAGTCACTGAACCATGAAATCTACATGTAGGTCAAGGTCAAACATGGATGCCTGTATTAAAGGTGTCACTCACAGATGCAAGCTTGTACCGAGTATCATTGATGAAGCTCATACAGTTTTCGAGAAATGGACTCATACATTAGGGTGAAAGTTGGGGGGGGGGGGGGTCGCAATAATTCACAGAGTCAGTGAACCATGAAATGTATGTCGAGGTGAGATAGGGATGCTTACATTTAAGTTGCCATTCCTAGATTTTAAGTTCGTACCAAGTATCATTGATGAAGCTGTTGTAGTCCTTGAGAAATAGACTCTTACATTAGGGTGAAAGTTAGGGTGGCTGCAAATGTTGACGAATGAATGTAAGTACAAATGTACGGACAGGTGAATGGATGGAAAACTGGACTCCTAAATCGCGCCATGCTTAAAGCAGGCGCGACAAAAACCGTATGAACATTTTAACATACAGGTGAATGGACTCATGTTATTGCAATAACACACCCTAGCGACATAGTTCATTTTTTACATCTCCAAAATGGCTACATTTCTGATGAAAATCTGCAATATTTTTCTTATTTATACTTCAAAAATAGGTTGTGGGTGCTGGTTAGAACCACCTCATTGAGGCGGTTCTAACGGGTACCCACAACCTAAGTATTAGAGCAAAAATTACAGGTGAATGGACTCGGGTTATTGCAATAACACACCCGTGCGACTTAGTTCATTTTTTACATCTCCAAAATGGCTACATTTCTAATGAAAATCTGTGATATTTTTCTTATTTATACTTCAAACATAGGTTGTGGGTGCTCGTTAGAACCACCTCATTGAGGCCCACAACCTAAGTATTGGAGCAGAAATTAGAGAAATAATTTACACACCCCATAAACCCCAGTTTTCTCTATATAAAGTGGGGTTTAGGGGGTGTTCCTTTCATGGACTTGTTCACATGATGTGGAGCAAGAGAGAAAAAATTATATGAACTTTTTATCATATGGATGAACCCATGTGGAGCAAAAGAAAAATATCAAATGAACTTTTTAACACAAATAAATTCAAAAACTGGAATAAAAACCAACTAACGATCATCATTGGAACACACTATGCCTTAAAGGCAGGCACGACAAAAATCATATGAACTTTTTAACAACTTTTTAACAAACAGATGAATGAACCCACGTGGAGCAAAAGAAATATATCCTATAAACTTTTTAACCTAAATAAATTCATAAAATGGAATAAATACCAACTAAGAATCATCATTGGAACACATTATGTATGATTCTAACATCATATTAATCCTTATCCCGCTCATGACAAAGACACGTCTATATAATTTCATTACGAAAACACGCCTATACAAATACATTGCCACCTTTATCGCCCAAAATATGAAAATTTTATGATGAAAAATTGTGAAATTTTCTTATTTCTGCTCTAAAATATAAAAATACAGATTGTGGGGACTCGTTAGAACCGCCTCGATGAGGCGGTTCTAACGACTACCCACAATCTATATTTTAGAGCAGAAATAAGAAAAATAAGGTATACCCCCGTAAACCCCAGTTTTACTATATAAAAGTGGGGTTCAAGGGGGTCAAAATTAAATAGGCATGTTTTCGTGATGTTTATACCCTTGAACCCAACTTTTATAGAGTAAAACTGGGGTCTGCAGGGGTATAAAACCTTATTTTTCTTATTTTTGCTCTAAAATATGGACTGTTGTTATCATTAGAACCACCTCGATGATAAGGTTCTAACAAGTACCCATATTTTGAGCAGCGATAAGAAAAATATTACAATTTTTCATCTTAAAATTTTGAATTTTAGGTGATAAAGGTTACAATTTATTTGTATAGGCATGTTTCCATAATGTGAACAGGACAGCCCCGACCTTTGCAAACAGGGTAGATCCAGATCAGATGCCTTCTGAAGAAGCCATCTGTTCAGGATCTATACTGTTGGACAAACTTTATGAAACAAATGGATACCAAGTACATGTACATCAAGTACAGTCGAACTTCAATGGCTCGAACACCTTTGGGACCTCGAAAATCTGTTCGAGACAGGGGTGGTTCAAGCCACTGAGGTTACTGTCAGGGGGCATAACGAGATACTTTTAGACATCTTTTCGGTGTTCTATAATGAAAATGTATGCTGTGTGTACTCATTAGAATCGCCTCATCAAGGCGATTCTAATGAGTACACACAGCATACATTTGCAAGATAAAAGATTAAAATCTCCTTAATTATCCCCCACTATTTCTTATGTAGAGGACTTCGCTAGGGGCTCAAGAATGGGTTCGACACAGCCACGCTAAACGAGCCATCGCTGTTCGAGCCATCGAATTTCTACTGTAATTTGATTGGTTAATAGTCTACTATGGGTGTGGCTAAATAAATCTATTCAGCAGGATAAGGGTTGATGTTTTCTCTTCAAAACCAGAGGAAACTATATCACATGAAAGTTTCCCATAATACATCTTACAAGCATTGTATACAATGGCACATTTACCTCTGTCAATGCCATGCCCATAAGTGCTCTAGACAATTAACTCTTATCCTGCTGTTCACGACAACCCCTATCTTTGCAAACAGTGTAGATCCAGATCAGATGGCTTCTGAAGAAGGATCTACACTGTTTGACATTCAGTTTATGAATTCGTAGGACTAAATTACATGAAGTAATCTGATTGGTTCAAAGTCAGAAATGGGTGTGGCTAAACTGAATATTCAGCAGGATAAGAGTTAAGAAATGAATGTATTTTAGTTAATGGTCATCAAAGTATGAACAACATCAGACCACGAGCAAAGTAAGTGATCCCCGAAAGGGTTTCACTTAAACTTTGCTCGTAACCCGTATTGTTGTCCATACTTCCATGAAAGTTAAATACATGTACATTACCTTTAATACTTATACAGTAGAACTTCGATGGCTCGAACACTGATGGCTCATTTACCATGGCTGAGTCGAACCCGTTTAAGCGTCCCTAGGGAAATCCTCACCTAAGAAATAGTGGGGGATAATTGAGATTTTAGTCTTTTATCTTGCAAATGTATTCTGAATGTACTCATTAGAATTGATTCTAATGAGTACACACAGCATACATTTTCATTATATAACACCGAAAAGATGTCTAAAAGTATCTCGTTATGCCTACTGGCAGTAACCCTTGGTGGCTCGAACTGCCCATGTCTTGAACGGAATTTCGAGGTCCCAAAGGTGTTCGAGCCATTGAGGTTCCACTGTATTTACATTATTTGAGCCGGTGCATGACAAAATCTACAATAAGACCGGTGCGACCAGCAGAGACTCAAATCAACCTGCACACCCATCCACTAGGACAAGACCTTTTGTTTTGTCTCTTTGCATAGATATTAGCCTATAGTAGGTATATGGGATCAGTGAAGACTCTGATCAGACTGCACAAATGCGGAGGCTGATCTGAGTCTTCGCTGGTTGCTCAAGACTTCTTGTATATATTGTCATGCACTGATTCATTTTCCATCCATTGTGTGACCAAAACTTATGGTTTGAGGGCTAAATTGCAACAAGAAAACAATTGTACGCAGTTTTCCTACTAACAGCAGAAGAGCGCCATTGACGTCATAGTGGCGTCATCATCCAGTCATAACAAGGAGATCCATGGTTTATTTTTGATGTCATCTAATGATCATGTGAGGTTGTATGAGTCAATGTATTCATTGGGGTATGAACAACATTGCATCCAAATACAGTAGAACTTTGATGGCTCGGACACCGATGGCTTGTTTACCATGGATGTGTCGATCACATTCTTGAGCCCCTAGGGAAATCCTCTACATAAGAAATAGTGGGGGATAATTAAGGAGATTTTAGTCTTTTATCTTGCAAATGTATGCTGTGTGTACTCATAAGATGAGGCGATTTTAATGAGTACACACAGCATACATTTTCATTATAGAACACCAAAAAGATGTTCAAAAGTATCTCGTTATGCTTCCTGACAGTAACCTCAGTGGCTGGAACTACCCCTGTCTCGAACAGATTTTCGAGGCCCCAAAGATGTTCGATTTTGTTTGATTTGAGGTTTAACATCCCCGTCAACACTGTAAAGGTCATTTTGGAGACGTTGCTTTCAATTTTGTGGGACTTTTACCCGACCTTGAGATGAAATGACATCTCAAGCCCTGCGGCCCAATAAAACCAATAGGGTTTATTAGCATGGACAGTCCGACTCGCACTGCTTTGCCTGGGCAGGCTTAGATCCTCTAAGCGGTTTACCAGTATTCGTGTGTGGGTCGGTTTCAGCTCTGCGTGGAAGCATCATGCAGCCCATCTATTTCTTCAAGCCCCGATGAGCCCCAAAGATGTTCGAGCCATTGTTGTTTATTATAGGGGTTTTCTGTAAAAACACTGAGAGTGTAAATATTGTGGGTATAATCATACATCATTTGGAAAACACACCAGTGTGATAGAGTGCATTACTTTTCTGATGAAAATTTGTGATATCTTTCTGATTTTTGCTACAAACATAAACTATTAGTACTGCTTGATAGGAATGCCTCAATGAGCGAGGCGGTTCTAATGAGTACCCACAATGTATATTTTTAAGCAGAAATAAGAGAAACAATGTAACCCCCTGTTAACCCCAGTTTTGCTATTTAAAAGCGGGGTTTAAGGGGGTCAAAATTATATAGGCATGTATGCGTGACGGATAAGCAGTGCAACAGCTGAAGAAATTCACTGACATTTGAGTTTACTGTTTGAGATCAAAAGAAAATTTGTGTTCCCTACTAAACCCCTATAAGCTCATATAAATCACCTATAATCTGTACTAATTTAACCCTTTGTTTACTAGTGGACTCTTCCATTGCTATATTTTGGACAAGTCCATTTGTCATATAAGGGGTGCCAGGCCTATTTTTTAAATTTTTATTCTATTTTTGATGGAGAAATCTGTCAGCAAATAGTGCAGGCCCTGATCAGATGCCGCATTCTGCAGCGTCTGATCTGGGCCTGCACTGTTTGCCAAGGTACCCCTTTAGGGGTTTCCCTCATGTAATGGGTTAAGAGCTTTGATTTATGAACAGAGAGAAATCTTACAACAAAGATCAAGCAAACATTGGGAATACAAAACATTTATTTCCTACTGAAATTAACAGAACAGGAAATTTTAATGATTTTTTTCATATTTAAAACTAGAAATGCGTCCATAGGACACAGATGCCCCGACCTGCAAATATGTCTATGTTCGTATTAATCCATAGAAGTTATTGATGTTAAGCAGAGGTGGGCAAAAACTGGACTACCCGGGGAAAAACCACCTGACCTTCCGTTGCAGAACATGGCGTCTCACATGTGACCTGAGCGAGGCTCGAACCCACAGTGGTGAGAGACCTAATGATTAAGAGTCAGTGCTCTTATCCACTAGGCCACGGAGGCCCATAATTATGACCTTGACCTTGGAGGTAAAGACCTTGGTTTTGTGTGAGGCGGATTGTCTTATGATGGCCAACATTTTTGCCAAGTAATTTCAAAATCCATCCATAAATAAGAAAGTCATTGACTGCGTTTAAGTTTCAGACTCTTTTTTGACCTCTAAGTATGACCTTGACCTTGGAGATACGGACCTGGGTTTTGCATGAGACACATCGTCTCATGATCAGGGCGTCAAGTGATATTAGGAGTCAAAAATATAGGTGAGGTCCAGAAATATAGGTATCTAGCGGCCAGAAATATAGGATATTATAGGTTGCCTACACTTAAGAAAACAAGCCAGGTTTGCATTTTTCCACCACCACCACCTACCAGCTCTCTCTTTTATTAATAATACAACATACAGAAATAGATAAGGTGGTCAGCTGGTTATAATTAAAGAAAAAATCTTTAATAAATCTCCATAAAAATCAGTCCTTAGTAGATGATTCTAATGCCCTCTATGTATGTTTTATACAGAAATGAGTGATCTACTTAAATATCATCAGATAACCACCTTATCTATTTCTTGGAACAAGAGATAACAAAACCCAACTGTGTCTATCTGACAATTTAGGCAGAAACAAAGCATGGGACATTCTTCCCTTTAAACAAGAGGGCCTTGAAGGCCCTGGATTGCTCACATGATCCATAGTGTAACAAGTAGGCCCCGAGGGTCCATTTTTGGTCCCAGGGCTATAATTTGCACAATCTTGGTCAAGGTCCACTATACAAAGCCTCATACCAAATATCAAAGCCTGAGCCTTCAGAAGTTTTTTTAAGGTTTTCCCTATATATACCTATGTAAAACCAGTGGGCCCTGGGGCAGAGCCAGTTGTGGTCCTAGGGCTATAATTTGAACAATCTTGGTAGAGACCCATTAGATGAAGCTTCATACCAAATATCAAAGACCTGGGCCTTCTGGTTTCAAACAAGAAGATTTTTAAAGGTTTTTTTCTTATTTTCCCCTATTTTTGTGTGCCATGGCAATCAACCGAAAAAATTCAGACATGATTCCACAAGGAGTCTTTACAGTAACAGAAATCATGGTGGAACTCTTTTTTCCTGTCTGACTCTAGCAGTACACGGAATTCAGTTACAGATTCCACAAGGAAAATGGCCAGATTGTAACAGAAATTATGCATGAAAATGTTAACCAAATTTCTGTTTAAAAGTCTGGCATGAAAACAGAGCATAATCACTTTCTGAAACATAATATTTTGGTGGGAACACTCCTATAACACATTCAAAGGCATCAGGGATGCTGTGTTGCTTGTGTGTTGCTTTACAACTTTACAAAATTAACCTGTTCTGAGGATTTCCAACTATATTTTGGAAGACACTGTGAGTTACTTTTAGTATTTTAGATTAACAGTGTTTTAAATTGATTAAATGCTTAGCTAGTGGGGTGTCAAAAGTTTTATGTTTGCAAACTGCAAAGATTGCACCCCACCCACATATCTATGTATGTGTTGGCAGACTGAAGCTATTAGATCACAATGAATCTTTGGAAAGCCAAGGATTCAAATTCAAGTTACATGAAAGTTTATATGTAAGTAGAATGCAAGATTTTTCTATGTTCTTTTCCAGCACTAGTATACTCCTTCCTTATTGTGTATAGATAAAAACTCAATTTTTTTTTCAGTGTATGTTAAGATGATTGTGTTTATATGTTAATAAAACTGGACCAAATATTTAAATTAGCAGGAATATACACAGTAATAATGTCACAAGCTCAGGCAGAAATTCTGTCAATAATTCATTCAGGAATCCTGCCAATAATTCATGCAGGAACCATGAAGGAATCCTGACAGTAATTTATACAGGAATCCTGTCTGTTGTTTTCTACAGGATTCCTGCATCAATTTTCCTGCTAATTTAAATATTTCACACGCTTTTCCACATTGATTCCCACCTTAATCCCGCCTCGAAGACAAAATTTAAGTGAAAAGTCTTTGTGGAAATTCTATTTGAAAAATTTTCATACAGGTTTCATGTCAGAATCCTGTCACAATATTTCTGCAGAAATACTGCAACTTAATTTCATACAGGCCTGTTAGAATTCACCATGGACTGAAATTCGTTGAACAACTTTGAGAGAGGACCACTCAAAGATGATTTCTGTCAAGTTTGGTCAAAATCTATTCAGGGGTTTAGGAGATGTCATAAAGGAATTGTGCAGGGACATACAGATGCACAGATGGGGGATGACGGCGGATGGTGACTAATCACAATAGCTCGCCTGCTAAAAAAAACGGCAAAACTTGTTTAATATTTGTAAAAACAAAATCAAAATGGAACATTTCAAATTTAAAAAATAGCAGAACTTCCACTAGCTAAAGCTTTCCAAAAGCTGGGCTGAACTGGGTCACTACACCAAAAAGGAATACAAATTATTAAAAGGAAACAGCTTATTAAGCTCAAATATTATAGAAAACATCTACTGTCAAAGAGTTTTTAGAAACTTTGTATTCCTTAATTACACAAATTCCAAATTATAGGTATTTATAGGTATTTTGCTAAAATATAGGATTTTATAGGTTATTATAGGTTATGGCCTGAAATATAGGAAAATATAGGTAAATATAGGTAACTTGACGCCCTGCATGATGGTTAACATTTCTACAAAGTAATTTCAAAATCCATCCAGAAATAAGACAGTTATTGGCTGCATTTAAGTTTCGGACCCTTTTTTTACCATTGACCTCTAAGTATGACCTTGACCTTGGCGGTACGGACCTGGGCTTTGCATGTGACACATCGTCTCATGACGGTTAACATTTCTACAAAGAAATTTCAAAATCCATCCAGAAATAAGAAAGTTATTGACTGCGTTTAAGATTTGGACTGATGCACAGACAGACGAATGAACAGATGGACAGGGGCAATGTTATATGCCCTTCCACCATTCTTCGAATGGTGGGCATAACAACTGGGCATAAAATTTTAAGGCTTTTTTAAATGTTCAAATCAAATGGGCATGAAATTTTAATGCTTATTTCATGTTCAAATGGGCATGAAATTTTAATGCTTTTTTCATAATCAAATGAATTGGGCATGGCATTGTAATGCTTTTCAAAGGTCAAATCAACTGAGCATGATATAGGAATACTATTTTCATGCTTAAATGGGCAGGAAATGATCAATGCTTTTTTAAGGTCAATTCAATCTGACTTGGAAGTTTTAATGCCCATAAATTCCCAAGTAATGACAAGCCTTCTTTCCTCTGAAAAAAAAAGACAGAACTATTTGAAAATTATGTTTGCAAAATATCATTTAAAGGTGCATTATTGAGCTATCCGGAAAAAATGCTTCCAAAAATAAAATACATATAGCCGGTATTTTTCTTTAAAAGAATACAAATGAATGCATTTTATGCAAAAATGCGAACAATTATGATGACAGGTAAACGAGTTTGAGAAGGATTCCCTAACTAGGTTTCGAACACTAGTAAGATCTATTTTTAGTTCGTGACAAAAATAGAATCTCCATATATGACGTTATGCGACGTTCATTTTTGGCCTTGTTTGCTTAGGCCATGCCTGAATCGGAAAAAATATGAAGCTGAATACCATGCCATAAGTCTTGACACTCAGAGATGGTACTGTCGCCATGAATGTGTAAAGTCACAGATTTATTTTTAGAACAGACATTCCGAACATATGTTCAGATCAAAGGGTAAACACAAATGAAAGCGACCATTTTCACAAAATTTTGAAGCTGTATTTGGCTCCAAAAGTGTACAAATGACAAAGGAGTATGCATTGAAGATAAAAACCAGAAAAAAATTTTGAGACCCGGTAGCTCAATAATGCACCTTTAAGTGGGAGTTTAAGAGACAACTTAATATATTGTTCAGACCTGAACATTTTGATGAATGGCTATGACTGTTGCAAATGCTGACGGCTTGACAAATAAATGGACAGAATGAACCAACAGAAAACCAGACTACTCTTTTGCGCCATGCTTAAAACAGGCAATACAAAAATGAGATCTGATTTTTAATAGAAACAATTCTGTGATAAAAATGTATACAACAAAAACTAATTACAATATTCATACTATAACAATATAATTTACACGGGTTAATAATATCTATAATTTAACAAAATAATTTACATGCTGAACCCATCTTGTACCAGAAACCTCCAAACTGGTAATTGGCAAACAGTGCAGGCCCAGATCAGACGCCGCAAAATGCAGCGTCTGATCAGGGCCTACACTGTTTGCAAAAAGTTAAGCCATTTTCGAGATCAATTTTGAAGAAAACACAACCTGACAGCCCTTAATTCTAAAATGGACTCCTGGTATATATAAGGAGGAAGAATCCAATTGGTACAAAAAGGGTTAAAATAAATTTTAAAGCAAACTAATAACCAAATGAGGTAGAGAGAAGCAGCAACAGACAATAAAAAGAATGGATACATCATGGAATCATCATGAAAACATGTCTAAATAATTTTGACCCCCTTGAACCCCACTTTTATATAGTAAAACAGGGGTTTCCAGGGGTATACATACTTTTTCTTATTTCTGCTCTAAAATATAGACTGTGGGTACTCGTTAGAACCGCCTCATCGAGGCGGTTCTACCGAGTGCCCAAAATCTATATTTGGAGCAAAATTAACAAAAATATCACAATTTTTCATCTAAAAAAAATGTTTCATAGGCGGTAAAATTTACAATGTATTTGTATAGGCATGTTTTCGTAATGCTACAGTGGAACTTCATTGGCTCAAACACAGATGGCTCATTCACCACGGTTATTTTAAACTTACTCTTGACTGACAGACTGACAAACACTTTATTCTCTCGAGGACATATAAATAACATGAAGAATTACTTATTACATTTAGCTGTGGAAAATTTTCAGCATACCCATTATTTACCAAAGACAGTTACAGATAAGCTAGGTAAAGGTATATAGAGGTGGAAAGAAAAACAACAGAGTGAGGGGAATAGGGAGATTACATGTAGGTATAAAGTGGCATCTGTCCAGATCAGCCTGTGCATGGCTGCAACCTATGCAACTTATGTTACTGCTCCTCAGAGACTTCTACAGTTGTAAAACTGGAGTCCCAATATAATTCTTCCAATGGTTCATTTACCATGATGGTTGGTTTGAACTCAATCTTGAGGCTCTGGATAGTTCTTCCAATAGCTCTAGATATTCATATATAGCCGAACTTTGATAGCTAGAACCACTTTGGGACCATGAAAATTTATTCGACCCTGCAGTCGTTCAAGCCACTGAGGGTTACTGCCAGGAGGCATAGCGAGATACGTTTGAACATCTTTTCGATGTTCTGTAATGAAAATGTTTGATGTGTGTACTCATTAGAATCGCCTCACTGAGGCGATTCTAATGAGTACACACAGCATACATTTGCAGGATAAAAGACTAAAATCTTCTTAATTATCCCCCACTTTTGCTTGTGAAGAGGATTTCCCTAGGGGCTCAAGAGCGAGTTCGACTCAGCCATGGTAAACGAGCCATCGGTGTTCAAGCCATCTAAGTTCTACTGTATTATGGATAATTTAAGGAGATTTTCCTATTTAATATTTACAGGGTATGTAGTCTGTACTCTTTAGAATCACATCATTGAGGCAATTGTAATGCGTACACACTTCATACTTTTAATTTTATGGAAGATTGATTTGTTTGTTTGTATTGGAGTTTAACGGCCCAGTGAACACTATTAAGTTCATTTTTGAGCCAGTCAGTTTACCTATCCACACATTTCCTGGGCAAGCTTATACGTAAGCGATTAACAAGTACAGTGCATATTATTTTGCTAGAAACTCACAACTGCCCTTCTTGAATCAGTGGAAAGGAGAGAATGACCATAGAAAAGATTTCCTGATCAGTCTTCACTTTTGGATTTTTTGTTTGCCCAGTCAACACTATTAAGTTGGCCAGTTTACCTAACCACAATTCCTGGGCATGCTTGCAGACTATGCATAAACAGAGGATGTTACACGGCTATTCATGCATTATTGAATTTATTAAATGAGTTGAGAAAGAGGGTTTGCCAAGCATTTTATCCATTTTCCTCAACGTGTTTACTAGATTTAATAATACATGAACACAAATGCAAGATTCTATTTATCATATGACATTTAAAAGACCTTTTATTCATGATTTTTTAAAAAAAACTGTTAAAATTCCGTAATTAATAAATGCGATGTCATGATGGAAGTTGTAAGTGTGATGCAATGGGACGTATCTTACTAATTAGCAAATTTAATCCACTAGTGGATTACCGAATTTAATACATGGCATCATTACATTCTCAAACATGACATCACATGATAAACAGTTAACCAGCACAGTGGCCATTCTTTTGCCAGAAACTGACAACTACCTTTCATGAATCAGTTGAAGGGAGACAATGTCTACAAAAGATTTCATGGTCAATCTCCATAAAAGAATGTTGCCGACCCAAGCAGGTATTGAACCGGTGACCAGATAACCAGTCAGCAACTCATCCGATTGAGCTACCCAGGCTCTGTTTGGATAGCAAATTCTTTTTTGTATGAGAAGACCTGAATACATAAGAGAGTTTAAAATGTTTGTGATCACTCTGTCTCCCCTGATCACAAAACATACCTGCAACCTTATTTTAGAAAAACAAAACAAATAAACAAACAATGTTTAACCCTTAAGATGCCAATCACACCTATTTGTCTGCTGTGTACTTTAAAAGTCATTGTTTCAAGCAGCGTGGATCCAGATCAGACTGCTCCTAGAATCTGGGTCCATATTGTTTGCCTATAAGCAAAAATATGTTTGAAAGGTTTGCTAGAAGATGCAGCATATGCAATAAGAAGACATTTTTGGATGTAGTTTTTCTTGGCGTCTTCAGGGTTTAAAGGTCCTGAGAATATTGTTTATCACATTTAGCCCTGTATCACTAACCTTAAATCTCTTGTATGACAATACATAACCCTTTTTCTGCTGAACAAATTAATTTAGTCACACCCATTTCTCACTTTTCATCCAATCAGATTACTTTATATAGTTTAATTGCTATAAAATCATGAACTGAATGTCAGTGTGGATACTGATCAGATGGCTTCTTCAGAAGCCATCTGATCTGTATCTGCACTGTTTTCAAAGGTAACGCACATCCTGGCTTAGCAGCGTAAGGGTTGAGGGGATCATGCAAATCAATATACCTTCAGGAAATGCAACTCTTTCAAAAACATTTTTGTCTCCCTTATTATTTAGAGTTCTATTCGTACAGGAAAGAATTTGCTGCACAGGAGGAGCAAATTCTTTCCTTAAAGAGCAGACCCCTTAATCAAAACAGCTTGTTTCTTTCTTTCTTTCATTCTTTCTTTATTTATTTATTTATTTGTTTTGGTTTTGCAGCCATTTTAAGATTATTTCACTTGGCGGTATTTCAAACCAATCAATTAAAAGAGGTGAATGAAACCAGAATAACCGGACAAAATCCACCACATCTTCTGTCGCAGAACTTGGCGTCACACATGACCCAAGCCGGGCAAGGCTCTAACCCACAACAGTGAGAGACCTAATGATCAAGAGACAGCCCTTTACTCACTAGGCCAAAGAGGCCTGTATAGCTTGGTTTATAGTCAAGCAAACAGGAAGTCCTAAAAATTGTTTCCCTTGCAAAAATGTCAAGAAATCTGCCAAGTCTAACCATTACCTTCAAGTGTAATTAGTTAGTGTGTCTCTTTTTCACCGTTTTTTCTAAGGGAGTCAGATTTTGTCAATTCAAGCTCCCTTTTCCATAAGCAGAACCCTTTCGAAACTGGGGTTTATACTTTAAAACTTTACTACTCTCTAGGCTAGTTCAGCAGATGACAAATTAACATTTTTCTTATTTTTCCCAGAAAACAGATTTTTAACATTTCATGCAAATTGTTTCTAATGAGTATTTTTCCTTGAAAACAAGTTTTGACATTTCATGCAAATTGTCTCCACTTGTGAAAATAATTGTCTCAATTTGCCTGAAATGTTAAAATCTCTTTTCTGGGAGAAAAAAAAAAGAGATACACCTCAACCTCGTTATAACACGGAACTCCGGGTCCAACCAACAGACCGTGTTAGTTAACCGAATCGTGTTATAAACGCCGACCGTATTTGTCACAGATCAACCATTGACACAATGGTGCCCAATAGTTTCCCAAACAAGATGATGTACGGTCCGGTTAATGACCGTATTTCCCGACTAAAAAGTGTTTAGAACTAATCAATGGCAGTAAATACCATGCCCCATCAAGTCAAACAAGTCACTTTAATCGAAACCAGCTGATAAACCATGTTTTATATCCAGAAATCGTCCGATCTGACAGCAAGTATGACGCCATTTTGATAGCTGGTTCCCGGCTAACTTTGTTGTTACTGAGAATCCAGACCGTACCGAACTACAGTACCGATAATAGAGTTCAATGGTAAAATTACCGGGTTAGGGTTCGGGACCGGACAATGATCAACGCTAACAAGAAATTTGAATTACTTCCCTTGAAATGTCTTACCCTTTATATTTTAGCCATTTGAAACGATTTTAAATGCGCACATGGTTTTTAATGATTTTTTTTTACCGCGAAAATCTATCTTGAATATGTTTTATCATTTGCTTTTAAGCTGGAATAAATCTGACTTTCTTTTACATGCGGCTCTAGAAAATGAGTTTTACTGCAGTTGACCGATCACATCGTCTGCATCGATGTTTAAAATTTCTGCTGAGCAGTGATCCTTAACAGAGCGTGATAAATATTTTTTTTCCGGTTGCGTAACTGAATTGTTTAATCTCTTTATCTCACTAAGCCAACACTTTTGATTGTGCCGATGGCAGTTCATGTTTATCATGCGTGTCAAGCTAAACAAGTTTATATACTGTATATTCAACTCTGCTGGAGGCCTGCAATAAACATCAAAAAGTACCGTTATAAACCGTGTTAGCTACCGTGTTAGCTACCGTATTACCGCAGTCAAAAGTGAGAGGAAAATAAAGTTGTTGTGCTTAAAACCTGATACAATCCTTAGATAATACAATGTATTTATAAATGTTGGTTGGGGAAAATTTGGGGTCCAAACCAAAACCGTGTTATATCCGAATTCGTGCTGTAACGAATCGTGCTATAACGAGGTCCGGGTGTACTTTGAAAGGTTGTCAGCTAAATGTTTCCCAGAAGGCTAAGTGTTAAAGAAAAAATTGCCACATTCATTCAACGCCTGATAAAGAGATATAAATAGTTTTTAAAGCATTGCTTCCCCTAAAAGTGTACACGTTCCATTCGAGAGTATATTTGATCTAATACCTATTACAGTAGAACTTCAATGGCTCGAACACCAATGGCTCGTTTACCATGGCTGAGTCGAACCCATTCTTGAGTCCCTATAGAATTTCTCTACATAAGAAATAGGGAGGGTAAAATTTAGGTTATTTTCATCTTATCTGGCAAATGTATACTGTGTGTACTCATTAGAATCGCCTCGATGAGGCAATTCTGATGAGTACACACAGCAATACATTTTTCATTTTAGAACACCGAAAAGCTGTCCTAAAGAATGTTGTCATGCCTCCTGGCAGTAGCCCGCAGTGGCTCGAACTACTCCTGTCTGGAACAGATTTTCTTGGTCCCAAAGGTGTTCGAGTCATTGAAGTTTGACTGTTATTATAAAAACTTGGATTCCTGATGGCAGCCTTCATTTTTATAAACATGCCCCAATATTTGATGAAGTTGAGAAGACCGTTTATGATAGATTCTTTTGGAGTTTAATGGCCCAGTCAACACTACTGAGGTCATACTGAGTCAATCAGTTTATTTAACCACATTTCCTGGGCAGGCTTATACAGTAAATGGTTAACCAGTATGGTGCACATTCTTTCACCAGAAATTGACAACTGCCCTTCTTGAATCAGTGGAAGGGAGAGAATGACCACAGAAAATAATAGTCTGTCATTAATTAAACCAGCCTGTGTAATGAACATCCTCAAATACCCACAGCTCCCACCCATTGGGGCTTGGACAAATAGACTGTGCTGCAAAATGCTTCCACGCAGAGCTGAAACCAGCCACACATGAGTACTGATAAACCGCTTAGAGGGTCTAACCCTGCTTAGGCAAAGTGGTGCAAGTTGGACCATCCCTGCATATAGACCCTTTTGGTTTTGTTTGGGTGGAAGGGCTTGAGATTTCATTTCATCTCAATGTTGGGTAAAAGTCCCACGAAAATGTAAGCAAAGTCTCCAAAATGACCTAAATAGTGTTGACAGGGAGATAAAACCTTAATTCAAACAAACAAAATATCCACAGCTCCAGAAAATGAGACATCAGGATAATAAATCAATACTTTGTGGGTACTTGTTAGAATCACCTCAATGAGGCGAATCTAACAAGTACCCACAACGCATGTTATCATGGAGAAATAAGAAAAAATATCCTATAATTACCTGTTTTATGTCTTCTTATCTGGGGAAAGAGGGTTTTCCTAGGGTAAATATGATTTTCTTATTTCTTCTCAGAAACATGAATTGTGGGTATTCATTTGAACCACATGCACTTTAGTTTGGTGCACCTCAATATGGTGGTTCTAATGGCCACCCAAAAACTATATTTGGACCAATAATATCACAAAATGTCACTGTAAATATATCCCATTACAGAGGTAAATAACGTGTTAAAAAATCTATATATACATTTGAAAATAAAAGTTTTTTAGCATTATGTACAAAACCATGCCTTAACAACATCCAACAATATTAAAGTCAGGTTCATCATACACTGCAACCTCTTTATAACACTACTGATGTGGTCCAGATCTGAAACAACCATTATATATTCAAACCAGAATTCCGCCAAGGGCTGTTGTGCCTGTTGGGGCTCAAAGTAGCAAAGCCATGAAATCCAGGTCAAGGTCAAACACTGATGCTTGCAATAAAGTAACAACTCCTAGATGCCAGCTTGTACCCAGTTTCATTAATAAAGCTCTTACAGTTCTTAAGAAATGGACTTGCACATTAACCCTTATCTTGAATCAGAATCAGAATCAGAATTGTTACTGGTGACACGTCAAATGACATTCATACACCAGGACCTGTGATATGGGAAGTTAGTCCCTAGCTCTAACCAAAGATGTAAACTTAGCTACACAATCCTCAGCACCTTCAGCCGTCAAAATAATAGAATCGGGAAGGGCATTCCAATCTCTAATGGTTCGGGGGAAAAACGATTCTTTATAAATATCCGTTCTTGCAATAAGGGTCTGAAACGTCATTGAATGGTGTTTTCTACAATGCCTAGCTGGGGGAACAAGGTCATCTGTTGGAATGCTGGCAGCACCCTTTAGACCTTTGTATAAGAGTATGAGCCTACTGTCTCTTCTCCTTTTCTTTTCTTTTCTGTTCCAGACAACCCTTATCTTTGAAAACTGTAGATCCAGATCAGATGGCTTCTGAAGAAGTCATCTGATCAGGATCTACACTGTTTGGCATTCAGTTTATGAATTTGAAGCAATAAATTGCATCAAGTAATTTGATTGGTTGATAGACAGAAATGGGTGTGGCTTTAATGAATATTCAGCAAGATAAGGGTTAAGATGAACACTAGGGATGACGCAATACATCACCTAGTCAATGAACCATGAAATGTTGGTCAATGTCAGATTTGGATGCTGGCATTAAAGTTGCCATCACTAGATGCAAGCTTGTACCAAATATCATTAACTTAACTCTTATAGTTCTTGAGAAATGAACTTGAATATTAGGGTTTATGCTAGGTTTGACACAATAGTTTACTAAGTCAATGAACCATGAAAAGTAGATCAAGGTCAAATATGGATTATTATTATTGTTGCCTAACTCAGATGCAAGTTTGTACAAAGTATTATTAATGAAGCTCCTGTAGTTCTTGAGAAATGAACTTGACCATTAGGGTGAAAGCTAGGGTTGTCTCACATTTTAAAGGATTGACAAACGGACGAACAGATGGACAGAAAATCGGACACCTATATTGTGCCATGCTAATAGCAGGCACAACAGCAAAAATGTTAAGATATATAGAAAAATTTATGGTCATTTTTCTAAATAATCTATACTTTTTTGGAATCAATCTTTACATACCCATGTTATAATGAACTATGTTATAAAGAGGCTATGGTGTACTTGTCTCATACAGTTAAAAAAATTATCACATGTATGTCGAAAAGTCAGATAGATTTTGCTATGTCACAAAACATCTTCGTCTATCGAAACAATATTTTGAAGCAATCTTAAAGCACCATATTTATTACAATGCTGTGGAATATAAAGAGGCTGAACTACTAGATCTGTCGTGATAAGAGCAACGTGCCCTTAGCCCTGTTTTAATCAAGGCAAACTATTTTGTAGCAATCTTAACCCATAGCATACTAGTGGACTCATCCATTGCTATATGTTGGACAAGTCCATTTGTCATACAAGGGGTGGTAGGCCTATTTTTTCGCTTTTATTCTATTATTGACAGAAAATTATATTAGCAAACTATTTAGGCCCTGATTACACGCCATGTCTGATCTGGGCCTGCACTGTTTGCCAAGGTACCCCTTTGGGGGTTTCCCCGCATACAATGGGTTAAAGGACCATGTTGTTTATAATGCTATGAAATATGAAGACTGTGAACTACCGTATTCAACTATTCACCATATTAAGAACAAAGTACATGGAGACATTTCATTTTAATCATGATAAAACGCCCTTTGAAAGATAAGACATATCCGGGGTTCAGCAGGACAAGGGTTAATTGGTGTGAAACATTCTTCTTGAAAATCTATTGGTGTGTGCTAATTACAATGTGTGCAATAACTAAGGCAAATTTGGTGTACCGTAAAAACCTAAAAGTTTGGACACCTTGAGATCTGCTGTAATTCTCATAAAATTTCAACAAATTTGTTTCACAATCCAGCATGGAGTACAAAAGGTGCAGACAGAATGGCAAACAGTGTAGACCTTGATCAGACTGCTCCTTCAATTTACTCAGGCACTAATGTCTAACATGTATTAAGCAGATTTATCATGACTAGCTGCAACAATTTAACTCAGGTATTAATGTCTAACTCAGCAGATTAACTATGATTAACTGTAACAATTTACTCAGGCACTAACGGCTAACATGTATTAAGCAGATTTAGTGTGACTAGCTGCAACAATTTACTCAAGCACAAATCTCAATACCAGTAAGCAGATAAATCACGACCAGCTGCAACAATTTACTCCGGTACTAACATCTTACTAAGAACAAAATCATGACTAGCTGCAACAATTTATTCAAGCTCAAGTCTCATTAAGCACATAAATCCAACCAGCTGCAACAATTTACTCAGGTGTTAAGATCTTACTAAGCAAAAAATCATGACTAGCTGCAACAATTTAATCATGCACTAAAGTTTTACTAAGCAGATAAATCATGACCAGCTGCAATAATTCACCCAAAGGTAAGTCTCATTAAGCAGATAAATCATGGCTAGCTGCAAAAATTAACTCAGGCACTAACATCCTACTATGCAGATTTATCATAATTGGCTGCAACAATACACATAGGCACTGATGTCTTACTAAGCAGGTTCAACATGACTAGCTGTAACAATTTCCTCAGGCATCTTAACCCTTGTCCTGCTGAATATTTAAATATGTTACACCAACTACTGATTATCAGCCAATCCGATTACTTGATGCAAATTATTGCAACAAATTCATTAACTGGATGGCAAACAATGAAGATCCAGATCAGATGGCTTCTTCAGAAGCCATCTGATCTGGATCTACATTGTTTCAAAGATAAGGCACATCCGGGCTCAGCAGGACAAGGGTTAATAAGCAGATTAATTATGATTAGCCGCAACAATTTACGCAGGCACTAACTTCTTACTAAGCAAATTTATCATGTCATGCTGCAACAATTTACTCAGGCACTGACGTCTCGGCAGATTTATCATGCCTAGCTGCAACAATTCACTTAGCCATTAATGTCTTACTGAGTAGATTAATCATGATTAACAGCAACAATTTACTCAGCCACTAACATCCTACTATGCAGATTTATCATAATTGGCTGCAACAATTCACATAAGCACGGACGTCTTACTAAGCAGGTTCAAAATGACTAGCTGTAACAATTTACTCAGGGATCTTACTATATATTAAAGCAGATTTATCATAATTGGCTGCAACAATTCACACAGGCACTCACGTCTTACTAAGCAGGTTCAACATGACTAGCTGTAACAATTTCTTCAGGCACTGTCTTACTCAGCAGATTAATCATGCCTAGCTGCAACAATTCATGAAGGTACCTAATATCTATTTAGCAGATTATTTATGAAGAGCATCAACAATTTACTCAGGCACTAATACTTTACTAAGCCGATTTATCCTGACTAGTTGCAACAATGTACTCAGACACTAACATCGTACTAGAAGATTAATCATGACTGGCTGTATATTAAACAATTTACCCAGGCACTAATGTCTTACTCAGCAGATTAACCATGATTAGCTGCAACAATTTACTCAGGCACTAACATCTGACATGTGTTAACACTTATCATGCTGTTCACGACAACCCCTATCTTTGGAAACAGTATAGATCCAGATCAGATGGCTTCTGAAGAAGCCAGCTGATCAGGATCTACACTGTTTGATATTCGATTTATGAATTTGTAGGAATAAATTACATCAAGTAATTTGATTGGTTCAAAGTCAGAATTTTGTTTGTTTGATTTGAGGTTTAACGTCCCCATCAACACTGTAAAGGTTATTTTGGAGACGTTGCTTCCAATTTTGTGGGACTTATACCCGACATTGAGATGAAATGACATCTCAAGCCCTGTCGCCCAATGAAACCAATAGAGTTTATTAGCATGGACAGTCCGCCTCGCATGCGGTTCCTGGACAGGCTTAGATCAAATAAGCGGTTTACCAGTACTAGTGTGCGGGCCAGATTCAGCTCTGCGTGGAAGCATCATGCAGCATATATATTTCTTCAAGCCCCTATGGGCGGGGGCAGAAAAGTCAGAAATAGGTGTGGCTAATATGACTATTCAGCAAGAGAAGGGTTAATCAAATTAATCATGCCTAGCTGCAACAATTTACTCAGGTACTAATATCATACTAAGCACAAAATCACGACTAACTGCAACAATTTCCTCAGGCACTGTCTTACTTAGCAGATTAATCATGCCTAGCTGCAACAATTTACTCAGGTACTAAAATCATACTTAGCACAAAATCACGACTAACTGCAACAATTTTCTCAGGCAGTGTCTTACTTAGCAGATTAATCATGCCTAGCTGCAACAATTCATTCAGCCACTAACGTCTTACTTAGCAGATAAACTATAAATAGCATCAACAATTTACTCAGGCACTAATATCTTACTAAGTAACAACTACCCTGACCAGCAAGGCACTAACATCTTACTTTTAAGCAGATTTACCATGTCTAGCTGCATTAAGACCATAGCCGTAGCACTTACTATGTGCATTTAATATGCAGAGAGAATTTTCGCCGCCACCCATCTGGGCTTGGAGAAATAGATTGAGCTGCATGATGGTTCCATGCTGAGCTGAATCTGACCATACACGAGTACTGGTAAACAGCTTAGAAGGACTAAGCCTGCCCAGGCAAAGCGGTGTGAGTCACATTGTCCAATGCATATAAGCCTTCTTGTTTCATTGGGCGGCAGGGTTTGAGATGTCATTTCACCTCAATGTCGGGTAAAAGTCCCACAAAATTGGAAGCAACAGTCCAAAATGACCTAAATCGTGTTGACGGGGACGTTAAACCCCAATTCAAACAAAAAGCAGAGAGAATTATCCAAAATGAAGGCAGATCAACTACTGACATATATCTTGTCAACAGTGTTTAATGAATGCACCTGCAAACCCCACTTTATTCAGTACAAGCAGGGGTTGACAGGTGTATACATTATTTTCTTTATATTTTCCTTACAATTGCTCAAAAACATAGACTGGGGTACTCATTCAATAAGGCAGTTCTTACAAGTGCAACAATCTATGTTTTAACTAGAAATAAGAAAAATGTCTAATGTTTTCACATGGAAAATGCTAGCTCGATAGATATGAAAGACGACATTTTAGCACACAGGTGTGTTTTTGTAATGTAATGTAATATTTCTTCCCATACACTGCCGCAGTGGGGCCACTCTTATAGAAAACAATCTGGAAGCAAATTCTGTTCTTTAAGAGCTTGCCACCATCTTCACCCTTATCTTGCTGAATATTCATTTAAGCCACACCCATTTCTGTCTATCAACCAATCAAATTACTTGATGTAATTTATTGCTACAAATTCATAGAATGAATGCCAAACAGTGCAGATCCTGATCAGATGGCTTCTTCAGAAGCCATCTGATCTGGATCTACACTGTTTGCAAGGATAAGGGTTGTCATGAACAGCAAGATAAGGGACAACCCTTACCCTGCTGTTCACAACAAACCCTACCTTTGCAAACAGTGTACATACTGAAGATGCACTTCGATCAGGATTTACAGCTTGTCATTCAGTTTGTGAATTTGAACTAAAACATCATATCATGTAATTTGATTGGCTGATACTTAGAGATAGTCAGAAATGGGTGTGGCTATTTAAAAATATTCAGCAGGATAAGGGTAAGTTAGTAAGTAAGTAAAGACTTTATTTATAGAGGGTGACACATTTAGCAAATACAAGTACAAGATACAAGTGATAGCTAATCTTCTATGAGGCCCTCATTATAGACAATATGAACAGTACAATAATAACATGTGTACCTACATTTATACAAGTAAATATGTACGTTAAGGCCATACTAGTGAGAATTTTCTACAATGATTTTTTCTTAATCTGCTCTTCAAATATTTTGTTCTGGCTGTCCTTTAGTATCCTGCTGAAGATTTTTTGTTTTCTAAAATGAACCATGCTTGTCACCATCCAAAGCCTCAAACTTCTCATTGGTTTGTGTTTCTTTCTCTTGTAGAAAATCATTATGGGCATAAACCTGTAGCCGACAGTAACTAAGAATGGTTTTCAATAAAGTTAACAACATCATTCATCTTTAAGTTGTGTATCTTTCTTTCGTAGAAAATCACTATTTAGGAGACGATAAAAGAGAATGATATTCATCACCGTCAGCGTTGCTAAACCAAGGCTGCCAACTGTGTAGAAGGCTAAAGGAACTAGATCCTTATTAATTACTATCCATCGTGTCATCCACGCTATAGTAGCTATCCTGAAAACTATAAATGTACCTGAAAAATAAACATAACATATTATTAATATTAAGGCTGACACGATTAATCGTATAATCGATTAATCGATCGATAAATTCAACAAAAATGATTATCATTTCTGATTGCTTTTAATCCATTACAGTCCAATCTGTGTTAAGCAAGCACCTAAGGGATAACCAAAATGTGCTTGCTTAAGACAGGTGCTTGCTTAATACAGGTGTAATTTAACACTTTTGCCTCTTTTGGGATCTGAATGTCTGCTTGCTTAAGACAGGTTGCTTGCTTAATAGAGGTGACCACTAAGACAGGTTTTACTGTACTTGATAGGTACAATTTACTATCCAAAGTAATGCCTAAAATAGCTGGATAAGTGGCAAACAGTGCAGACCCTGATGAGACGCCGCATTCTGCGGCGTCTCATCTGGGTCTACACTGTTTGCTCAGGCCTGTCTGTTCAAATATACATATGGTAAATTGCAATATATGGTAAGAGTCATGCTCAGAAGAAAGTCTGACAGGTAAAATTATGACAAAACCTCAGCGATTACTAATCGATTATTGATCGCAATGACAGGACTGATAATCGATTATCTTTTCAGCTCCGATTAACCAGCCCAAATTAACATGAAGTTTACAAACTACAGCAGAACTTTAATGGCTCGAACCCCGATGGCCCAAGTACCACAGAGAATTCCTCCAAATACGATATGGGGGTATTACCCGGGGTAATGTAGGGAGATTTTCTTCTTTATTTTGCAAATGTATGCTGTGTGTACTCATTAGAATCACCTCGATGAGGCAATTCTAATGAGTACATACAACATTTTGGGGGGGGGGGGGGGTTGGTTTTATGGCCCTTTCAAGATTATTTCACTTTTATCGAGCTGATTGTTAATCAGAGGTGAGTGAAAACCAGAGTACCCAGAGTAAAAACAACTGATCCTCCGTTGCAAAACTTGGCATCTCACATGTGACCAGAGCCTGGCTCGAATCAACAGTGATGAGACACACAACATACATTTATAATACAGAACACCGAAAAGATATCCCACAATTATCTCCATTATGCCTCCTGGTATGGCACTTATGCTAACCCTCAGTGGCTCGAACTCCTGCTGTCTCGAATAAATTTTCATGCACCCAAAGGAGTTCGAGTCATCAAAGTTGAACTGCACATGTATGTTTGGAGCACATAAAAAAACAAGAGGCCCATGGGCCACAATGCTCACCAGAACTCAGGCTGACACTGCCCACTGGCAGCCATGTATGGTTTCAGGTTTTAATTTATTGATTATAAAGTCTCCCAAACAAACCCCCATTTCAAAATGAGCACCCATGTGGACTCTGTTTTTGAAATATTAGGCCTTTTATGAGGAGGAAGGATGAGACATGGACCCAACAGAGCTCTGAATGGTATCACTGAATCCATCTTATCATAAGGCACATGAATATATATGGTTTAGGGGTTGGGATGTGTACTGTTCCTGAGATATAAGGCCTTTTAAGCTGCGAAGGGGTTGGAGCATAGCCCTGGCAGACCCCAGGAAAGCCAAGATTGTTGTCACTGAATGTGTCTTATAATAAGGACCAAGAAAATTTATTGTTTAGGGGTGGGGATATGAACAGTTTCCAAGATATGAGGCCCTCTTATGAAATGATGAGGAGACAAATGGCCCCTGTGGACTGAATGTGTCTAATCGTAAGAAACAAGAATATATATGATTATGAGGTGGGGATCTTAATGGTGTCTGAGATATATGGCCTTTTATGAAGTAAAGGCGTGGGCCATGGCATCAGCATGTTGCCCTAGCACATAGACGCATTGATGTGAGTGAATGAGTCTTATTATAGGGAACACAAATATACATATTTTAGGGGTGGGGATCTGAACAGTTTCTGAGATATATTGCATTTTATGAAGTGGAAGGGTGGGGCATAGCCCCAGCACACCCCCAGAGACCCCTAGGTTGGTCTCACTGAATGCGTCTCATCATAAGGAACAAGAATATATATAGTTTAGGGTTGGGGGTTCTGAATGGTTTCCGAGATATTAAGCCTTTTACGAAGTAGAGGGGGTTGGGCATGGCCCGGGCACATCCCAGAGGACCCCCATGTTGGTTTCAATGAATGCGTCTTATCATATGAAACAAGAATATATATGGTTTTGGGATGGGGATCTGAATGGTTTCTGAGACGTATCACCTTTTATGAAGTGGAAGGGTGGGGAAAAGCCCCCGTGTGGCCCAGGAGACCCTTAGATTGATATCACTGAATGCGTCTTATCATACGGAACAAGAATTTATATGCTTTAAGGGTGGGGATCTGAACGGTTTCTGAGATATTGGGCTTTTACTAAGTGCAGGGGGTGGGGCATAGCCCTGGCACATCCTAGGGGACCCCCAGATTGGTGTCACTGAATGCGTCTTTTCATAAGAAACAAGAATATACATGGTTTTGGGGTGGGGATCTGAAGGGTTTCCGAGATATATCACCTTTTATGAAGTGGAAGGTTGGGGCATAGCCCTGGTGCGGCCTGGGAGATCCTTAGGTTGATATCACTGAATGCATCTTAACATAAGGAACAAGAATTTATATGGTTTAGGGGTGGGGATCTGAATAGTTTCTGAGATATTGGGCCTTTTATGAAGTGGAGGGGTCGGGCATAGCCCCCATGCGGCAAGGGAGACCCTAAGGTTGGTATCACTGAATGGGTCTTGTCATAAGGAACAAGAATTTAAATGGTTTAGGGGTGGGGATCTGAACAGTTTCTGAGATATTCAGCCTTTTACGAAGTGGAGGGGGTGGGGCATAAGCCCCACCACATCCTAGGGGACCCTCAAATTGGTGTCACTGTATGCGTCTTATCATAAGAAACAAGAATATATATAGTTTAGGGGTGGGGATCTGAATGGTTTCTGAGATATATGGCATTTATGAAGTGAAAGGGTGGGGCATGGCCCCAGCGCACCCTAGAGAGACCCCAATGTTGGTATCACTGAATGTGTCTTATTATAAGGAACAAGAATATATATGGTTTAGGGGTGGGGATCTCAATGGTTTCTGAGATAAATGGCATTTTATGAAGTGGAGGGGGTGGGGCATGTCCCCGGCACATCCTGGGGGGACCCCAAGGTTGGTGTCACTTAATGCATCTTAGCATAAGGAACAAGAATATATATAGTTTAGGGGTGGGGATCTGAATGGTTTCTGAGATAAATGGCATTTTATGAAATAGAGGGGGCAGGGCATGTCCACGGCACATCCCGGGGGACCCCCAGGTTGGTGTCACTTAATGCATCTTATCATAAGGAACAAGAATATATATGGTTTAGGGGTTGGGATCTGTAAGGTTTCTGAGATATAAGGCATTTTATGAAGTGGAGGGGGCAGGGCATGGCCCCGGCACAACCTAGGGGACCCCCAGGTTGACATTAAAGCATATGGCTGAGAGAAGTTTACTTAAGGAACATGTTTATGTAAGTTTTGTAAAAATATCTGCAATGACTTGGCAGTAAATGCCATTTTTCAGTTTTCCCCATTATAAGTCAATGGAAACTCTAAGTTGCCATAGCAACAAAACTAAAAGGCCAAATTTCATAAAAAACACAAAACCTGTAAAGGCAAATATGGTGAATATTTTCATAAAGTCTCAGCCTCCTAGAGCATATGGTTTCTGAGGAGATGATTTTTTAAGTTTTTTTTTTTCTATTTTTTTTTGCATTTTGGTTTCCATGGCAACCATTAAAATTGAGCAGTAGGCCTAAAATCATATGGTAGATACTAGATTGCTTAAGGAACATTTCTGTGAAAGTTTTGTTCCAATATCTGCAAAGGCTTGGCAGTTAATGCCATTTTTCAATTTTCCCCATTATAAGTCTATGGGAGCTCTAAGTTGCTATAGCAACCAAACTAATGGGCCAATTTTCATAAAAAAACACAAACTTTCAATCCCTCAGCCCAAGGATGCTACAGATGAAATTTGGACTCAATCGGCCCAGTGGCTTCAGAGGAGATGTCGTTTGAAAATGTTAATGCCAGACGACGACGACGACGACAACGACGGACAACTGCCTATCCTATAAGCTCCCCTGGAGCCTTTGGCTCTGGTGAGCTAAAAACTAATCTGTAAATACACTGTCTTCTATATGTTCTGGAAAGGTGATCTCTTTGAAACACGGAACTGAAAATTGTAGACTGTAAAAGCCGTGCTAGTTTTGGGGCAATTAGGTCTTTTCGTTGACATTCAAATATTTTCTAAATTCCACAATAGAATCAATGATCCCAAAATCCTACAAAATATAATATACACTATGAAGGGCAGGGAGACTTATTATGACCCTTACACGTTCCCTTAACCCTTAAGGCTCTGAGAAAAACTACATCTGAAAAAGTCGTCTGCTTATGTCGTCTGCTGAATCTTCTTGCCAACTTTTTAAAATATTTTTGCATACAGGCAAACAGTGTGGTCCCAGATCAGACTGCTCCTGGAGGAGCAGTCTGATCTGGGTCCACACTGTTTGCAAAAAATGACTTTTAAAGAAACCGGCAGACGACAAAACAGACGAAAATTGTCGTGATTGGTATTTTATGGTACACACCAGCTGCAGCTTAGTTTAGTATGTTCTAAAATGGTAACCCCTTAGAAGCATGAGATATACTACAAAATTGAGAATTTGCTGCAGAAATATGTACTTTCTACATAAATAACTTTCTTGTCTATTGGAAAACTAATATTAAATCTTGATTTTTGTCTTATGACCCTTTAGAACAATCACAGCTGCATTTTAACCCTCAAGTGGTCCATTAAATGGCCTCATCCTGAGCTAAGGATCAACTCCACTGAAACTGTCAGTCTTGTTTGTTTCTTTTGGAGTTTAACAGTACAGTCAACACTATTTAGGTCATTTTTGAGCCGGTCAGTTTACCTATCCACACTTTGTTACGGTGTTGGAATAAGGAAAGTAATTTAAAGCCTGTTAACCACCATTTTTTTCTGTACGTATATGTGTGCATGTTTAAGTTTTATGTACCATAAACATCTTTCGCCATTGTTGGTGCTCACTAGCACCGTATCATAGAGACAGTCCTTATTAGCACCCGTAATCTACCAGAATATGTGTTTGATTTGAGGTTTAACATTCCTGTCAACATTGGAGACATTGCTTCCCATCTTGTGGGACTTTTACCAGACATGAGATGAAATGACATCTCAATCACTGCCGCCCAATGAAATCAATACAGTTTATAGGTATCGACAGTCTGACTGTCGCACCATTTTGCCTGGGAAGGCTTAGGAGGCCTTCATGTGAACAGAACAAATTATTTGTCTAAATTGCGATGGCAATAAGGGCGTGGATTGTGGCCAGGTGAAATCGATTTAAGCCCACCAGTAGAATTTGTTTCACTGACCGTTCCAAGACGGTTCCTTATTTGTGGTTTATTTTTGTTATGGCTTGTCTTTGAGTGTGTGCTCACTTGTATTATTTTGTTTTGGATAGCCAAGTGATCATTTTGTAGTGTTGGTGTTTCCATTAGGGTCTAGTTGTTTCATGTCTGTGCTTCTTTCCATTTGGTGTCTTTGATGGGAGCTGTGGGTTAATTGTATTGATTCCTGATCATTGCCTTCACTTCTATTTAGACCTTCCAAGTGTTTTACCAGTACTTATTTGCGGTCGGTTTCAACTCTGCGTGGAGGCATCATGCAGGCAAATCTATTTCTCCAAACCCCTGTGCCTAACAGAATATGTGTTTCTGAGGGAGAGCAAGGAATATAATCTAAAACCCCGTTCATCCCCATTTTTGTAACATTTATTGGGTATATGTGTGTGTGTGTGCTTGCATTTTATGTCCAATCAACATTTACAGTCATACATACATGGAACCTTGGTTTAAAGGCTCATCCAAACAGGTGGAACTCGGAATCAAACCCACGGCCCCTGGTTATAATGAGTAGCTTAACCACTTCACCACTGTTTCTAATTCTTCATGTAGATAAATTGTGGTTTACAGGGGGTAATCAACCCTTAAACCTTCTCTTGCTGAATATTCAGTTTTGCCACACCCATTTCCGACTTTGAACCAATCAGATTACTTGATGTAATTTATTTCTACAAATTCATAAATTGAATGTCAAACAGTATAGATCCTGGCCATCTGATCTGGATCTGCACTGTTTCCAAAGATAGGGGTTGTCGTGAACAGCAGGATAAGAGTTAAGATGCCGAGAAAAACTACATCTGAAAATGTCATCTGCTTATGCTGTCTGCAATTTTTTTTTTGCAAACATTTTAAAAATTATTTTTGCTTATAGGCAAACAGTGTGGTGCTCCTGGAGGAGCAGTCTGATTTGGGTCCACACTATTTGCAACAATGACTTTTATAGTACCAGCAGATGACAAAGCAGACGAGAATTGTTGTGACTGGCATTTTATGGGTTAATTTGTTTCACTCAACAGACCGATCTACGGCCCCCGCCCATTAGGGCTTGAAGAAATAAATGGGCTGCATAATGCTTCCACCAGAGCTCCAATCGACCGCACATGAGTACTGGTAAACCGCTTAGAGGATCTATGCCTGCCCAGGCAAAGCGGTGTGAGTCGGCCTGTCCATGCTTATAAACCCTATTGGTTTCATTGGGGGACAGAGCTTGAGATGTCATTTCAACTCAATGTCGGGTAAAAGTCCCACAAAATTGGAAGCAACGTCTCCAAAATGACTTATACAGTGTCAACGGGGAAATTGAACCCCAAATCAAACAAACAAACAAACAGACTGATTTATTTACAGAACGATAACCAACTTTTACTAAATGACACTAAAAGGTCAGACAAGATAGCATCTACTTATTTATAAAATCCTATTAGTAGTTATTAAATCTAGTACCGTAAAAATCCGAAAAATTCAAACACCTTAAAGACTTGCTATGGTTCTCCTAACATTTTAAAAATTTTGTTCCACGATTCAACAAGGAACCTGATTCTGAAGGAGTCCAAAAGGCGCAGACAGAATGGCATACGGTGTAGACCCTGATCAGACTGCTTCTTCAGAAGCAGTCTGATCTGGGTCTTCGCTGTTTTCTCGAGCCTGTCTGTCCCAATATTTAGCTCTTATCATGCTGTTCACAACAACCCCTGTCTTTGGAAACAATGTAGATCCAGATCAGATGGCTTCTGAAATCAGGATCTACACTGTTTGACATTAAGTTTATGGCTTTGTAAGAATAAATTACATCAAGTAATCTGATTGGTTCAAAGTAAGAAATAGGTGTGGCTAAACTGAATATTCAGCCAGAGAAGGATTAAGACCGTAATACCTACCTAAATTTACTAAACTATTTAATCTATAATACTGGTTTGATTTTGAAAAACCACAGGTCTGCAGAAGCTGTCGCAGGTGAAGAAATATTGAGTTAAGTTCCACAATCAGTGCCAGGATAGCATATCCCACGTAGAAGTAGGTAAATATAGCAATACCAAAACATATAATAATCTGAAAATAGAGGATTAAATAGAGGATCTTATATGAGTGTTCATGTATTATTGAATTTATTAAAGGAGTTGAGGAAAATGGATAAAATGGGAGGCTTAATTTGCTCGGCATTTTATCCTCTTTTCTCAACAAGTTTAATAAATTCAATAATACATGAGCACGAATGCATAATTCTATTTATCATATGACATTTAATCCACATTTTATTCTTGATTGTTTAATAAAAATTCTAATATTCCGCCATTAGTAAACGCGACGTCATTAAGGACGTCGTATTTGTAACGTTACGGGACGTATCTAGCTAATTTGCATATTTAATCCACTAGTGGATTATCGAAAATATTACATGGCGTTATTACATTCTCAGAATCGACGTCATATGATAAACTTTATTCTTGCATAAAATAGAGGACACCATAAAAATTCTAAAACACTCGCTGTAATTCTCAAAAATAAATTTCACAAATTTGTTTCACGATCCAGCAAGGAGTCCAAAAGGTGTAGATGGATTCTGGCAAACAATGAAGACCTTGATCTGACTGCTCCATTAGGAGCAGTATGATCTGGGTCTGCTCTGTCTGTAGAAATATTGAGTTAAGTTCCACAACCAGCGCTAATGTAGCATATCCCACGTAGAAGTAGGTAAATATAGCAATACCAAAACATACAATAATCTGAAAATACATTAAAACCTGTCATAGTGGCCACCTCTATTAAACAAGCAACCTGTCTTAAGAAAGCAGGCCTTTGTTTCCTGACAAAGGCATCTACATTATAATTCACCTGTATTAAGCAAGCACCTGTCTTATGCAAGCATATTTTGATTATCCCTTAGGTGCTTGCTTAATACAGGTTGGACTGTAGAGGACTAACCCTTTTTGTACCAAATGGAATCTTCCTCCAGTCCATTTCAAAATTTAGGAGTGTCAGGTTGTGTTTTCTTCAAAATCTATTTGGAGATAGGCTGAACATTTTGCAAACAGTGTAGGCCCTGATCAGACGCCGCATTCTGCGGCGTCTGATCTGAGCCTGCACTGTTTGCCCTGGTACCCCTTTTGGGGTTTTTCGGTACTAAATGGGTTAAACTTTATTCTTGCATAAAATGGAGGACACCGTAAAAATCCTTAAAACACACTGAGGACTTTCTGTAACTCTCCAAAAATTTTTAATAATATTTGTTTCACGATTCAGCAAGGAGTCCAAAAGGTGCAGATGGAATGGAGAACACCACAAAAATTCTAAAAACACAATGAGGACTTGCTGTAATTCTCCAATTTTTTTTACAAATTTTTTTCTCGATCCAGCAAGGAGTCCAAAAGGTGTAGATGGATTCTGGCAAACAATGAAGACCTTGATCTGACTGCTCCTAATGAAGCAGTCTGATCTGGGTCTGCACTGTTTGCTAAGGCCTAATATTCTGTCCCAATACTATAATACTTAGGATCATCTTGCATAAAATCCTATGACCATAGCAGTTATTCTTGAATGGGCCAGAAACTATGTTCAAACAACAAAATTCATGTTCAAATGATGATATTCATGTGCTGTTTGAATATGGGTTTACACTTTTGATATATTAAGATTGGTCTTTGCTAGGATAGCATATCCCACATAGACGTATGTAATTATAGCAATACCAAAACATAAAATAATCTGAAAATAGAGGATAAACCCTTTTTGTACCAAATGGAATCTTCCTCATATATAGCAGGAGTCCATTTCAAAATTTAGGAGTGTCAGGTTGTGTTTGCTTCAAAATCTATTAGGAAATTGGCTGAACATTTTGCGTTCTGCGGCGTCTGATCTGGGCCTGCACTGTTTGCCCTGGTACCCCTTTTGGGGTTTCCGGTACTAAATGGGTTAAACTTTATTCTAGCATAAAATGGAGGACACCGTAAAAATCCTAAAAACACACTGAGGACTTTCTGTAATTCTCCCAAAACATTTTAATAAAATTTGTTTCACGATCCAGCAAGGAGTCCAAAAGGTGTAGATGGAATGGCAAACAATAAAGACCTTGATCTGACTGCTCCATTAGGAGCAGTCTGAGCTGGGTCTGCACTGTTTGCCAAACAATATAGACCCTGATCAGACTGCTCCTTTGGGAGCAGTCTGATCTGGGTCTGTGCTGTTTGCTCAGGCCTATCTGTCCCAATACTTAACCCTTATCTTGCTGTTCACGACAACCCCTATCTTTGCAAACAGTGTAGATCCAGATCAGATGGCTTCTGAAGAAGCCATCTGATCAGGATCTACACTGTTTGGCATTCAGTTTATGAATTTGTAGCAATAAATTACATCAAGTAATTTGATTGGTTGATATAACGAAATGGGTGTGGCTAAACTGAATATTCAGCAAGAGAAGGGTTAAGACCATTACAGCAAACTTTGTTCTTATATAAATCCTATGACCATATTCTTGAACGTGCCAAAAACCGTGTTCAAACAACAAAATCCATGTTCAAATGATGATATTCATGTGCTGTATGAACATGGGTTTAGACTTTTGATACCATAAGATTTGTCTTGGTTTGTCTACATTAATTCCGTTTTGCAACGTTATGTTGTCGCCCTGAACATAGCATTTTACAATTTTATGATTTCAGAACATCAATCCAGAACTAGTGTCATAGTTAACAATGTTCTGAACTTGCCGTCATAAGGGTTTTACAGATGCATTTGATCATGAAGTGTCTATATGGCGCTTTTGGGCGTTTTCGTCAGAATTTGCCTGTGGAATCTTAAGTCAGATGCAAGAATAACGATCATCCATGGTTATTTCATTACAATAACATTTGCTGGATCCCCACCAAAAACAAAACAATACGTCCCCCTCCCCTTAGGTGGTGTGGGGTGGGGATGCATAAAAATATCACCTGCACATAAATGCAACAGAACAAAAAGTTAGAGCCTTTTATTATTCCTACCTTTTGAAGAAAATTTTGAAATCATTTTTCCAGTGAGCTGTTTAAATTCGTTTTCAAAATCTTCATTTCCATGAAGTGGTAAATAATTGAAAACCAGTGCATGTACATTTCATGACCTTCTTTCCTTGACACTTGACAGCAGTTTGATGACACACTGAATGTCCATTTCATTAAAAGTTGATCAAGGACATACATGGCTTTGTGGCTGTTAAAAATGTACATCTAGGTAGAAACAGAGGTGCTTCCCTAAGATGCTTCCCTAAGCCCATTGGTTACAAAACATGCAACAAAAGATAGTTTGCAAAACAGAAGTTTAACCCTTAACCTGCTGAATATTTATATATGCCACACCCACTACTGATTATCAAGTAATCAGATTTCTCGATACAAATCATTGCAACAAATTCATAAACTGAATGACAAACAATGAAGATCCTAATCAGATGGCTTCTTCAGAAGCCATCTGATCCAAATCTTCATTGTTTGAAAGATAGGGCATATCCAGGCTCATCAGGACAAAGGTTAAGACAGTTTGTAAAAAAACGTTCCACTGCAATATACATTTTTTCCTATACATGTATTATTTGCAATGATTGACAGATTGAGACCGCTAATAAAACCTAGGGTGAGACAGCAGTGTGAGACAAAGACCATTCAAATGGATATTTTTGTCCCATGTGTGATAAATATTTCTCTTAAACCAGTGTTGTTCCAGTTTTTGACACAACCCATTTTATACGGGAAACCCCAGAATGGACCATTCACAAACAGTGATGACACTGATCAGACGCCACATTCTGCGGCGTCTGATCAGTGCCATCACTGTTTGCAGAAAGTTCAACCATTTCCAAAATACAAATAACTGCAGCTGACACCCTCTAGAATATGTAAGGAGACGCCTGCTGAATATAAAGGGGAAGAATTCATTCAGTACAAAACGGGTAGATGGCCTTGTTGTTATCTTGCCCCAATGTATTCTAAACACCAAGACTGGACAAGCAGCAAAAGGTGTCTTTGAAGCAAACACTTTGATTGGCCTAGACAACCACTGGCAGTCTCTGAGCAGCGGCTTTGCTGTATACTAGGTAACAAATCAACCAAATCAGAAGGCACCTCCTGAAGGAGTGGATTCTAGAGTTGTTGGTCCAAGCCTTCATTGAGCAGAGCTGTCGTAAGAAACATTTTAGCTTGAAGTGATATTATTTATTTGAGTTCAAAAAAGGTCACATTTTACCATAAAAATCTTCGGCGGCCTTTCGGACGCCTTGACTTGTTGTTATTCCCCCTAAAATTTTAACAAATTTGTTTCATGATCCATCAAGGAGTCCAAAAGGTGCAAACATGATGGAAAACAGTGTAGACCCTGATCAGACTGATCCTTCAGGAGCAGTCTGATCTGGGTCTGTACTGTTTGCTCAGCCATGTCTGTCCCAATACTTAAGATCATTATGGTATCTAAATTGATATAAGGCCATCTTTATTTGTTTGTTAGTTTGATTTGAGGTTTATCGTCCCCGTCAACTCTGTAAAGGTCATTTTGGAGACGTTGCTTCCAATTTTGTGGGACTTTTACCCGACAGTGAGATGAAATGACATCTCAAGCCCTGTCGGCAATGAAACCAATAGAGTTCATATGCATGGACGGGCCAACTCGCACACATTTTTGAGACCCATTTTAAACTGTGCTGTATTTGTATCCAAATGTGTTACAATTCAGTTATAATGAGGTTTGTGAAATGCGGAAAGGGTCTAATTATGTACACATAACTTTTAAAGATAATGATTTTTGTCATTAAAGATTAAAACCAGGGTTGGTTTGTTTGTTTGATTTGAGGTTTTACATCCCCGTCAACACTATTTAGGTCATTTTGGAGGCATTGCATCCAATTTAGTGGGACTCTTACCAAAGAGTGAGATGCAATGCATCACAAACCCTGCCGCCAAAACAAACCAAAAGGGTTTATACGTAGAGACGGTCCAACTCCCATTACTAAGCCTGGGCAGGCTTAGGTCCTCTAAGGTGTTTGCGGTCGGTTTTATCTCTGCGTGGAAGCATCATGCGGCCCAGTCTATATCTCCAAGGCCCGATGCGGGGGCCATATTCAAACTGGGGTATGGCAAAACATTGACTAAGCTATCTAAATGTCTAGCAACTAGAAATGTGTCCAAAGTACACAGATGCCCCCGCTTAGCACATTAATCTTTAAGTGGTGCAAATACCAATCTGTGCGAGTTTCGGCATTCCACCAATAGTGCCCTTGACGTTAAAAGTCAAAATCGCTCGAGATATTGTCATAAGGAACATTTGTGTGAAGTTATTTTGAAATCGGTGAAGAAATGTAAGCGCTAGAGGGGTGACAAAGTTTTTCTAAAAATAGCCACAGTGACCTTGACCTTGAAAGTGGAACTCGCTAGAGATATTGTCATAAGGAACATTTGTGTGAAGTTATATTAAAATTAGTCAAGAAATGTAAGCGCTAGAGCGAGGACAAAGTTTTTCTAAAAATAGCCACAGTGACCTTGAACTTGAAAGTCAAAATAGCTTGAGATATTGTCATAAGGAACATTTGTATGAAGTTATATTGAAATTGGTGAAGAAATGTAGGCGCTTGAGCAATGACAAAGTTTTTCTAAAAATAGCCACTGTGACCTTGACCTTGAGGTGATGACCTTGAAAGTCGAACTCGCTCAAGATATTGTCATAAGGAACATTTGTGTGAACTTATATTGAAATCAGTGAAGAAATGTAGGCGCTAGAGCAATGACAAAGTTTTTCTAAAAATAACCTCTGTGACCTTGACCTTGAGGCCATGACCTTAAAAGTTGAACCTGCACGAGATATTTTTATAAGGAACATTTGTGTGAAGTTTATTGAAATTGGTGGTACAAATACCTTAACCAAAGTCTTAAACATTAAAAATTTTCTAATTCTATGACCTTGACCTTGAGGTCATGGGTATGGGTGGGGGTATTGCTGAATAAACCATTGGACCTATATGTATCATCATAGTAAATATAAACCAAATCCATTGTATGGTTATGAAAATATGAGCTCAAGTTCTACCTGGTACAAATACCTTAAGGCTGCGTCTCCTGACAACCGGTTGTCAGGAGCATTTTTGCTATGTAAAATGCTCCTGACAACCGGTTGTCAGGAGCATTTTGCTATCAAAAATGCTCCTGACAACCAGCAATATTTTCCAATAAAAACCTGCTATATTAGCATTATTTTGGCTACTTAAGACAGTATTTTAGTTTCTTGATACATGTTTAATATTTTTGTCTTCTCTGGTATTTTAACATAACTACTGGATTCAAAATTAAAGAGAAAAAAAACATATGGTACTTGCAGAATTTAATGTTTTATTTAATACTGAAAATAAATACCAGCTAAATATAGGGTCAATTTCACTTGAGTGCTATGGAAAAAACACGTCATCAATTCCCTTTTAGAGAATATATATGGTTAAGGGGTGGGGATCTGAACGGTTTCTGGGATATATTGCTTTTAATGAAGTGGGGCATGGCCCCTGGTACCCCCAGGGCGGCATGCTGATGTCACTGATTGGGTCTTATAATTAAGAACAAAAATATATATGGTTTAGGGTCGGGGCTCTAAACAGTTTCTCAGGTATATGGTCTTTGGTGAAGTTGAGGGGTGCAGCAGGGCCCGGGCACGCCCTGGGTGACCCCTAGGTTGGTGTTACTGAATGCCACTTATCATAAGTGCCAAAAAATATATATGGTTTAGGGGTGGGGATCTGTAAGGTTTCTGGGATATTTGGCCTTTTATGAAGTGGATGGGGGTGTGCCATGGCCCTGGCACCTCCCGGGGGACCCCAGGTTGGTGTCACTGAGTGCTTCTTATTATGTGTTTTATCATAAAGAACAAGAATACATATGGTTTAGGGGTGGGGATCTGTAAGGTTTCTAGTTTGTTTGATTTGAGGTTTAACGTCCCCGTCAACACTGTAAAGGTCATTTTGGAGACGTTGCTTACAATTTTGGGGGACTTTTACCCGACACTGAGGTGAAATGAAATCTCAAGCCCTGTCACCCAATGAAACCAATAGGGTTTATAGCCTGGACTGTCCGCCTCGCACCGCGGTTCCTGGACAGGCTTAGATCCCCTAAGGGGTTTACCAGTACTAGTATGCGGGCCGGGTTTAGCTCTGCGCGGAAGCATCATATAGCCCATACATTTCTTCAAGCCCCTATGGGCGGGGGTCGGTAAGGTTTCTGGAATACTGGGCCTTTTATGAAGTGGAGGGGGGACGGGCATGGCCCCGGCACATCCTGGGGGACCCCCAGGTTGGTGTTACTCAATGCCACTTATCATAAGGAACAAAAATATATATGGTTTAGGGGTGGGGATCTGTAAGGTTTCTGGGACAAAAATATATATGGTTTAGGGGTGGGGATCTGTAAGGTTTCTGGGACAAAAATATATATGGTTTAGGGCTGGGGATCTGTAAGATTTCTGGGATATTCCGCCTTTTATGAAGTGGATGGTGGTGAGGCATGGCCCTGGCACATCCCGGGGGACCCCATGTTGGTGTCACTGAGTGCTTCTTATTATGTGTCTTATCATAAAGAACAAGAATACATATGGTTTCGGGGTGGGGATCTGTAAGGTTTCTAGCCCATACATTTCTTCAAGCCTCTATGGGTGGGGGCGAGTAAGGTTTCTGGAACATTGGGCCTTTTATGAAGTGGAGGGGGGTGGGCATGGCCCCGGCACATCCTGGGGGACCCCCAGGTTGGTGTTACTGAATGCCACTTATCATAAGGGACAAAAATATATATGGTTTAGGGGGGGGGGATCTGTAAGGTTTCTTGGATATTCGGCCTTTTATGAAGTGGATGGGGGTGTGGCATGGCCCTGGCACATCCCGGGGGACCCCAGGTTGGTGTCACTGAGTGCTTCTTATTATCAATATACCGGTATATGGTTAAGGGGTGGGGATCTGAATGGTTTCTGAGATAAATGGCATTTTATGAAGTGGAGGGGGTGAGACATGGCCCCGGCACAACCTCAGGGACGCCCAAGTTGACATCAAAGCAAATGGCTGAGAAAAAAAAAACCTGTATAGGCAAATATGGTGAATATTTTCATAAAGTCTCTGCCTCCTAGACCTTATGGTTTTTGAGGAGATGATTTTTAAATATTTTTTTTTTTCTATTTGTTTTCATCAACCAATAAAAATGAGTAGTAGGCCTAAAATCATATGTCATATCCTGTTTATAGGGTAGTAGATAGATCAGATAGTAGATTGCCTATGAAAGTATTGTCAAAATATCTGCAGAGGCTTGGCAGTAAATGCCATTTTCAATTTTCCCCATTATAAGTCTATGGAATCTATAAGTTGCCATAGCAACCAAACTAATGAGCCGATTTTCATAAACAAGCGAGCCATGATGGCCCCAGATCGCTCACCTTATCCATAGAGTAACAAGTGGGTCCCGGGGAGGGCCTTCTTGACCCATGGCTATAATGTGCATAATGTTGAGGGAAGTCTAAAAAGGTGAAAGCTTCATACCAAATATCAACAAAGGCTATAATTTGAACAATCTTGGTAAAGGTCAACTAGATGAAGCGCTTCATACCAAATATCAACAAAGGCTATAATTTGAACAATCTTGGTAAAGGTCTACTAGATGAAGCTACACACCAAATATCAAAGACCTGGGGGGTTGCAGTTTCAGAGAAGAAGATTTTTTTTTAAAGATATTCCCTTCTTAAGCCTGTGTAAAACCAAATGGCCCTGAGGCGGGGGCATTTTTGGCCTCAGGGTTATAATTTAAACAATCTTGATAGAGGTCCACTAGATGAAGCTTCACACCAAATATCAAAGATCTGGGCCTTGTGGTTTCAGAGAAGAAGATTTTCAAAAGATTATCTCTATATAAGTCTATGTAAAACCAAAAGGTCCCGGGGCGGGGCATTTGTGGTCCCGAGGGCTATAATTAGGGCCCCGCACTGAAAGTGTGGGTGCCCTATAGTAATCACTCTGTCTGTCCATCTGTCTGTCTGTCTGTCCATCCACAAATTTTCCTACTCCTCTGATAGCGCTGCCGGGGCCCTAGTCAGTTTCACTGACAGCTCTAGTTTGAATAATCTTGGTAGAGGTCCACTAGATGAAGCTCCATATATCAAAGACATGCGCCTTGCAATTTCAGGGAAGAAGATTTTAAAGATGTCCCTATATAACTCAGTATAAAACCAAAGGGTCTTGGGCGGAGGCATTTTTTGGCCTCAGGGGTATAATTTGAACAATATTGATAAAGGTCCACTGGATGAAATTTCACACCAAATATCAAAGACCTAGGCCTTGTGGTTTCAGAGAAGATTTTTCAAGATTTTCCCTAAATATATATACAAGTCTGTGTAAAACCAAAGGGCCCCGGAGCTGGGGCATTTTTGGCCCCAGGGCTATAATTTGAACAAGTCAACCTTAGTAGAGGTCCACAAGATGAAGTTTCATACCAAATATCAAAGACCTGGGCCTTGCGGTTTCAGAGAAGAAGATTTTTAAAGATTTTCCCTATATAAGCCCATGTTAAACCATAGGGACCCAGGGCAAGGGCATTTTTGGCCCCAGCACTATAATTTGAACATTCTTGGGTCCACTAGTTGAAGCTTCATACCAAATATCAAAGACCTGGGCCTTGTGGTTTCAGAGAAGAATATTTTTTTTAAGTTTTCGATGAAAAAATCTATTTTTGGTTCCTATGACCTAGATGTGCAACGGACTGGAACCATTTGAACAACTTTGAAAGGGCACCACCTAAGGATCATTACTGTTGTGACGGTGAGCTTAAAACATAAACGTTCAATCCCCCAGCCCAAGGATGCTACAGATAAAATTTGGGTCAAATCGGCTTAGTGGCTTCAGAGGAGATGTCATTTGAAAGTGTTGACGCCAGCTGACGACATAATTCAGTCGACGACGGACAACTGCCTATCCTATAACCTCCCACGGAGCCTTTGGCTCTGGTGACCTAAAAAATCTGAATAAAAATTACATGAATTAACTTCAGTTAAGTTCATTTGAATACAAAAAAAATGACAAAAAAAGCATTATACATGTATCAAGAACCATGAAATACTAAAAAGGTAACTAAAATAATACTAATATTATAGGTTTTTATTGGAAAAATATTGCTGGTTGTCAGGAGCATTTTTGATAGCAAAAATGCTCCTGACAACCGGTTGTCAGGAGCATTTTATATAACAAAAATGCTCCTGACAACCGGTTGTCAGGAGACACTTCCATACCTTAACCTGGGTCTTAAACATTAAAAATTTCAAGTCCATGACCTTGACCTTGAGGTCATGGGTATGGGTGGGGGTATTGCTGAATAAAACTTCAGTCCTATATCTATCATCATACCGAATATGAACCAAATTCATTACACGGTTTGGAAAATATGAGCTCAAGTTCTACCTGGTACAAATACCTTAACCTGGGTCTTAAACGTTAAAAATTTCTAAGTCCACGACCTTGACCTTGAGGTCTAGGGTATGGGTGGGGGTATTGCTGAATAAAACTTTGGACCTATATCTATCATCATACTAAATATAAACCAAATCTATTGTATGGTTTGGAAAATATGACCTCAAGTTCTACCTTGTACAAAAACCTTAACCTGAGTCTAACAGGATTACGTACGTACGTACGTACGTACACACTTTCGTACGTTCAGAAACCGTACGCACGTACGCACAAACCCACGGACGCACCTACGGAAAACCGAAAAACTATATGCCCCCGGCATCATACGATGCGGGGGCATAAAAACTAGTCTTTGCTGTTCAGGAAAAAGTGATACATGAGGTCTCTTGTCAGAGTCTGTGGATGCACAAGCTGATCTCTGAGTGTTTCAGTTGTACATTTAGATTCCAGAGTTTAACCATTTATACAGGAAACCCTGAGATCAGTGCAGACCCAGATCATATGCCGCAGATGCGGCATCTGATCGCGATCATATGCCACAGATGCGGCATCTGATCGCGTCACCATTCTGATCTGGACCTTTACTGTTTGCAGAAAGTTTGCCAATTTTCTAAATAAATGTGCTGGTGAAACATAAAGTGTTAACCCTTGTCCTGCTGAGTATTTAAATATGCCACACCTGCTACTGATTTTCAACCAATCAGATAACTTGATGCAAATAATTGCAACAAATTCATAAGCTGAATGACAAACAATGAAGATCCTGATCAGAATTAAGAAGCCATCTGATCTGGATCTACATTGTTTGAAAGATAAGGCATAACCTGGCTCAGCAGGACAAGGATTAAGACAGAATAGCTAGCCCACCGGGCAGTCCTAGCCATACCAAGATTTCAATGAAAATATGAAACAACTGAAGATGTTACCTTAACCTTATATTTGTTTTTGGTCATTGTTTTTTTTTTTAAGAAAGAAAATATTTGTTATTAGCCTTTGGCTATGTTATTCTTTGCCCTGAGCCACTGTCCTTATCACATGAGCCGGCACATGACAAAACCTACAATAAGACCGGTCCAACCAGCAGAGACTCAAATCAACCTGTGCTCCCAACCACTTTGACAAGACCTTTTGCCTATGTCTCTTTGCATAGATATAGACATGTGTTCAGCAAAGACTGATCAGACTGTGCAGGCTGATCGGAGTCTTTGCTGGTTGCTCAAGACTACTTGTGTATTTTGTCATGCACTGGCTCACATGATTGTAGGACTATTTGTTTTTGAAGGAAGTGGAAACAATAACATTTCATAATTTATACAAATTTTAGTAGCAAGTGGTGCATAAAATGTGAGCTACACGAATGTTTTTAACCCATTTTTATACAGAAAATCCTTAGATCAAAGCAAAGGCAAACAGCGCAGGCCCAGATCTTATGCTGCAATAAGTGACATCTGATCAGGACCTTCACTATTTGCAGAAAGTTCAAACATTCCTAAATAAGTCTGCAAAAATTGCTTAACAACTCTTATGGTGACTTCAACAAAACTCTTCTGCTGTTAAACCATTTTGTATCAGAAACCCAAAATCAGGTACCCTGTCTAACAGTGCAGGCCTAGATCAGATGCCGCAGAACACAGCATCTGATCAGGGTCTACACTATTTGCAAAAAATTCAGCTATTTTCGAATAAATTTTAAAGAAAACACTATCTGATACCACTATACATGTATATGAAGGAAGATTCCATTTGGTACAAAAAGGGTTAACTGATAGGAAAAGTGTATGCAATTGTTTCTTTTTGTTTCAATAGCCCTCAAACCAGAATTTGTCCTCACACTGGATTGAAAAAATGTAAATTATATGAATAATTAAGGTAATTTATAGAACAGGTCCCAAGAAGATTCAAGTGTACATGCACACCCAAAATGCACGACAATATGGCTAAAAGATCAATTTTGCTCACAGAAGCCATGCAAGACAGTCGTGAGTTTCTTGCGGGTCCCTCCTTATTTATTTGCAAACATAGCAGGACTTATGCAACCACACTCATGACGGTTATTTTGTGTGGGACAATGGACCAAGTGAACCAGCTTAACCGTTATCTTGCTGAATATTCATTTAAGCCACACCCATTTCTGTCTATCAGCCAATCAAATTACTTGATGGAGTTAATTGCTACACATTCATAAAGTGAATGCCAAACAGTGTAGATCCTGATCAGATGGCTTCTTCAGAAGCGATCTGATCTGGATCTGCACTGTTTGCAAAGAAAGGGGTTGCCGTGAACAGCAAGATAAGGGTTAAATGCAGTCTGATCAAAGTATGGCAGTTATTCTTTCCTTTTTAGGGTGGAAGTTTATCTTCTTTAACCCATTTTGTACTGGAAACACCAAAACAGGTAATTGGCAAACAGTGCAGACCCAGATTAGTCTGATCAGGACCTACACTGTTTGCAAAAAGTTCAGCATGTTTCCAAAGAAATTTTGAAGAAAACACAGTCTGACACCCGTAAATTTTGAAATGGACTCCTGCTATATATAAAGTTCACAGGCGTTTCAAGTCTGAAGACCAGTAAAGATACCTAAGCAAACAGTGTAAATCCAGATGAGATGGCTCAATCTTGGTCTACACTGTTCGTCACCTTGTTTATGACAAAACAAGAAATATCTTTAAAAAAGATATGCGGCGTAGATTTAATTGGAAGGTTGTTTAGAAATATGAGCTACAATAGTGACAGCAACAGTTGTCTAGCTATGAACTGGTTTACTGTATTCAAACAATTCAGATGTCACGCGAGGTAAAATAGCTTTGCAGAGGGCTGTGTCCCGCCTGTTTGAGCTAAGGTCAATGTGAAAGGTCAAGGTTAAAAACATGACCTCATTTCAAGAGCATATGATCTCAAGTATATGCACAACAAATAAGAAAACTTTATCATTTACTGTTTTTGAACACAAATTATAGGGTTAACATTTAGGGTTGTCGCTATGGTGAACTTAAACGCATAGACGGACGAACAAACGGACGAGCAGACAAACAGACGGAAACTTGATCTTATGTGCACCTAACTAAAACTCAAATTACACTTATTCCTTTTCAGAATTTATATAACATTAATGATATTCGAAAATGTCCATTTTGTGTTAAAATGGAGGACATAAAGTATGCTGAAGACAAATGATACACTGCAACTTTTATTGGGCATATACTGTAAATTAAACATCTGTCAATTTGTAATGCGATTATTACATGTTTTTGTCATGCTATATCTCTTCATTGGTTTCATTGGGCAACAGGACTTGAGGTGTCATTTTATCTCAATGTCGGGTAAAAGTTCCACAAACTTGGAAGCAACGTCTCCAAAATGACCTACACAGTGTTGATGGGAACATTAAACCTCAAATCAAACAAACAATTCTTTTCGCAGAAAATTCTTCCTTTCGCGAAAGGAACCTTCCTTTGGCGAAATGGTTCCTTTCGCTATATAGACCAACCACGTGAAATTAGGTCAAAATAGCTATTCACCGCAGCACTAGAAACACAATTATACATATGATGTATGGTCATCAAAGGACAAGACGGTGAGCAAGCCGAAACTGTATATATTTTTCATTCATGTCTCACATAAAAAATGAAACATTTCCTAGGTTAAAACTTCGGTAAACTGTCGTATTTTTTAGTAGATTTATTTATGCAAATCATTGACCAATGAAATTGTCATCTTCTTGGACATGTGGTTTTATTGACCAATGGAGTAACGCAAAATGTAGGACAAAAGTAACTAGAGCTATCACTAAAGGTGATGAATACCCCCACAAAAACTGCCTTGATAGTACATCAGTGCCATTTTGCAATTTTTTCACTTGAAAGGGGCCATAACTATGTCGAAAATTGACGAATTGTAGTGGAAATCGAACTTGACCTGTATTTTATGATGTTACATCAGTGTACCAAAAATTATAAAAATCGGTGAAGCGGTTTTTGAGTTATCGTCTGGAAACCAAGTCAACAGACCGACCGACAGACAGACCGACCGACAAGCTCACTCCTATATACCCCCCCACAAATTTCATTTGTGGGGGAATAAAAACATAACGGCTACGCCGTAAAAAAAGGCTCAATCTACAACAAGATGTGTTTGTGAAAAACGAACATGTCCCAGGGCATGGTCCTTTTTTTTCAAAGTTGGTCACAGTTCAAAGTCACATGTCAAGATTTTTTGTTTGAGTGGGAAGCCCTTGACACAAGGAACCTACGTGCCAAATATGAAGGCTCTATCTGAAACGGTTCAAAAGTTATGAACAATTTTATTTTTTCTTTTAAGTTACCGGTAGTCAATGGTAAAGGTCATGGTCAAAAAAGTTTGCATGAATGTAAAGCTCTGATCACAGGGAACCTACATGCCAAATACGAATGCTCTATCCCAAACGGTTCGAAAAGTATGACCAAAATGTAATTTTTTTTTTTAAGTAGGTCAAGGTCAAGGTTACAGGTCAAATTTTTTTGCATGAATGCGAAGCTCCTGTCACAAGGAACATACATGCCATATATGAATGCTCTATCTCAAAAGGTTCAAAAGTTATGACCAAGTACAAACCAACCAACCAACAAACAGGGCAAAAAAATATCCCCCCCCCCTCCCCTATTGCTACCGGGGACACAAAAATGTGCATATCAAACCTCAAAAACAAGAATATTTGTCTCTTTGTTTATAGTTTAACAATCCCCTCAACACTATTTCGGTCATATTAAGCTGGTCAGTTTACCTTATACTAACCACGCTTTGCATGGGCAGGCTTAAATGTAAGTGGTCAACCACTACAGTGCACATTCTTTTTCCAGTACATGCTTTCTAGTAAACTGACAACTTCCTCTTATAGAATCAGCAGAAGGGAAAGGAAAGATTTCATGATCAGTCATCTTGACAGAATGTTGCCAACCCAGAAGGTATAAAACCCACAACCTCCTAGTCTTGAGTCAGACGAACATCCGCAGAGCTGGGAAGAGTTCGCTTACCGGCACACAGGGGTGAAAAGGTTAAAATGCAAGTCTCTTATGTACTTACTACCACATGATGAAGTATAAGCTCCAGTGTCTGTCTTGACCGCTTGAAAATTATCATGTCCAGTGTGTCATACACAAAATAGCCTGCAATAAGAAATTATCAATCTTTATTTGTCATATAGTCAAGGTAATGAGGCGGTCAGGCAATTTAGCCAAGTGCCCAAACATAATTTTCCAATTCAAATAGAACATAAAGGACCAGGGGCCACTTATTCTAAACTAATTGTATTGGTAGTTAACCCTTGTCCTGCTGAACCCGGATATGTCTTATCCTTCAAACAATGATGATCCTGATCAGATGGCTTCGTAGTTGCCTGATGTAAGATGGTGAAATGTTATTTTCTCACATCAAAAATAGCCATCAGAAGAAATGGCAAATCCCCCGACCAAAAGCCAATATGGCCTCCAGAAGATTGTTCACCAATAGAAAGTGCATCAGTATCACTAACCACTAACAAGTTTAAATAGTTAACTCTTATCCTGCTGTCCACAACAACCCCTATCTGATCAGGATCTACACTGTTTGACATTCAGTTTATGGATTTGCAGGAATAAATTACATCAAGTAATCTGATTGGTTCAAAGGCTGAAATGGGTGTGGCTAAACTGAATCAACAGAATAAGGGTTCAGCTAATGATACCCTACACAACTGGGCTATAATTGTTTGTTTGTTTGAGCAGAGGTTTTACATGCCTGTCAACATTATTTAGGTCATTTGGAGACATTGCTTCTGATTTTGTGGGACCTTTACCCGACTTTAAGACGAAATGACATCTCAAGCCCTAATATGAACTTAGGCACAGCCTAGATACGGACATGAACATCACCGGTTAGTTAATGTTTAAAAGCAAAGATGATAGTGTTTTAACCTACCTGAAGTCCGAGTGAATAGTGAATAATTGCAAGCCACTTTACCATTTGATATGCTTTAACCCTTATCTTGCTGTTCACGACAACCCCTATATATGCAAACATTGTAGATCCAGATCAGGTGGCTTCTTCAGAAGCCACCTGATCAGGATCTACACTGTTTGGCATTCAGTTTATGAATTTGTAGCAATAAATTACATCAAGTTATTTGATTGGTTGACAGACAGAAATGGGTGTGGCTTAAATGAATATTCAGCAAGATAAGGGTTAACTTACGTCCCTTGTTGAAACAGACAACATTTTTGGTTCTGTATAGCTTTACTTGAGACCATTCTTGTTGACTGCTGACTGTATAGCCTTTGTGAGCATTCTTGCTGTCAGAATCAGAATTGTTTACTGGTGACACGTCCCAGGGCTTTATCCAGGTATTTTGGGAAAAGGCCCCTGGGCAAAATCGGGAAAAAATCACCGACGAAATACCAAAATAGGTAACATAATTTCATCTGAAAAATGCCCGAACTATGAATATTGCTCATGATAAGTGTATAAATTTAATAGCTAAGCAGTGCAATATAGATGTAGCTTCACCGAGGTGAATTTTCATGTTAACCTTTGATGTTAAGTATTGTTTTTTCTGTTCCTCTTGTTGTGGCTTTTATTTCTTCATTTTTGGGGGGAAAAATTTGGTGAAATTGGGAAAAATTTAGGCTATTTAGCATTGGGAATGGGGCCGAATTTCGGCCCTGCTGAACAGGCAGAAAATGCCCTGCGTCCATAGACAATCCTTCACCAGTGAACATGGTTTCCAAAGTCAAAGGTCTTGCGAAATGCAACTTGTTCAATTTAACCATGACATTGTGGCAATCTGGATGGGGCCATAAATCGTGGCCACAAACAGACTGACTTGATCATCATAGACTTCGCCAAGGCCTCCCTTACGAAAATAAATTCCGAATATCTCCAAGATTTGTCATTGTCCGGAATATTCTAGAAATTGACATAATATTCCATAAATGCATTTGGAACTATTTGGAATAAATTGTCATTCATGTGACCAATGGAATTTTCTGTCATTGACAAATATTTCCATAAAATGACAAACTCTAAGTCCTGTCATTTTATGGAATCTTTTGGAATCTTGAAGTGACAAATAATTCCTAATAATGACAATGGTAAACATTTGTCACGAAATGTCATTTTCTGGAACTTACACTACAAACAGACACTACTATAAACCCTGTCATCACTGAGTGGAATTTTCTGTCATTTTTTGGAACCATTAATCTTCACCTTTGACAGGTTCCCACTACTTTAACATCAAACTCTTGTGTACAAGGATGAGTAATACATTTATATGACCCAGTTTACTCTCATTGGCTGAATTTCAAAACAGCAGCCTTTGTTTGAAAGGCAACAATATACATACAAGTTTTACATGCTTTTAGTCTCAGTTTTAAATGGAATTTTCTTATTTAAATATAAATGTGATAGTGTTGCAGCTTCAAGTAAGTTCTCCAATATTATTACATCCTTCAGTTGTATGTGAATACCGTTATTTTTGTTTCTGTTATTGTATAAAATGGGACAATTGGATAGGATACTATTATTGCTTTCAATATCTGAAAATTAAAAGTTATACATCATACCCTTGCTTTTACTGCAAAAATGATCAGTATTTGGATAGATAGGTCTTGGTGAACAGTTTACTAGATATAAATATATATCCAAATCAGTATCTTCTTTTTTCTAAAGTTCAGCACAGATCGAGTCTAAATGAGCCAACATCTGATAGTGGCATTTATCATATATGCGAACAGTGAAGGCTGAGGGGCAAGGTATTGATCTTTATTTGCTGATAAAGGGCTGATTTATTTGCTAAATAGTCACTTCTTACTTTTTATTTGTCCCTTGTGTGTGTTTTTTTATTCATCCTCAGAGTGTTGTTGGGTCGACTTCATCTTGTGGCACAGCCTGTACCTTTCTAATTTCTCACAATGCAGATCTCCGTGACCTGATGTTAAAGTAGGCTGGCTCTTAAACATTAGGTCTGTCAACATTGTGCTGAAGGTCACAACGGTCATATTTGGGATGTCAAGTTCTTCTTCAGGTGGTTTTACTTCAGGCACTTGGGTTTTTGCCCACCTCTGATTTGCAACTGGCTCAACATGAGTGAAAAATCTTAAATGGACTGTGAAACAACAACAACAAAAACTCACATTAAGCTTCAAAGTATCTAAAGAGACCTAAAGTCAACTGCTTGAAAAATATATAAAAGGTCAATACACTCATTTATAACCCAGTTAAAGCTTTTGAGCACACAGCTGAAAGCATGGGCATGCTCAGTGTGCTGATTGCTAATTTGTCTGCATGCAGATTTCCTGATCATTTTTTTCTCCCAAATTTAAAATATTGAGCTTGAGCAAAGCCCTTTTTAAACACCTTTCCAAATGTCAATGTACATATATGACTGAAATACTGTTGGAACTGCCGTAACACTACTAATGGAATTATTTGTCAGTTTATGGCATTTTCAGACTGGCATTATTTGTCACTTTTTTGTCATTCTAGGAACGGAATTTTTGGTTGTTTTTTTCTGTCATTCGAGAAATGGAAATATTTGTCATTTTCTGACATTTCCAAATAATGTCAGAAAATTCCAATGCAGATTTTCTGACATTATTTGGAATTTTCTATCATTTTTGGTTTGGAATTTATTATCATCTTTTGGAATTGAGTGCCAAATACCGACATATAATGCCGTTCCATTTAACATTCCAAATAGTAACAGAAATTTCCAGTCTCCAATTCCAGAAATTGACAAATCATTTGTGCTGGAAAATTCCGGTAATTTCTGGAAAATTCAAATCAATTTTCGTAAGGGTTTTGACAAAATTGAAGGTACCTCACAGAGGGCTATTAAATAAACTTGACTACTATGGGATAATCAGATCAGCACACATAGGTGGATAAGCTCATGGCTCTCTGGGGGCTCACAAGAAGTTGTACCTGATGGCCAAGCATCTGATCCAGTCCCTGTTTTATCTGCACCCCCCCCACAAGGTTCAGTCCTTGGACCGGTCTTCTTAGTTTTCATCAATGATCTGACTGATAATATCAGGTCATCAGTCAGCTTGTTTGCTGATAATGTGTCCTGTATATATTCTCCGTCTGAATGTCTTATTTTACAAGATGACCTGGATCAACTTGCACAGCCGGAGGCCGATTAGCAGATGAAGTACAATGTGGCGGGGGAATTTTTGGCCTCAGGGGCATAATTTGAACAATCTTGGTAGAGGTCCAATAGATGAAGCTAAACACCAAATTTCAAAGACCTGGGCCTTGCGCTTTCAGAGGAGAAGATTTTCTTTTTTAGATTTTTCCTATTTAAGTCAATGGATAACCCAGGGGCCCCAGACTTATAATTTGAACAATCTTGATAGTGGTCTACAAGAAGAAGCTCCATACCAAATATCAAACACCTGAGCCTTCTGGTTTCAGACAAGAAGATTTTTTTTTTAAAGCTTTTCCCTACGTAAGTCTATGTAAAACGAAAGGGCTCCGGGGCGGGGACATTTTTGGTCCCAGGACTAGAATTTGAACAATCTTAGCAGAGGTCCACTAAATGAAGCTACGCACCAAATACTGAAGGCCTGGTTTTAGAGGAGAATATTTTTTAAGTTTCTATTTAAAAAAAATCTGTTGTTTGCTCCCGTGACCTTGGCGTGCGGACTGGAACTATTTGAACAACTCTGATTTAGGGAACCGCCTAAGAATCATTCCTAGGAAGTTTGGTCAAAATGCGACCAGCGCTTTACCAGATGTCGTTTGAAGAAATTGTTTTCGCACGGATGGATGCATGACGGATGAAATGTGATCCCAAAAGCTCACCTCGTCATTACATGATAGGTGAGCTAATAGAAACCAAAAAAATAGGCCTGACCCCCTCATATGACAAATGGACTTGTACAACGTATGACAGTGGAAAAGTCTACTAGCATACAATGTATTAATGTCCCCATCAACACTGTATTAAGCTTTTGTTCCTTTGAATTATTATTGTACCGTATTCGACCTATTTACCGCACTGTGCGCTTAGTTTTTTCACAATTGTATGAAAATATTGTGGTGAAAAATGTACCTAATAAGCACACACTCAATACGAAAAAATACGAAAAAAGGCTTCTGATATGATTATTTTATAGAGTTGAATTTCAGCATAGTGATTCACCACATATACATATGATTGTATGGGTCAAAGATGCAGCAAAACTCAATATGAATTTGTTGGGATGTTACTGTAAAGTGTGCGCCTGTGTATTTTTTCCAGAGAAAGCTTGGGTGTGCACTTATAGGAGCATGTGCGGTAAATAGGTCAAATACGGTATTAATATATGTATTGCCTGTCATAGAAATTATGAAATAAATATGTGTATTAAATTTTTAACAAGTAAATACAGGATTTTCTATGAAAAAGAAAAACGAAATTTCTCACAGAGAAATAATTCCCACTGAGAATTTGAACAATCTTGTCCGTATCACCCATAGAAAACACTAGGGTTTAAGGAGTGGTCCGACTCGCATCACTTTTTCCTGGGCAGGCTTAGACTTTAGCAGTTTACCAGTACTCAAGTTTGGTCGGTTACAGCTCCTCGCATAAGCAGCATGCAGCCAAACTATATCTCCAAGCCTCGATGGGCGGAGGTGCCACAGGGCCATAATACACTTGTTAGTGATGAAAAGAATGCATAACTAAAGTATATGACACTATGATTTCAAAGAAACGTTCAACTGCATCAACAAGGATTGGTTAACCTTTATCTTGCTGTTCACGACAACCCCTATCTTTGCAAACAGTGTAGATCCAGATCAGATGGCTTCTGAAGAAGCCATCTGATCAGGATCTACACTGTTTGACATTCAATTTATGAATTTGTAGGAATAAATTACATCAAGTCATCTGATTGGTTCAAAGTCAGAAATGGGTGTGGCTAAACTGAATATTCAGCAAGAGAAGGGTTAAGTTGATTGGTTGATAGTCAGCAGGATATCATAAGGGTAAAGTATCACTTTATCATGAGAGAAAATTGAACTCACCAACTGAGGCAGATATGAGGAGATGGGCAGATGTTGTGTAGGTCTGAATGAGATCTTCTGCCATTTTGGGTTCATGAACAAAGCTGAAAAGGGGAAAGCGCTATGAGCTGGCGCAAGACAAAACCTACAATAATACATGTACATGCGCATCCAGCAAACAAATCAGATCAGCCAGCGCATCCATATAGGCTAACCAGAGATTTCTCTTGCTGCATAAAGGAGCATTGAACCCTTAGCTATCCTTAGAGCACACAACAAAGACTCTGATCAGACTGTGCAGATATGCAGGCTCATCTGAGTCTTCATTGGGCGCACATGTCTTATTGTAAGTTTTGTCATGCGCTGGCTCATAAACAGTAGAACTTCGATGGCTCAAACACTGAAGGCTCGTATACCATGCCTGAGTTGAACTCGTTTTGATTCCGTTTGAAATTCCTACACATAAGAAGTAGTGTGTAATAATTGAGGAGATTTTCCCCTTTTAACTTCTAAATGAATGCTGTGTGTACTCACTAGAATCACCTTGTTATCATAACAAGTCCATGCAATGGAAGCCTTGTAATGCAAACCCAACTTTATGGAGAGAAAATCAGGGTTCGTAAGGATATTTGTGTGTTTGATTTGAGGTTTAAAGTCCACGCCAACACTGTATAGGTCATTTTGGAGAGTTGCTTCCAATTTTGTGGGACTTTTACCCGACATTGAGATGAAATGACATCTCAAGCCCTGCTGCCCAATTAAACCAATAGGGTTTATAGGCACGGACGTGCCGACTTGCACCGCTTTGCCTGGGCAGGCTTAGATCCTCTAAGTGGTTTACCAGTACTCATGTGCAGGACGGTTTCAGCTGTGTGGAAGCATCAAGCAGCCCATCCATTTCTTCAAGCCCCAGGTTGGTGTCACTGAATGCAACTTATCATAAGGAACGAGAATATATATGGTTTAGGGGTGGGGATCTGTAAGGTTTCTGGGATATTGGGCCTTTTATGAAATTGAGGGGTGGGGCATGGCCCCAGCACATCTCAGGGGACCCACAGGTTGGTGTCACAGAACACGCCTTATCATAAGGAACAAGAATATATATGGGTTAGGGGTGGGGATCTGAATGGCTTCTGAGATAAATGGTATTTAATGAAGTGGAGGGCAAGGTTGGGCGGTCAAAACCAGGGGCGGTTTTAACCGGTGGTTTTAACCGGTTAAAACCGTCCCGGTCAATACTCCCAAAGTGGTCAATACTGGTCGATTGAAATATTGAGTGGTCAATTGAATAATTTTAGTGTTAAAAAAGCAAAGCTACTGAAACTATTTTGAAGTTTTGCTCTCTTTGCTGCAGGCTGATCATTTGATAGAGTTTCAGGCTCAGATGTTATTTCTTCAAGTGGCCTCTTAGCAATACTTTCTGGCTTTTTTAGTCCTAGGCATTTTTGTCTAACACTCATCAGTCTTAAGACAGTGCAAGGTGTTGAAGTTAGTGCTATCAGTCTTAAGACCTTAGCACTAACTTCAGCACCTTGCACTGTTTTTTTTTTTTTTTTTTTGTTGTTGTAATCTTCCAAAATAGTGAAGCAGTTCCAAATTGGGTCTTTAGGTTTCATTCATTTTTGACACCTTCAGTAATAGCTTGATGATAAGATACTGTCCATATTGCATATATATCAAAATTTCACACATTATGAATAAAGCCTGGTGTCAGTTTATAATACCCCTATTAGGGACATGTAATTGGTCAATTTAGCAATCAGATCTTTGCCACATCCACTGCAGTGGCATGGGTTAGTCTGTTTTGACAGCAATTTACAGGTGTTGCAGATACTTTTAAATATTCAAAGACATCAGTGAATCTTCAAATATTGTTTGGTTAATAAATAAAGGACCTTTCATAAATGCTTCAAAATCCATGATACATTCAGCTTTCTATTCATATTCCTGTAAATCAAAATATGAACAATCAATCTAACCTATATAGGAAAAGAATAATTATAAAGATTGTTTGATTGAAAAGAACTGGCCTGTCTACAGTTCAGTGAGTCAACTGACCAGCAATAATGTCTTTTGACTTTTGATGAAATAAAAGATACCTCAAATAATTACTGTTATATTAATAAAACCTATTTTGTCTTGTTCAGTGATGAAAATATGTACATGATGTAGGGGGTAGCTTTTAAGACCAGCTTAGCAAAAGGGCAGAGGTATATACTCCAGTGATTTAATCGACCACTAATCAACCAGTATTGACCAGTAATGACCGGTTAAAACCGGTTTTAACCACTGGCCCGGTCAATACTCATATTGACCGGCTTTTTGCCAACCTTGGTGGAGGGGGTTGTGCATGTGTTGACAAATCTGGGGGGGGGGGGGGGGGCAGGTTTAGGTCACTTAATGTATCATAAGGAACAAGAATATATATGGTTTAGGGGTGGGGATCAGTAAGGTTTCTTGAATATTTGGCCTGTTATAAAGTGGAGGGGGTTGGGCATGGCCCCGGCACATCCCTGGTGCCCCCAAGGTTGGTGTCACTGAATGCAACTTATCATAAAGAAAGAGAATATATATAGTTTAGGGGTGGGGATCTGTAAGGTTTCTGGGATAATGGGCCTTTTAGGAAATGGAGGGGGTAGGGCATGGTCCCGGCACATCCAGGGGGACGCTCAAGCTGCTGTCACTGAGTGTGTCTTATCATAAGGAACAAGAATATATATGGTTTAGGGGTGGTGATCTGAATGGTTTCTGAGATAAATGGCATTTTATGAAGTGGAGGGGGTGAGGCATGTCCCTGGCACATCCGTGGGGAACCCCAGGTTGGTGTCACTTAATGCATTAATCATAAGGAACAAGAATATATATGGTTTAGGGGTGGGGATTTGTAAGGTTTTTGAGATACCTGTATAAGGCATTTTATGAAGTGGCACGGGGCGGGCCATGGCCCCGGCACAACCTACGGGATCCCCAGGTTGACATAAATGCACATTGATGAGAAAAGTTTACTCAAGGAACATTTCTATGAAATTAATTGCAAAATATCCGCAAAGGCCTAGTCGTTAATGCCATTTGTTAATATTCCCCATTATAAGTCTATGGAAAATTTAAGTTGCCATAGCCACCAAACTAAAGAGCCGAATTTCATAAAGAACATAAAACCCGTAAAGGCAAATACTGTGAATATTTCCATAAACTCTCAGCCTCATAGAGCATACAATTTCTGAGGAGATTATTTTTTTTTTAACAATTCTATTTTCTTTTCACTTAAGTTTCCATGGCAACCAATACAAATGAGCAGTAGGCCTCAAATCATATGGCAGATAGTAGATTGCCTAAGGAACATTTCTATGAAAGTTTTGTCAAAATATCTGCAGAGACTTGGCAGTAAATGCCATTTTTCAATTTTCCCCATTATAAGTCTATGGAAACTCTAAGTTGCCATAGCAATCAAACTAATGAGCTGAATTTCCTAAAAAAAAACACAAACTTTCAATCCCCCAACCTAAGGATGGTACAGATGAAATTTGGGCCATATCGGCAGCAACCACAGCAACCAAACTAATGAGCCGATTTTCATAAAAAACACAAACTATCAACCCCCAGCCCAAGGATGCTAAAGATAAAATCTGGACCCAATTGGCCCAGTGGCTTCAGAGGAGATGTCGTTTGAAAGTGTTGCAAGGACCACCCAGATGGCGACGGACAATTGCCTATAGATCCTATAAGCTCTGTCGAGCTCCCCCAGAGCCTTTGGCTCTGTTGGGCTAAAAAAAGCAGTTTAATGTCCAAAATGGTTTGTGGCAAACAGTTTTGATAGAACAATGACAGAAAACTATGGCAAGCCATTTTACTATTTATTATGGAATGTAGATATCTGATATATTATATCAGATATCTCATATAGGATATAAGATATCTTATACCCTGTGTAAGATATCTGATATAGCATATAAGATATCAGATATAACATATCCTAAAGTAGATATCATACATCCTATATGAGATATCTTATTGAATTGTGCAATTCAGATATCTAATATGATATATAAGATATCTTATATCCTAAATATGATATCATATATAACACATAAGATATCTGATTTGTCAATTAAGATATCTTATTTAATAAAGCATATAAGATATCATATATGCCTAATAAGATATCTAATATAGCATATAAGATATCTTATATAACATATCAGATATCTGATATATTATATATCAGATTTATTATTTATATTGGTAAATAAGATAGCTTAATTGGTATATCAGAGGATGCTTCAAATGAAACTTGGGCCCAGTCAGACCAGTGGCTTCAGAGGAGATGTCGTTCGAAAGTGTTGACGCAGACAACGCAGATGGCAACAGACAGCTGTCTATCCTATAAGCTCCGTCGAGCTCCCCCGCTTTGGCTTTGGTGAGCTAAAAAAAAGCAGTTTAATGTCCAAAATGGTTTGTGGCAAATTGTTTTGATAGAACAACGAAAGGAAACTATGGCAAGCCATTTTACTATTTATTATGGAATGTAGATATCTGATATATTATATCAGATATCTTATAATATCAGATATAGTATTCAGATATCTTATAATACCAGATATCTTATATAGGATATAAGATATAGCATACAAGATATCTGATATAACAAATAAGATGCCTTATATCCTGAAGTCAATATCATATATCCTATATGAGATATCTTATCTAATTGTTCAATTCAGATATCTGATATGAAATATAAGATATCTTATATGTAATATAACATATATTTGTTTGATTCCGTGTTAAACATCCCCGTAAACACTGTAAAGGTCATTTAGGAGACGTTGCTTCCATTTTTGCAGGAATTTTACCTGACACTGAGATGAAATGGCATCTCAAGCCCGGTCTCCCAATGAAACCAATAGGGTTTATAAGCATGGATGGACCAACTCACACCACTTGGCCTGGGCAAGCTTAGATACTTTAAGCAGTTTACTAGTACTTGCGTGCGGGTCGGATTCAGCTCTGCGTGGAAGCATCATGCAGCCCATATATTTCCTAAAGCCCCTTAGGGCGGGGGCCATATATAACATATAAGATATCTTATATGTTAAATAAGATATCTGATTTGTCAAGTAAGATATCTTATTTACTAAATAAGGTATCTAATATACTAAATAAGATATCTAATATAGCATAAAAGATATCTTATATAACATATCAGATATCTGATATATTACATATCTTATTTATATTGGTAAATAAGATAGCTTAATTGGTATATCAGATATCTTATTTAACATATAAGATATCTTATATAGCACATATAACATATCAGATATCTGATATTTTACATATCTTATTTATATTAGTAAATAAGATAGCTTAATTGGTATATCAGATATCTTATTTAACATATAAGATATCTTATATAGCACATAAGATACCTTATTTAACATACAAGATATCTGCCATTTACGTTATATATCATATTAGAAATCTTAGAACATGAAAATCTTCACAGTCATATAATTATGGTAGGGGTCTAACTTGCACAGGGGATGACTCTCCCTGAACAGGGGGCCTCCAAAAAAGAGTACTGGTTACCACCCAGGAAGTCCTGCTCTGAGCGAGAGTAGCAATAATAGGAAAAAAAAAATCCCTGCAATTTTTTTTACAAAGTTCATTTGCACTGAGGAATCCTAAAGAATAACATAACAAAGTTAATTTTTATATCTTACCATAAAACAGCACCAATTCCGCTTATTAATGAATGAATAAACGATACCGATATGTTTTTCCAACGCCATGTCCGTTTTTCTGCTGATTTGGGCGTCAAATTTACTGCGATCAACCCTGCTAAATAATATGCGGCGGCTGATACAACTGCCACAGTTAAACCTGCTTTTGCTCCTGAAATGCCTTCAGGCCATATTTCTACAGTATTGTTTTCTGTCATTCTTGAAGTTCTGCTAGCATTCATGTCAAAAGCCACAGCAACTGTTGCGAAATTATATATCCCCTTTCCTCATATCTCCGTTCAGTCTCATAACTCCGTTCACCCTTTTCTTTGATTAATATGAAAAGGAATCATTTTTACAGTTATCACACATCAAAATTTGTTGTTAATAAGGAACATTTAAACATGTTTTGAAGAAATTCAGTTTTGACTTACTATTTAATTCACAAAAATCGAAATTTGTCACAAAATGCTTAATATTTTAGGGGTCCCCCAAAATAATCACTAACCAGAGGCAAGCATGTGACTGAAAATGATAAGTATCAACAAATTAGAATAGTACACAGTCTAAATAAAATACTCATCATGTGTAATATTCATAGAATGAATCTGATTACTAATGATAATCAAATAAATTTGGGTGAACGGAGTTATGAGAACATGCCCCAAAAACACCCTGCAATTCTAGACGGCTGTAGAATAAACAGAATTGATGTTTATTTTCTTAAATCTTGAGATTCTCATAGGCATTTAGTCAAATGTTTAAAAAATACCTGCAGAAAATTATTTTTGAAACAAAAAATTGAAAACAGGATTGCTCAACCTTAGGTGAACGGAGTTATGGGTTTCCAGGCTAATCTTATATAAGTGCATTTTGGCGGTGTTTGATCATCTATGGACGTGGTAAGCCACCGGAGGGTATGACTAAACACCGCATAGTCGTTTTTTCTTCTTCTTCTTTCTTTCTTTCTTTCTTTCTTTATATATACTGCAACGGGTCACCGGAAAGACCGAAATCTATCGCGATCACCAGAGAAATCACCACGGAAAATCACTCTGGGAAGATCAGAAACCACCATTGATAAGATAGGTTTGGGAATGACTTTATAATTAATATACGAAAACACGCTATACAAATACATTGTAACCTTTATCGCCGAAAAAATGAAAATTTTAGGATAAAAAATCGTGATACTTTTCTTATTTCTTCTCAAAATATAGATTGAGGGTACTCGTTAGAACCGCCTCATCGAGGCGGTTCCAACGAGTACCCACAATCTAATATGAAATAAAGGCACTTCCTTTTGAGCAAACACATTCATTTACACCCCTTTTGTAGTTATAATAGCTATTGGCCGCTGATGCTAGAGACCCCCGGTTCGATTCCCAGCAGCAACAAGATAGATCATTGTGTCTCTGTCTATTCGACACCCCTGGGTGTTTGTGAAAAGTTTTAAATGCTTGGCCAGACGAGAAGCGCTTTCCTCCCAACCAAGAAGCTCCGGTAAATGCTTCGGTAAATGTCCCGGTAACTCGTGGGTCCAATCGCGGGGCTGGATTTTATCGGCTAACCTTTTCGGCTCAGTGCGGTACGTTACATTTCATAAATGCATGACGTAGTTTCGAAACTTTCCCGCGACCAAACTTCACCGTCTCTCGAAGGTAGAAATCCACAGGAAGCCAAATATTACTATTCCCATGGTAATAATTTACCCGAGTAATAAATTGTGAAAAGTTGTATCGCTTGGCCAGATGAGAAGCGCTTTCCATCCTAACGAGAATCTCAGGTAAATGCTTCGGTAAATGCTCAGGTAACTCGTTGGTCCAAGCGCGGTGCTTGGTTTTAACCGGCCCAGTGCGGTACGTTTCGATTCATTCAAACGCGTGACGTAGTTTCGAAACTTTCCCGCGATCAAACTTCAGCGTTTGATGGAACGGTCTTCGAAAAGAGCTTTTTTTAATAATTATTTAAACGCTTTTTGTGTTTCTTTTGTGATGGGACTTGACTCCTTTTGGTTTTGAGAAGCAATTTTTGGATGTGAATACAATGCTCATGAACTCTGTAAAGATGGCGGATTATCGCGAGAAACTGAACGAGATTCCAGGCGAGATTTGTTTGCCTAAGTATGTTGTTCCAGCCTCTCTACAGTAAAGCAAACACTTCGTGTGTTTGCTATAATTTAGAGCAGATATAAGAAAAACCACGTTTATCCCTGCTAACCCAAGTTTTACTATATAAAAGTGGGGTTCAATTTGGTCAAAATTATATAGGGCGTATTTTCGTTATGCAAGGTCGGGTTGGGTTTTGTTGGATTTGGTCTGGTAGGGTTTTGTTGGATTTGTTCAGGTTGGGTTTGGTAGAGACGGGTTTGGTGGGGGAATCGCCATGGTGATCACCGAAATCACCAAAGTTGGGTAGGATGCGATACAGAGATTATCATTGCCGGAAACACATTAAGAATTGGAAGTATGTATTATTAATCAAATTAGTATAGTATTATTGCTAAAGAAAAACTTAACTATATTGATTTCTGTTTATCATAATGTGTTAATTAATTAATTAACTACGTATAGACACATCCAACAAGGTCAAAGGTCATTAGCATCGTTTAATCTGGTGGGCAAAAAGCCTCCCGTTCCATACTCTACCGTTGATGTAGACAAAAATTAGGGCAAAATTTACAAACATTTGATACAAATTTCTTTGCATGCACGAACATATCAAATAAAGTAGATTTGTTCACAAATTTTATACACGAAAATGCAATGGTTGCATTTGGTATAAATATTCCGAAACATAAGAACAGAAAAACAACAGAAAAAAACAGCATGGTTTGGTGACAATTGCTATAATGCAAAAATAGATTTTAAAAATGCAAGAAATGTATTTAATAAAAATAAGTGAACTGAAAATAGAAAGGCTTGTGTAAAAATGCGCACAAAATACAATAGAATACGACAGAAAGCAAAAAATAAACATAAGAAAAATGAAGGACAACGCCTTGAAAATATAGCAAAAGCACAACCAAAAAAGTTTTGGAAGTCTGTCGAAAACTTCTACACCAAACTAAAACGCTCAAACGAGGATATAACGTTAGAAAAACTACATGAACATTTTAAAACTTTACTAGGGGACATCCCAGACACTAACAATTTAAACAACGAAGAAATTGAAGGCTCAATTATTGAAGAACTCGACACCATGCTAACTGAACAAGAAATCAGAAAAGCTGTTTTCAAACAAAAAATGGCAAATCTTCGGGCCCAGATAACATTTCCGCCGAAATAATAAAATCTTCTTATGATATTATTTCACCGTATTCACTTTCCATTTTCAACTATCTTTTCAATAATTCAGAATACCCAGAAAGCTGGGGTCTCGGATATATATTGTACCAATATTCAAAGGTGGCGATGCGAAACAAGCAAAAAATTACCGTGGAATAACGCTTAATAACATTTTGGCAAAAAATATACTCACAAGTTCTCTTAAACCGCCTAACAGAATGGACAGAAAAACATAATAAAATATCAAACTGCCAATTCGGTTATCAAAATGGAAAAAGCAAGACGGATTGTGTCTTCATCTTAAACTCTATTTTATCAAAAGTCTTAAACACTGGTCAAAAATTGTATGCTGTGTTCATAGATTACGAAAAAGGCTTCGACAAAATAGATCATATATTTCTATGGCAAAACTGATCTCAGAAAACATAAGTTCAAAAATGGCACACGCAGTTAAAGCAATGTATTCAGTAGTGCGCGCAGTTGTTAAGCATAATCATAAAACATCAGAAAGCATTGGTATACAACTCGGTGTAAAACAAGGTGATCCTAGTTCATCCCTACTCTTTATGCTCTTCGTGAACGATATCCTTAACAACATAAATTCAGACCTAGATGGCATATTTACAATAAGTGAGCTTAAACTATTTCTCATAATGTTCGCGGACGACCAAGTTCTATTCTCTACTTCCTCAACATCGTTCCAGTCAATGTTAAATGACATTGAAATGTACTGCAATACTTTGAAAGTTAAAAATTTAATGTAAACAAAAATAAAGTGTTAATATTTGAAAAAAAAGTCGACACACAAATTATGACTTTTATCTTTATAATGAACAATTGGAGATTGTTACATTATTTAAATACTTAATTAGGTATTCACTTTTTCAAAAATAGCAATTTAGGACTCAAAAATGTATACCAGAGCATGCATCTAAGGCGATGCAGCGTCTTTTCTCTATCATTTGTCAATATGAGTTCAAAACAAAAGAAAAATGCAAATTGTTTGACCACCTTGTTGCTCCAGTATTGAACTATTCGTCTGAAATTTGGGGTTTGCATTAAGCGAAAGATATTGAAAATGTCCTCACAAAGTTCCTACGTAAAATTTTAGGCGTTAAAAAATCAACAAATTTGATAGGTTTGTATGGAGAAACGGGAAGTACCCATGCAAATCAGAAAAAATCCACAGTAAAGATGATGCAAATCGAAATTTAACATACAGAAATCAAAATTGGGCTCATCAAATCAAGTCAATGTTAGAAAATTTGGGTTTATCAAATATAAGGCAATATCAAGACCAATACGACATTAATCTTATCCAAATAAAACAGAGACTATTCGAGCAATACCACCAAAGCTTGTACAATGCTATAAATAATTCACAGCAACTCATTTCTTACAGCAGGTATACATATACTTTTAATCTAGAGCCTTACCTCGATAAAATCCATGAGAGAAAATTTCAAACTGCATTAACTCGCTTTCGGCTTTCATCACACTATTTAGAAATAGAAAGCGGACGATACCAAAACATTCCAAGAGAAGAGCGACTTTGTAAATTCTGTACATCAAATGTTATAGAAAACGAATACCATTTTCTTTTAGTACGTGCATTATACAGATCTTTACGTAGGAATTACATCACGTGAACAAGTCCGTGAAATGAACACCCCTTTAAACCCCACTTTATATAGAGAAAACTGGGGTTTACGGGGGTATTCATTATTTTTCTTATTTCTGCTCCAAGACATAGGTTGTGGGTATTCGTTAGAACCGCCTCATTGAGGCGGTTCTAACGAGCACCCGCAACCTATGTTTGAAGTAAAAATAACAAAAATATCACAGATGTTCACAAGAAAAGTAGCCATTTTTCAGATGTGAAAAAATGCACTTTGTCGCACGGGTGTATTATCATAATGATCTGAAACATTATTACTGCAGATGGCCCACTGTGATCAAATTTGATAATATTATGTCAACAAGTAACAAAAATGAAATACTAAATTTATCTAAATACATATATTTCGCAAATAAGTTAAGAATTGAATCTCATTAGA
>OY757022.1:13468157-13557299 GCA_963580285.1 Lucinisca nassula | reverse complement strand
GTTTTATCGAAAAGTCTTCTTCAATGAAAAGCTACGAAAATAAATGGCATATGGGTTTTATTTGATACCAGCAAAATCGAATGACTTTTCACTTGTCATAAAAAATGATCTTTTTCATATCATGTGCATTGAATGTCTAAACAAGAGGCCCAAGAGGGCCTGTCGCTCCACCGGCTAACTTCAGACAATTGTCATGTTTATTACATTAACCAATGGTATACTAGTGGACTCTTCTATTGCTATATGTTGGACCAGTCCATTTGTCATATTAGGGGTGTCAGGCCTATTTTTTTTCTATTTTTGATGGAAAATTCTGTTAGCAAATACTGCAGGCCCTGATCAGACATGGTGTTCTGTGGGGTCTGATCTGGGCCAACACTGTTTGCCAAGGTACCCATTTAGGGTTTTCCCGCATGCAATGGGTAAAAAAGAAACAAGTGATCCACCCAAGGAATGTCTATTCTATATTTTTTGGACCCCAGAGCCATGGTTGGCAGGATTTATGTGAGTGACCATTTGGCAATGCTCCGTTCTAAATATCTAAAGATCTGGGCCTTATGGTTTCAGAGAAGAAGACTTTTTTTTAAGTTTTTCCTATTATAAGTCCATGGGAACTAATATGCCTCTGGGCGTGACCAATTTTTTACCCCAGGGGCATTGTTGGCAGGATTTATTTGAGTGACCACTTGACGTTGCTGCATACTTAATATCTAAGCTCTGGGCACTGATGGTTTCAGAGAAGATTTTTGTCAGTTTTTCCCAGTATACGTCTATGGGAGCTTATGGGCCTCAGGGTGTGGCCAATTTGGACCCCAGGGGCATAGTTGGCAGGATTTATGCAGATGAATACTTCAAGTTGCTACATACTAAGCTCTTGGCCTTTTGGTTTCAGAGGAGAAAAGTTTCATGATTTTGTCATTATTAGTCTATGGGAGCTACTAAGCACCGGGGCGTTGCCAATTTGGACTCAAGAGTCATAGTTCGCAGGACTTAGTAGGTGACCACATAACTTTGCTACATACTACAGTTCAACCTGTATTAAGCAAGTGCCTAAGGGATAGTCAAAATATGCTTGCTTAAGACAGGTTCTTGCTTAATACAGGTGAAATTTAACACATCTGCCTTTCTTGGGAACTGAATGCCTGCTTGCTTAAGACAGGTTGCTTGCTTAATAGAGGTGGCCACTAAGACAGGTTTTACTGTAAATGTCTTAGCTTTAGGCTTTATGGTTTCAGAGAAGAAGTTTTTCCGTTTATTGGTCTATGGAAGCTAATGAGCCAAAGGTGGTGGCCATGGCGGCCATGTTTTTTGTCTGATCAAAATTTCTTCAATGAATCTGACAATGGTAGGCACAAGGAACATTCATGAAAATTAAGAACGAAATCCATTTAGCGGTTTTGGAGGAGAAGATTAAAAATAAAAAAAGATCCCTTTATGAGTCTATGGAAGCTAATTAGCCAATGGGCGTGTCCATGGCGGCCATGTTTTTTGTCTGATCAAAATTGCTTCAAGGAATCTGACAGAGGTCCACCCAAGGAACATTCATGCAAAGTAAGAATGAAATCCATTACGTTGAGCGGTTTTGGAGGAGAAGGTTTTTAAAACTTTTCCCCACATAAGTCTTTGAAAGCTAATGAGCCAAGGGGCATGGCCATGGCAGTCATGTGGGGCATGGCCATGGTGGCCATGTTTTTTGCCTGATCCGAATTTCTTCAAGGAATCTGACAGAGGTCCACCAAAGGAACATTCATGCAAAATAAGAATACAATTTATTGAGCGGTTTTGGAGGAGAAGATTTTTAAATATTTTTTTTTGCTTTCGATGCCATTTTGTTCTGCATGTAACAAAATTCTTTGAAGGAATTCAGAAGAGGACTATGTGAGAAACATTCCTGTGAAGTTTGGTTACAATCGACCAAGTAGTAAAGGAGGAAATGTTTAAAGAAAAAGGTTAACGCACGGATGCACAACCGCACAGACACACAACAGACACAGGGCCATAACATATAACATAAGACCCGCCGGTCTTTGGCCAGAGGAGCTAAAAAATGAACAGATTTATGTTTTTATGTTTTTATTTCTTTATTTATCTATTTTTTCCTTTCCTCCGTCGGATTCGGTATGCCTCCCTTTTCAACTAAGCCATTTTAACCCTCAGGGATCTGGAGAACTGTTGACACTGTAGTATAATTAGGTCTAATAAATCAATCTCCCTCAGTATTTTGAATTTATTTTGAAACATCAAGTCGTATAAATAGAGTTTGTGTTGAAAACATCAGTTCTATCACCAGTGTGATGGGCATTTGAAATTTCTGATGTTTTGAATTTTAGAATGACAATTTGTAGGTGAACCTCTATAGATATGTGATAGTCAGCAAAATTGGAGGAGATTAATTCAGATACAGGAAGGTACTTTTAAATAAATAAATAAACAAGAACTTTTGAAGAAGAGAAGACTTTTTTAACATTACACTACATGTTATATAGTGAAAATAAACCCCGCCCACTGCAGCCATGTTTTATGTCGGATCAAAATTTCTTCAAGGAATCTGACAGAGGTCCACCCAAGGAACATGCATGCCAAATAACTATGAAATAAAACAAGAACTTTTGCAGAAAATATTTTCAGCATTACACTATATGTTATATAGTGAAAATAAGCCTCGCCCATGGCGGCCATGTTTTTTTGTAAGATCAAATTTGTTTCAAGGAATCTGACAACAGTCCACCCAAGGACAATTCATGCAAATTACAATGAAATCCCACAAGTACTTTTGCAGAAAATGATTTTTTAGCATTACGTTATATGTTAAATAGTGAAAATAAGCCCCGCCCATGGCGGCCATTTTTTTGTCGGATTAAAATTTCTTCAAGGAATCTAAGAGGTCTACCCAAGGAACAGTCATGCAAAATAAAAACAAGGCATCGCATGCGATACAAATCCCCTCGCACTAGACAACTTCGTGTGTGGAAAACACTGAAATGGCAAAAGTCCAACTTGCTTGAGATATTATCATATGCAACATTTGTGTAAAGTTTGTTTAAAAGTCCTCCAATAAATGTACATTCTAGAGTGATGACGTTTCTCTAAAAATAGCCATAGTGACCTTGACTTGAGGCCATGACCACGAAAGTAGATCTTGCTCAAGATATTATCATAAGCATCTTTTGTGTGAAGTTATATTAAAATCTGTTAATAAATGTAGGCGGTAGAGCGATGACAAAGTTTTTCTAAAGATAGCCACAGTGACCTTGACTTTGAGGTCATGACCTTGAAAGTCGAAGTAAGTCGAGATATTATCATAAGAAACATTTTTGTGAAGTTCTATTACAATCCATCATTAAATGTAGGCGCTAGAGCGATGACAAAGTTTTTCTAAAAATAGCCACAGTGACCTTGACCTTGAAAGTCTAAATAGCTCGAGATATTGTCATAAGGAACATTTGTGTGAAGTTATATTGAAATTTGTGAAAAAATGTAGTCACTTGAGCAATGACAAAGTTTTTCTAAAAATAGCCACAGTGAACTTGACCTTTAAAGTCAAACTCGCTCGAGGTATTGTCATAAGGAACATTTGTGTGAAGTTATATTGAAATGGATGAAGAAATGTAAGCGCTAGAGCCATGACAAAGTTTTTCTAAAAATAGCCACAGTGACCTTGACCTTGAAAGTGGAACTCACTAGAGATATTGTTATAAGGAACGCTTGTGTGAAGTAATATTGAAATTGGTGAAAAAATGTAAGCGCTAGAGCAATGACAAAGTTTTTCTAAAAATAGCCACAGTGACCTTGACCTTGAAAGTCAAACTCGTTCGAGGTATTGTCATAAGCAACATTTGTGTGAAGTTATATTGAAATCAGTGAAGAAATGCAGGCGCTAGAGCGATAACAAAGTTTTCTAAAAATAGCCATAGTGACCTTGACCTTGAAAGTCGAAATGGTGAGATATTGTCATAAGGAACATTTGTGTGAAGTTATATTGAAATCGATGAAGAAATGTAAGCGCTAGAGGGATGACGAAGTTTTTTCTAAAAATAGACACAGTGACCTTGACCTTGAAAAGGGAACTCGCTAGAGATATTGTTATAAGGAACATTTGTATGAAGTTCTATTGAAATTGGTGAAGAAATGTAAACGCTAGAGCGATGACAAAGTTTTTCTAAAAAAATAGCCACAGTGGCCTTGACCTTGACCTTGAGGCCTTGACATTGATAGTCGAACACGCTTGAGATATTGTCATAAGGAACATTTGTGTGAAGTTATATTGAAATCAGTGAAGAAATATAGGCGATAGAGCGATGACAAATGTGTTTTCTAAAAAGAGCCACAGTGACCCTGACCTTGAGGCCATGAGTTGGAAAGTCGAACTCGCTAGAGATAGTTTTATAAGGAACATTTGTGTGAAGTTATATTGAAATTGGTGAAGAAATGTAGGCGCTAGAGCGATGAAAATGTTTTTCTAAAAATAGCCACAGTGACCTTGACCTTGAGGTCATGACCTTAAAAGTCCAACTCGCTCAAGATATTGTCATAAGGAACATTTGTGTGAAGTTATATTGAAATCAGTGAAGAAATGTAGGAGCTAGAGCGATGACAAAGTTTTTCTAAAAATAGCCACTGTGACCTTGACCTTGAAGCCATGACCTTGAAAGTGGAACTCGCTCAAGATATTTTTGTAAGGATCATTTGTGTGAAGTTATATTGAAATTGGTGAAGAAATGTAAGCGCTAGAGCGATGACAATGTTTTTCTAAAAAAAGCTACAGTGACCTTGACCTTGAGGTCATGACCTTGAAAGTCCAACTCGCTCGAGATATTTTATAAGGATCATTTGTTTGAAGTTATATTGAAATTGGGGGAGAAATGTAGGCGCTAGAGCCATGACAAAGTTTTTCAAAAAATAGCCAGAGTGACCTTGACCTTGAGGTCATGACCTTGAAAGTCGATCTTGCTCCAGATATTGTCGTAAGGAACGTTTGTGTGAAGTTATATTAAAATCGGTCAAGAAATGTAGGGGCTAGAGCTATGACAAAAGTACGTACGTACGTACGTGGCGCGAGAGCGATGACAAAAGTACGTACGTACGTGGCGCTAGAGCGATGACGTACGTACGGGACAAATGCTATATCCCCCCTCACAACTATGTTGTGCGAGGGGATAATGAAATCCAACAGGTGGGTTTGGAGGAGAAGATGTTTAAAGATTTTTAATTTTTTGTGTGGTTTTGTTGCCATGGCAACCAGAGTTCTGGGTGTAACAAAATTCTTTGAAGGAATTTAGAAGAGGACTAAGTAAGGAACATTCCTGTGAAGTTTGGTTACAATTGGCCCAGTAGTTTAGGAGGAGAAGATGTTTTAGCATTACACTATATGTTAAATAGGGAAAATAAGCCCCGCCCATGGCGGCCATGTTTTTTGTCGGATCAAAATTTCTTTAAGGAATCTGAAATCCTTCAAGGTCATGACCTCAAGGTCAAGGTCACTCTGGCTATTTTTTGAAAAACTTTGTCATGGCTCTAGCGCCTACATTTCTCCCCCAATTTCAATATAACTTCAAACAAATGATCCTTATAAAATATCTCGAGCGAGTTGGACTTTCAAGGTCATGACCTCAAGGTCAAGGTCACTGTAGCTTTTTTTAGAAAAACATTGTCATCGCTCTAGCGCTTACATTTCTTCACCAATTTCAATATAACTTCACACAAATGATCCTTACAAAAATATCTTGAGCGAGTTCCACTTTCAAGGTCATGGCTTCAAGGTCAAGGTCACAGTGGCTATTTTTAGAAAAACTTTGTCATCGCTCTAGCTCCTACATTTCTTCACTGATTTCAATATAACTTCACACAAATGTTCCTTATGACAATATCTTGAGCGAGTTGGACTTTTAAGGTCATGACCTCAAGGTCAAGGTCACTGTGGCTATTTTTAGAAAAACATTTTCATCGCTCTAGCGCCTACATTTCTTCACCAATTTCAATATAACTTCACACAAATGTTCCTTATAAAACTATCTCTAGCGAGTTCGACTTTCCAACTCATGGCCTCAAGGTCAGGGTCACTGTGGCTCTTTTTAGAAAACACATTTGTCATCGCTCTATCGCCTATATTTCTTCACTGATTTCAATATAACTTCACACAAATGTTCCTTATGACAATATCTCAAGCGTGTTCGACTATCAATGTCAAGGCCTCAAGGTCAAGGTCAAGGCCACTGTGGCTATTTTTTTAGAAAAACTTTGTCATCGCTCTAGCGTTTACATTTCTTCACCAATTTCAATAGAACTTCATACAAATGTTCCTTATAACAATATCTCTAGCGAGTTCCCTTTTCAAGGTCAAGGTCACTGTGTCTATTTTTAGAAAAAACTTCGTCATCCCTCTAGCGCTTACATTTCTTCATCGATTTCAATATAACTTCACACAAATGTTCCTTATGACAATATCTCACCATTTCGACTTTCAAGGTCAAGGTCACTATGGCTATTTTTAGAAAACTTTGTTATCGCTCTAGCGCCTGCATTTCTTCACTGATTTCAATATAACTTCACACAAATGTTGCTTATGACAATACCTCGAACGAGTTTGACTTTCAAGGTCAAGGTCACTGTGGCTATTTTTAGAAAAACTTTGTCATTGCTCTAGCGCTTACATTTTTTCACCAATTTCAATATTACTTCACACAAGCGTTCCTTATAACAATATCTCTAGTGAGTTCCACTTTCAAGGTCAAGGTCACTGTGGCTATTTTTAGAAAAACTTTGTCATGGCTCTAGCGCTTACATTTCTTCATCCATTTCAATATAACTTCACACAAATGTTCCTTATGACAATACCTCGAGCGAGTTTGACTTTAAAGGTCAAGTTCACTGTGGCTATTTTTAGAAAAACTTTGTCATTGCTCAAGTGACTACATTTTTTCACAAATTTCAATATAACTTCACACAAATGTTCCTTATGACAATATCTCGAGCTATTTAGACTTTCAAGGTCAAGGTCACTGTGGCTATTTTTAGAAAAACTTTGTCATCGCTCTAGCGCCTACATTTAATGATGGATTGTAATAGAACTTCACAAAAATGTTTCTTATGATAATATCTCGACTTACTTCGACTTTCAAGGTCATGACCTCAAAGTCAAGGTCACTGTGGCTATCTTTAGAAAAACTTTGTCATCGCTCTACCGCCTACATTTATTAACAGATTTTAATATAACTTCACACAAAAGATGCTTATGATAATATCTTGAGCAAGATCTACTTTCGTGGTCATGGCCTCAAGTCAAGGTCACTATGGCTATTTTTAGAGAAACGTCATCACTCTAGAATGTACATTTATTGGAGGACTTTTAAACAAACTTTACACAAATGTTGCATATGATAATATCTCAAGCAAGTTGGACTTTTGCCATTTCAGTGTTTTCCACACACGAAGTTGTCTAGTGCGAGGGGATTTGTATCGCATGCGATGCCTTGTTTTTATTTTGCATGACTGTTCCTTGGGTAGACCTCTTAGATTCCTTGAAGAAATTTTAATCCGACAAAAAAATGGCCGCCATGGGCGGGGCTTATTTTCACTATTTAACATATAACGTAATGCTAAAAAATCATTTTCTGCAAAAGTACTTGTGGGATTTCATTGTAATTTGCATGAATTGTCCTTGGGTGGACTGTTGTCAGATTCCTTGAAACAAATTTGATCTTACAAAAAAACATGGCCGCCATGGGCGAGGCTTATTTTCACTATATAACATATAGTGTAATGCTGAAAATATTTTCTGCAAAAGTTCTTGTTTTATTTCATAGTTATTTGGCATGCATGTTCCTTGGGTGGACCTCTGTCAGATTCCTTGAAGAAATTTTGATCCGACATAAAACATGGCTGCAGTGGGCGGGGTTTATTTTCACTATATAACATGTAGTGTAATGTTAAAAAAGTCTTCTCTTCTTCAAAAGTTCTTGTTTATTTATTTATTTAAAAGTACCTTCCTGTATCTGAATTAATCTCCTCCAATTTTGCTGACTATCACATATCTATAGAGGTTCACCTACAAATTGTCATTCTAAAATTCAAAACATCAGAAATTTCAAATGCCCATCACACTGGTGATAGAACTGATGTTTTCAACACAAACTCTATTTATACGACTTGATGTTTCAAAATAAATTCAAAATACTGAGGGAGATTGATTTATTAGACCTAATTATACTACAGTGTCAACAGTTCTCCAGATCCCTGAGGGTTAAAATGGCTTAGTTGAAAAGGGAGGCATACCGAATCCGACGGAGGAAAGGAAAAAATAGATAAATAAAGAAATAAAAACATAAAAACATAAATCTGTTCATTTTTTAGCTCCTCTGGCCAAAGACCGGCGGGTCTTATGTTATATGTTATGGCCCTGTGTCTGTTGTGTGTCTGTGCGGTTGTGCATCCGTGCGTTAACCTTTTTCTTTAAACATTTCCTCCTTTACTACTTGGTCGATTGTAACCAAACTTCACAGGAATGTTTCTCACATAGTCCTCTTCTGAATTCCTTCAAAGAATTTTGTTACATGCAGAACAAAATGGCATCGAAAGCAAAAAAAAATATTTAAAAATCTTCTCCTCCAAAACCGCTCAATAAATTGTATTCTTATTTTGCATGAATGTTCCTTTGGTGGACCTCTGTCAGATTCCTTGAAGAAATTCGGATCAGGCAAAAAACATGGCCACCATGGCCATGCCCCACATGACTGCCATGGCCATGCCCCTTGGCTCATTAGCTTTCAAAGACTTATGTGGGGAAAAGTTTTAAAAACCTTCTCCTCCAAAACCGCTCAACGTAATGGATTTCATTCTTACTTTGCATGAATGTTCCTTGGGTGGACCTCTGTCAGATTCCTTGAAGCAATTTTGATCAGACAAAAAACATGGCCGCCATGGACACGCCCATTGGCTAATTAGCTTCCATAGACTCATAAAGGGATCTTTTTTTATTTTTAATCTTCTCCTCCAAAACCGCTAAATGGATTTCGTTCTTAATTTTCATGAATGTTCCTTGTGCCTACCATTGTCAGATTCATTGAAGAAATTTTGATCAGACAAAAAACATGGCCGCCATGGCCACCACCTTTGGCTCATTAGCTTCCATAGACCAATAAACGGAAAAACTTCTTCTCTGAAACCATAAAGCCTAAAGCTAAGACATTTACAGTAAAACCTGTCTTAGTGGCCACCTCTATTAAGCAAGCAACCTGTCTTAAGCAAGCAGGCATTCAGTTCCCAAGAAAGGCAGATGTGTTAAATTTCACCTGTATTAAGCAAGAACCTGTCTTAAGCAAGCATATTTTGACTATCCCTTAGGCACTTGCTTAATACAGGTTGAACTGTAGTATGTAGCAAAGTTATGTGGTCACCTACTAAGTCCTGCGAACTATGACTCTTGAGTCCAAATTGGCAACGCCCCGGTGCTTAGTAGCTCCCATAGACTAATAATGACAAAATCATGAAACTTTTCTCCTCTGAAACCAAAAGGCCAAGAGCTTAGTATGTAGCAACTTGAAGTATTCATCTGCATAAATCCTGCCAACTATGCCCCTGGGGTCCAAATTGGCCACACCCTGAGGCCCATAAGCTCCCATAGACGTATACTGGGAAAAACTGACAAAAATCTTCTCTGAAACCATCAGTGCCCAGAGCTTAGATATTAAGTATGCAGCAACGTCAAGTGGTCACTCAAATAAATCCTGCCAACAATGCCCCTGGGGTAAAAAATTGGTCACGCCCAGAGGCATATTAGTTCCCATGGACTTATAATAGGAAAAACTTAAAAAAAAGTCTTCTTCTCTGAAACCATAAGGCCCAGATCTTTAGATATTTAGAACGGAGCATTGCCAAATGGTCACTCACATAAATCCTGCCAACCATGGCTCTGGGGTCCAAAAAATATAGAATAGACATTCCTTGGGTGGATCACTTGTTTCTTTTTTACCCATTGCATGCGGGAAAACCCTAAATGGGTACCTTGGCAAACAGTGTTGGCCCAGATCAGACCCCACAGAACACCATGTCTGATCAGGGCCTGCAGTATTTGCTAACAGAATTTTCCATCAAAAATAGAAAAAAAATAGGCCTGACACCCCTAATATGACAAATGGACTGGTCCAACATATAGCAATAGAAGAGTCCACTAGTATACCATTGGTTAATGTAATAAACATGACAATTGTCTGAAGTTAGCCGGTGGAGCGACAGGCCCTCTTGGGCCTCTTGTTTAGACATTCAATGCACATGATATGAAAAAGATCATTTTTTATGACAAGTGAAAAGTCATTCGATTTTGCTGGTATCAAATAAAACAATATGCCTCCTTTATTTTGATTGATATTTCAATGAAGATGTATTTTGCGTGAGTTTTATGAAAAGTTTTTCAATAAAAGCTACGAAAATAAATGCATATTGGTTTTAAATGTAAAAAAGATGTTCTTCCAATTCATTTACATATTTATTATTATTAAAGAACAAGTAAAATATTAATACGATGTTGTTGATATTAAAGCTTGTACTGTTTCTTGTAAATAGGGCACAGTGTTCTCCGGTAAAAGTACCTCTTTCGAACTGTTCAATACTGAGCACTTAGTAAAATTTAGAAACGAACCAGCTCTAGCAGTGATTTGTTGTGTAATAAATCACAGTTTTGAGGTCAATAACTTACTTACTTACTTACATGTCTACATACAACTGATCGACAAACAGTGATGTTTTACTCAGTAAATCACAGACTAGAGCTGACTCTATTACATGTATGATGCTAACACACAAAAAATCGACAATAAAACTGGGGTCTCAAATCTTTAAGCCCCCCAGTGGAATTCGTTTCAATGACCGTTCCAAGGCGGTTCCTCTGTCGCAGTTTATTTTTGTTATAATTTGTCTTTGAGTGTTTGTTTCGCTTATATTATTTTGTTTGGCCATTTTGTGTGAAAGTAATTGTCCTTTTGGCGTTCCGCTTTTGATGTTTCCATTAGGGTCTGTTGTTTAATGTTTGTGTTTCTTTACCTTGGTGTCTCTGATGGAAGATGTGGGCTAATTGTATCGATTCCTGATCATTGCCTTCACTTCCATTTTAAGATCGTAACTGTTCAAAAGCGCTTAGAAATACTCACAAAGATGATTATAATCCAGTGAGTTTGTGTTGCAGATTATTAATCAGACATTTTACCACAGTTTTATACGATGGCCATGGATCGCTCGCCTGATCACAAGATATTTCATATCTTATGGATGTAGAGGTGTTACGGGTTTAAAAGGAGATGTAGACCAAAACCTTTTTTCTAGTCTAAGCTCTGCGCCATCTTTTTTGGAATGGAACCGTTTTAACATGTTTGACGTAGGAGCATAAGTGGAATTTTTTGTTCGAAAATATTTTGAAATTGGGCATTTCAGCTAGGAGCAGTTGTATCATACTAGCATTTCTGGTAAAGGAACATCTCTGAGAATGTATTCTGACAATTTGGTAACAAGAAATCGAAGCTTACCCACTAAACCACGGAGGCTTCTGCCGAAGATAGTGAAACAAGAAAGTCTGACCTTGGAGTAAACATTTCTGCTGGGGCAAGTGCTGTGGGCTGCATAAAACCAAATGATACCCAATGCAAAGCGACGTAACATAATGACGTCGTGTTTTTTATACATTCGCAGATTTCGACGATACGTACAATCATATGTCGCGTTACATACGCAAGTGCATTAAAATTACTATTCTCATCCATGAGACTAGAATATCCCTTTTAACGACGGTGTGTGATGTCTTTGTCTCACATTGCTGTCCCTCCCTAGCTACCTCAATTTGTCAATCATTCCTAAGGTTAGGAAACATGGACATTGCAGTGGAGCTTTTTTTCCAAATTATGTACTGCTGCATGTTTTACCAATGCAGACAGGGAAGTACCCTTCTCCAAAAATGTACATTTCTAACAGCCACAGTGTCGCATATGAGACGCCAAGTTCTGCCACGGACGTCAGGTGATATTTATCCGGTACTCCGGTTTTCGTCCATCTCTGATTAATGATCGGCGCAAAATAAGTTAAATAATCTTGAAAGAGCCATGAAACAAAACAAAAATGTCCTTGATCAACATCCACTGAAATAGACATTCAGTATGTCATCAAACTGCTCTCAAGTGTCAAGGAAAGAAAGCCATGATATGTACAGTAGAACTTCGATGGCTCGAACACCGATGGCTCGTTTACCATGGATGAGTCGAACCCATTCTTGAGCCCCTAGCGAAATCCTCTACATAAGAAATAGTGGGGGATAATTAAGGAGATTTTAGTCTTTTATCTTGCAAATGTATGCTGTGTGTACTCATTAGAATCGCCTCGATGAGGCGATTCTAATGAGTACACACAGCATACATTTTTCATAATAGAACACCGAAAATATGTCTAAAAGTATTTCGTTATGCCTCCTGACAGTAACCCTCAGTGGCTCGAACTACCGCTGCCTCGAACAAATTTTCATGGTCCCAAAAGGGTTGGAGCCATCAAAGTTCGACTGTACATGCACTTTTTTATGTTAAAAAAATGATTGTATTGAAAATGGATTTGATCAGCTTTTTAGAAGGTAAGACTAATAAAGGCTCAACTTTTTGCTCTGTTGTAAATGTGTAAAGGAGCCATTTTGCAAATTAATGGCAGTCTGCTGGAAATATCTTCAGATAAATTTAACCATCCAAAACACATTGTTTGAAGTAAATGGATGAGAAAAATAATCAATGCTGGGGACTGAGATCTCGAAAAGGAAATCACAGGCTCCTTCTTTAGTTAATCTCATGCGAGGCTTTACCGCGAATGAGATGTAGTCCTTGCTTCCAAAGGATAACCATTTTATAGAACATATTTAACTTCACTACAGCTGGTGTTTGGGAATGTGTGGCGGTGGTAAAACGTCTCCCTGCCCTACATCATAGTGTAGATTATATTTTCTTGTCCTTTGGGATCATTGATTCCATTGTGGAATTTTGAAAATATCTGAGGGTCACTGATGAGGCCTAATTGGCCGAAACTAGCTAGTCTGGCCCAGAAAACATGTACACTCCATATTTTTCACTTCTGTGATGTAGTCCTTGCTTCCAAAGGATAACCCTTTTATAGAACATATTAAAGGAATGGATATACCTTCAGGGGAGGCAACTCCAGCAAAAGTATCTTTGTCTCCCATGCCAATAGGGGTCAACTCTTAAAGGAAAGAATTTGCTCCTGAGGAACAAATTCTTTCCTTTAAGAGTAGATTTCCTTTAAGAGTAGACCCCTTTTTCAGTGGGACATGGTTTATAGAAAAGCGAACAGGAAGTCCCTAAAGTTGTCTCCCTTTGAAAACTGGCGGACAAAATCTCCCAGGTGTTCCCAATCCCCTTAAATAAACTGAAAACTTGCCTGCGATGTCCAGGTCTCGGTCTCAACCCAATCATAGCTTCTATTATTCTCATAAATATTGAAACGCCAACATTAGTTGGCATTTTGATATTTATATACCGGACAATTTGATTAAGATATTGGTCATAGTCAGTATTGACAGACGAATTATTATTACATGACAATATTCATGATTTGTTTTGGTGTGGAATTTACAGGTCCATTCAACACTTGCTATCTGTCTGTGCAAACATAGACATGACACTATTCATTAGTAGCTGTATTGAGGGCGAAAATTACTTTTTAACTTCGGGACCTGGCCCCAAACGAGGGACTGCGCAAGCGCAATAATTTTCAAAAAACCGTAGCCACGTGACGTATTCAGTCCCGTTTTCGCACCATACGGCTAACAATATAATGTACAGCAATAATAATGATTCTGTTGCATTCCAGTGTCTGTGACAGAATTGCTACGTTTGATGCTGGCAGAAAGAAACAACGAGAAACAACGAGACAATTATTGCCCATTTGGCATTTCAGACAGATTTCAGACAAGTATAAGTACAAATAATTGTTACTGCACAATGTGTTGAATAATAACTTGGCAGAGAGTCTGGCAATCATTCATGTGAGAAACAAAAGAAACGGAGCATAATTTGGCATGAAATAGTAAAGGATAAAAGAAATACTTCACGTGGGCGTAGACCATGTTAGCTACAAGGTCTGATGGTGAGAAAAGTTTCATACAGATAACATATTCATTACGAAAACACGCCTATTCAAATATATTGTAACCTTTATCGCCAAAAAAAATGAAAATTTTAAGGTGAAAAATTGTGATATTTTTCTTATTTCTGCTCAAAATACAGATTGTTGGTACCCGTTAGAACCGCCTCATCGAGGCGGTTCTAACGAGTACCCACAATCTATATTTTGGAGCAGAAATAAGAAATATAAGGCTGACCCCTGTCAATCCCAGTTTTGCTATATAAAAGTGGGGCTCAAGGGGATTAAAATTATTTAGTAATGTTTTCGTGATGCAACACGGTGTAAATGCGATATTGCATATCACATAAAATGTCATTAATCAAACCAAATATAATTTGTAATATATTACTGATTTATTTTTTAATAATTGTTTAGAATTTCTGGATCCGCCCCTGCTGGGGTGAATAACACTTATGCAAACTATCAGCTCTAGCAGCAAATTGTATGGTGAAAAAATTACAGTTTATCGGTCAGTTGTACAGTATATCAAATCACATGCACGTAGTGCGAGTGATTTATCTATTTATGGCATTTATTCTTGTAACAGTAGGACACACCGTGTGTTCATAATTGTTTTATTGCCCTATGCGATATACTGTCTATAGCAGATCAAAAGCGGTCCTTAATAGTGTGATCAGTAGCTCTTGTTATATCCCCTGAGACGCATTTCAGGGAAAAACCTTGACAACAGTAAGCAAACTATTGATTTTCCCCAAGGAGGCCCCTAACCTGTTGAAGACAGAGGACTTCTCTTTTATCAGCACTGAGGGCTGCATAATATTATGTAATGAAATGATAGACCCCAATAATCAGGAATAAATGCCTTTAAATCCGCAGACAAACTGATATTAATCATTCAACAATTCACACAATAGAGCTGATTCTAAGACTAGGAAAATCTTTTCCTTCAATTCGACATTGACTGTAACATACGTATTTAAGTACTTTTGTGACGTTTTTAATGCGAGAAAATGACGTTTCGCTGTTAAACGTTAATATTCTTCGGTGACGTCATAAATCGACGGCTGGACTCGTCACGCTCTCCAATCCAGTGATTGGTTGCTAAATAAAGCAGTTTCTTTTCGTTGCCTATGTAGACACTCTATATTAGAATACCTTAGACCACAAGCAACATACGGAACAGCAAACATTACGAAAACACGCCTATACAAATAAATTGTAAACTTTACCGCTGATAAACGAAAGTTTATAGACGAACAAAATGTGATATATTTCTTATTTCTGCCCAAAATATAGATTGTGTGTACTCGTTAGAAGCCGCCTCGATCTAAATCGTGACGGAAATAAGGGCGAAGATTGTGGCCACGTATAATTGATTTAGCCCCCAGTGGAATTCGTTTCACTGGCCGTTCCAATGCGGTTATTCTGTCGCGGTTTATTTTTGTTATGGTTTGTCTTTGAGTGTGTGTATCGCTTATTTTATTTTGTTTTGGATAGCCAATTGGCCAATTTGTGGGAAAGCAACTGTCCTTTTGGCTTTCCGCTATTGATGTGTCCATAAGGGTCTAGTTGTTTCATGTTTGTGCTTCTTTCCCTTTGGTGTCTCTGATTGGAGCTGTGGGTTAATTGTATCGATTCCTGATCATTACCTTCACTTCTATTTTACCCTTGTAAACCCTCATTTTACTATATAAAAGAGAGGATCAAATGGTCAAAATTATATAGGCGTGTTTTCGTGATGTAGGAATCTATTTATACATTTCTCTGACGCAATTATCTTGAAATTTTGATTGCGGGATATGCCCTCTGGTCATGAACAGCCTTTAAAAAAATTATATTACACGTAAAAGTGCGTTTCTGATCTGGAACTGAATGTATCTAATTTCCTGCTACTATAACATTTTGATTCATATTTACATTTTCAGTTCATTAACACAAAAGTCCCTTTGAGATCGGAAATTTGATCCTGGGCGATGAACCTGTGAGTACATAAAGCGTTTAATTATGACCGGTCATGCTAATGAATACCTATTGTGTATTTTTTTTTTACTTTCACAGTTAGACACTCGACATCACATGCACAGTAATCCTTTTTGGTTTGGTCGCCATGAGGCGGGCAACCCGGGTATAATGACCAGATTGTAGCTGTTCCATGGAGGGGCACGTGACGTGATCAACCAATCAGCTTAAACGATGATGCAATACTATACTGCAATTACAGGAAACAGCCTGTCTGAATAGCGAAACAGACCGAAAAGCAAGCGTTTCAACTCCAACAATAAAAATATCTTAAGGGAAATGGATACACCTGGCAGGTGTGGCAGTTAGTCTACCAGTTTTACCGTATTTCGAAACACATCTATTCAAATACATTGCCATTTTTTGGCCAAAGAAAAATAAATTTTAAAAAGAAAAATTGGAATATTTGCCTTTTTTGCTCAAAACATAGATTGCGGGGAGTCGACAGAAACGCATCGACGATGCGATTCTATCGAGTACCCACAATCCAGTGTCTCAGAGCATGAATACGGAAATTAATGTATACCCCTGCAAACCCGAGCTTTACTATATAAAAGTGTAGATTATATTTTCTTGTCCTTTGGGATCATTGATTCCATTGTGGAATTTTGACAATATCTGTGGGTAACTGATGAGGCCTAATTGGCCGAAACTAGCTAGTCTGGCCCAGAAAACATGTACACTCCATATTTTTCTGTTCTGTGGTGTATTCCTTGCTTCCAAAGGATAGCCCTTTTATAGAACACATACTGTAAATGGCCAATTAATTCGAACAGTAAAAAAAATTACTACTGATCCGGGTGTTTGAATTATTAGAAAATATCAGATTGGAAATTTATCAGTGTTAGAACTGTTTGATCTGAAAGAATTCCATACATTGGATCAGGCTGTGTTCAATATTTTATACAACTACGTTTTTTTTCCCGTGGCCCTGTCAATCCGCACGTGATTAGAAGTTATAAATATCACTTATGCAGTGCAGAAAAGTTTGATCTATAAATAAGTCAGTGTGTGCAGGGGGTCTTTGAATGCTATACACATTTTTTTGTTTGTTTGATTTGAGGTTCAACGTTCCCGTCAACACTGTAAAGGTCATTTTGGAGACGTTGCTTCCAATTTTGTGGGACTTTTACTCGACATTGAGATGAAATGACATCTCAAGCCCTGTCGCCCAATGAAACCAATAGAGTTTATTAGCATGGACGGTCCGCCTCGCACCGCGGTTCATGGACAGGCTTAGATCCTCTAAGCGGTTTACCAGTACTAGTGTGCGGGCCGGATTCAGCTCTGCGTGGAAGCATCATGCAGCCCATATATTTCTTCAAGCCCCTATGGGCGGGGGCCAACGATACACATTGTCATTAATGACATTTACACCTATTGAACTATCACTATTCCCTTTAAAATGGGCGAGTCAATTTGTGATCTCAGGAATAACAGAAATTGATTTTTTCGGAGCAAATTCTTTTCTTAAGAGTATCCGATATCTAGGAAAAAGAGGATTTCCTTATAGTCTGTAATATTTTTTTTGTTCCGGCTACACCGCAGCAGACAAAGTCCAGCTGCATGTATATATGGGATGGGATGTTGAAACCCGCACGTGCAGCTACCCAGTGGAGCTAGGCGCATAGATACTTCACACCCCCCCCCCACCCCCACCTATATTGTTTAAGCGCATAGTGAAGCCTCAGGCGAGACTGCGCAGCCTTGTTTGTGTGTTCTCTGTTTACTAATAAGCAGTCTCAAATCAGCGTGAGCCGGGGGCTTGTAGCAATTCAATGCCCATCGAAGTAGTCCGGTGAAGACTGATTAGACTGTGCGGATGCAAAACCATCATGTTATTTAGTTAACATCATACACAAATTTGAGCTTCACTTTATGCGCGATGAAACATTTCAAACCTCTTGAACATTGAAGACACAATCCCGATTGCACAACTGTGCAGACTTATCAGTCTTTTCTGTACGACCAGTACGATGTTGTAATGATAAACTCGGGAACGGTCCGAAATGCTTGTTCTGGATGCATTTTTCGGCATTTTTTGTGTGTTCGAAGTATTAAAAATTCTGATTTCTGAAAAATTTGGGAGTTCGAATTAAATGAGAAAGTTTTCAGCCACAAATTCGAAATAATTTTGGGTGTTCGAACTGCTAGGGTGTTCCAATTAATTGGTCACCTACCGTATTTAACTTCACTACAACTGGTGTGTGGGAATGTGTGGCGGCGGTAAAACGTCTCCCTGCCCTACATCATAGTGTAGATTATATTTTCTTGTCCTTTGGGATTATTGATTCCATTGTGGAATTTGGAAAATAGCTTAGGGTCACTGATGAGGCCTAATTGGCCGAAACTAGCTAGTCTGGCTCAGAAAACATGTGCACACCATATTTTTCAGTTCTGTGGTGTATTCTTTGCTTCCAAAGAATAACCCTTTTATAGAACATATTAAAGGGGATCACAATTCTATAGGCATGATTTCGTTATGGAAGTACAATTTTTAGGACCTTATAGTTGCTACTCTGTTGGCTCTGTCCAACTGAAAAAGGGGTCTACTCTAAAAGGGGAAGAATTTGCTTCTCAAGGGGTCTACTCTAAAAGGGGAGAATTTGCTCCCCAGGAGCAAATTCTTTCCTTTAAGAGTATACCCTTTAGACATATCCAAAGAGAAAGTACTTTTGCAGGAGTAGCAGTCATTTTCGCAAATTTTACGTCTTGCAATGCCATTATGGAGTAAGTCCATGGGGCCATGGAAACGAAAAACAACAGAACATAACTACTACTACTCACAAAGTGTGGCTGGCTGTGGTAGCTCAGTCGGATGCAGTCTGACTGGCGATAAGGAAGACTCGGGTTCGATACCTACCGGGGTCGGCAACATTCTTTCGTGGAGATTATGAAATCTTTTCTATGGTCATCCTCTCCCTTCCGCTGATTCAGGAAGGGCAGGGGTCAGTTTTTGGCGACAGAATGTGCACTGAACTGGTAAACCGCTTACGGATAAGCCTGCTCAGGAAAAGCGTGGATAGGTACACTGACATGCTCAAAAAAGAGCCAAAATCAGTGTTGACTGGGCCGTTAAATACAAATAAACAAAACTTGCAAAGTTTACTTCACACAGTTAGGAACAGATTTATATATTCTGAACATCTTTCGGTACGCTCTAATAATAAGTATATGTAAATGTTGGAAAGACAGAGAACGTTATTTTTCCTCATTTATAAAGATCGCTGGGTGTAAAGGGCCTCCGTGGCCTAGTGGATAAGAGTGCTGACTCTTAATCATTAGGTCTCTCAACGGTATATGTTTGAGCATGGCTCAGGTCACATAATGAGAAGTTCTGCAACGGAAGGTCATGAGGTTTTTCATCGGGTACTCTAGTTTTCACTCACCTCCGATTAACGATCGGCTTGATGTGAGTGAAATATTCTTGAAAGGATCGTAAAACCAAACATAAAAAAGATCGCTGGGTGTGTAAAAACAATTTCATGTCTTTGCTACTAGAATTAACGTCAGTGCCAAGGTCGAAGGTTCTAACTCTTCCAAATATATAAAATATTTAGGGAGCGAAACAAAGTCATAACGTTGATGGGTCGCTGTTTATTGTTCTTGAGCCCAGCACAGATAGCAATAGTTTCTTTTCAAAACTTCATGACTACTAAGTGACCTGCCACCAGTTACAGCCTAAGTGACCTGCCACCAGTTACAGACTGGGTTGCCGCCCCCGCCCATAGGGGCTTGAAGAAATATATGGACTGCAGGATGCTTCCACGCAGAGCTGAATCCGGCCCGCACATTAGTACTGGTAAACCGCTTAGAGGATCTAAGCCTGTCCAGGAACCGCGGTGCGAGGCGGACCGTCCATGCTAATAAACCCTATTGGTTGCATTGGGCGACAGGGCTTGAGATGTCATTTCATCTCAATGTCGGGAAAAGTCCCACAAAATTGGAAGCAACGTCTCCAAAATGACCTTTACAGTGTTGACGGGGACGTTAAACCTCAAATCAAACAAACAAAACAGACTGAGTTGTTAAAAGACTTTTTGGCGCATTCGATGGGAGCTATTGTATCTGATAAGCCGAGAGTGGTGTTCTTTATTTCCACTCAATACTTGACGTTATACTAATCAGTTTCTTTTACAATTAAAGTGTGATCCAGAAAGATATACAAAAGGATAGCAAATTTCAGGTTTTTGCGGAGGTACCGCTCAAAGAAACTGCCGAGGTTTAAGATACAGTCTGATTCGCAGCACTTTGTCTGGGCAGGCTTAGATCTTCCTAGGCGGTTCAGCAATACTTCAAAGTTCGGTCGGTTTCAGCTCATGCAGTCCAATATATTGCCCCAAGGTCTGATCGGCCCCCGTCCATCGAGGATTGAAGAAATAGATTGGGCTGCATGATGCTTCCACGCAGAGCTGATACCGGCCGCACATGAGTAGTGTTAAATCGCCTAGAAAGTCTTAGCCTGCCCAGGAAAAGTGGCTCGAGTCGGACCGTTCATGCATTTCAACCATTTAGTTTCATTGGGTGACAGGGCTTGAGAAGGAGTTTTATCTGCCCGTTTTATCTCAGTACTGAGTAAAAGTCCCACAACATTTGAAGCAATGTCTCAAAAAGACCCATACAGTGTTTACAGGGACGTTAACAACAAATGAAATAGATAACCAAGGCCCTACAGAAGGCCTGATGACTTAGGAAAAATCTTTTCATATGCCCGTTTGAAAAACAACAATAACAAAAAAAAAAAAAAAACGGTCGTATTAAGTTACGGGGTTTGGTGTCCGTCCGTCCGTTCGTAAACTTGTTTTCGTTTCCGTATAAATCCTACTAAGTATACAGTTTTCATCCGATCAAGCCTAAATTGTGTATGTAGTAAGGCTAAGATGTGAAGATATGCCACCAGATATTAACAGAGTTATGACCCTTTGAAAAATTCGGTTTACATTTTCGTTTGGTTAAGTTTTGTGCTATACATGTGCAAACCACATGTAAGTTACATTTAGTTTATACTTGTCATGGCGTTAAACAATTTACCACAGAATACTCATCACTACCTACCCTTCCTGATACCAAGGTCACAGACTTCGAAATTTTATATACACGTTTTGTATTAAAGTTTATTTTTTGTATTCAAAAAATGCACTAAGTGGGATAATGATATCAGCTGGCTCAAATCGGAATGTAGACTGACAAGACCAAACCTATTGGATGCTTTTTGAAAGCAGCCAACTTGTAAATATTCTGTTCATTATGACTGGACGTTGCGACGATATGACGTCAGTGTTGAATGACAAACTGCGCGTAAATGCTACTACCTCTCAAGCAAACAATTCAAGATAACGGATACAGACAGCCTTTTCCTACATGTTAACGACAAAACCCGCTATAATGACACTTTCATCGGGACGAATTGTTAGGGCCCATCGGGGCTTAAAGAAATATATGGGCTGCATGATGCTTCCCCGCAGAGTTGAATCCGACCTATACACGAGTACTGGTAAACCGCTTGGAGGAACTAAGCCTGCCCAGGCAAAGCGTTGTGAGTGTCCGACCGTCCATGCTTATAAACCCTATTGGTTTCATTGGGCGACAGGGCTTGAGATGTTATTTCATCTCAATGTCGGGTAAAAGTCCACAAAATTGGAAGCAACGTCTCCAAACTGACCTTTAGTGTTGACGGGGACATTAAACCTCAAATCAAACAAACACACAAAAACGAATTGTTGGCATAAGATGAGTCGAATTAACGGGAGATATTCAAGAATATTGTATCAAATACACAGTAAATTGTTGTGGATATTTGCTAGAATCTCCTCGGCGAGACGATTCTAACAAATATCCACAGCACCTCTTGTATCGCTCAATGAAACCAGAAAGCGTACAAGTACTGGACGATTCGGTCCGACTCACGCCACTTTGCCTGGGCAGGCTTAGTCCTTCTAAGCAGTATACCAGTTCTCATGTGCGGTCAGTTTTAGCCCATGCAGCCCAATCCATTTCTCCAAGCCCTCTGAGTTGGTTCACAGGCTTATATATTAATGTTTTCACAAGGAGACCAGTTGATCACGACCAGATTGATTTTGGCAACTGTTACGTAATCTTCCGCCCAGAAAACATGGTGTCAGATTCGGTAATTTCCCGCAATTTACAGTTACACTCCTATATTCACACAGCCTTTGGAGCTTTTTAGAAGTTATCTTTAGGATTAATTGATTGATTTGGGTTTTAACGTCCCCAACACCATTAAGGTCATTTTGGAGACGTTGCTTCCAATTTTGTGGGACTTTTATGCGACATTGTGTTCAAGCCCTGCCTCCAAATGAAACCAAAAGGGTTTATATGCATGAACGGTTCAACTCGCACCATTTTGAGCCTCTAAGCGGTTTATCAGTACTCATGTGCGCTGTCGGTTTGAAGCATCTTGCAGCCCAATCTATTTCTTCATGTCCCTATGGGAGGGGGCAAAAGTCTTTAAGACCACGTTTGACAGTGCAGAGCATTATCTCAGAAGAGAAAACTTGGTGTAGAAAGAAGAAAGCTATAAAATCTGAAACCTTCAAAAGTTTTTTTTTTTTTTTTTTTTTTTAAGAAGAAATAGTTTGCGTTTGCGCTGGTCTTAATAGCGTGTCTACACTGTTTGCCAAGCCCAACCCATGATTCCAGACAAGATTTATAGCTAACCCTCTTACGCAACAATCCGATCGCACAGCCGCTAACCGTGATTCAGACAAGTCAGTGGTAGTCACGTGGACTTTAGCGCCGAAGAGCTTTTATGCTTAGTAACTGTGGGTCGACTGACAAACAATCGATCCAAAAAGGCCTAAACTGATCCCCGGACTGCGAGGAGATTCATGATAATTTCTTTGTCTTCGTTGGTTACACATGCCGTACCATTAGTTTTATCGTGCGCTGCCTCAAAAATGATGATTAGGGATTCCTTCGTCAGTGTTTAAATGACCCAAACTCTATTATGACGGCGTCTGATCTGTGTCTTCACCAAGCCCAAACATGATTCCAGTCTTACGCTACACTCTCATGTCACATCGGCTACTTTCTATACATAACCGTTATTCCGACAAGTCAGTGATGGTCACGTGGACTTTAGCGCTGAACTCGGAGATTTTATCCTTAGTAACTTTGGGTAGATTGAAAAATAATCGACCCATAATGGCCTATATTCAGGCTGAGCTGAGTCTATTTTGTTCGCACATGTCGTATTGTCGATTTCACCGTGCACTGCTTCAAAAATGATGATCTGGGATTTCTTCGTTGGTGTTTTAATGGCGCAAACTGTATTAAATCGGAATAGCATTGCGTTTGTTTGTATATTGTGTTGTCTGATAATTGGTTCCATGCATAATTGCCATCAATATTTATGTTTGTAGCATCCGAAAACAAACCGTTGATTACTAGGCGAGAACATAAATGAATAGACATACTGATGTCAGCTATATTTTTTTTTTTTTTTTTTTTTTGTCTTTTTTTTTTTCTTTTTTATATGTGTGTGTGTGTGTGTGTGTGTGTGTGTGTGTGTGTGTGTGTGTGTGTGTGTGTGTGTGTGTGTGTGTGTGTGTGTGTGTGTGTGTGTGTGTGTTGTTTTATTTCTCATCACGTGAAGTCTGTGAAACCCCAATTTTGGGAGTAACGGGGGTATTCATTAGTGATCTAATTTCTACCTCAAGATATAGTTTGTCGGTGCTCGTTAGAACCGCCTCATTGAGGCGGTTCTAACGAGCACCGACAAACTATGCTTGCAGTATATATAAGAAAATATCACGGATTTTCATCAGAAAAGTAGCCATTTTTGAGATTTGTAAAAATGCACTATGTCCCATGGGTGTATTACGTAATGACAAGGCGAGAACATGATTGAGCAGACATGCCCATAACAGCTTATTTTTTCACTCGAACGATATCCCACTATCCATTTTGGCGTAAAAAAGGACAAACGTTGTCCGACGACAACACAGCTCGACTTTGGGGGCCTAGCAGGATGCGGGCAAGTTATCAAAAATGAAACTTCAGTTATGCAGTTTTTGCCTGAACTGCTATGTTCTTTTGTAAAAGAGCCCAATAGACTGCAGCAAACAAAAGAGAATCAGAAAGTACCCTATAGAACCACTTTATTAGAAATCTCGTTTTAAATGATTTTGCTTTAAAAAATAAAATTTGAATTTCGCAGTTTTTGCCCTCAAAAGCCGTTTACTTAGATAAAAGAGATAAACAGACTGCAGCATTTGAAAGAGAACCAAAAAGTACCCCGGCGAAAGGACAAATGAACAAAACTTCATGTTTTAAGCATTTGTGTTCTTAAAAACGAAATTTATATTTGACCAAAAAATCTACAAACTTGCAAGTAATAATACCTGTTTTGTGTTTTCATGAAGAAAAAAGAATAAAAAAAGATCAAAGGATCAATGATTACATTATGGAATTTTTATAATATTTTAGGGTCACTGATGAGGCCTAATTAGCCGAAAGTAGCTAGTTTATATTTTCTTGTCCTTCGGGATCAATGATTCCTTTGTAGAATTTCGAAAATATTTTAGGGTCACCGATGAGGCCTAATTTGTCGAAACTAGCCAGCCTGTGGTCTAGTAATATAATGTTATTAATCAAGTAATTTCGTATTGGCCCAGGTACAGGTCCGAGGTCTGCTGTATTGGCACGAGGCCGAAGGCCGAGGCCAATACAGCTGACCGAGGACCTGTAACTGGGCCAATACGAAATAACTGGATTAATGACAATTTTATTAATTGACGCAATTAAAAACATGATTTATGATTTTTGAATATTGGTTGACCTTATGTAATATAGGATAATCAATTAATAAAAACCTGTACAATCCAAACTTTTCAGTTCTGTGGTGTATTCTTTGCTTCAAAAGGATAATCCGTTCATGGAACATATTTAACATTACAATAGCTTGTGTTAAGGGAATGTGTGGCGACCGTAAAGTGTCTCCTTGTCCTTCACAATAGTGTAGTTTATAGTTTCTTGTCCTTCGAGATCAACGATTCCATTGTGGAATTCTGAACATATCTGAGGATCACTGATGAGGCAAAACTGGCCGAAACTAGCTTGTCTAGCCAAAAAAAACTTGTACACGCCATACTTTTCAGTTCTGCCATGTAATCTTTGCTTCATATACATATAACTTGTACTTGCAACATATAGCATTTGATTGAATATGTGTAACTAGAACTACTTTAAAATTCACAAACTAAACATATCATTCACTTCTTTACACCAAGTATTAACATACATTTTCTTGCAACAAAACTGCTCCATAATTAAGAACCTTTTAGCATAGAAGGAACTACTTATGTAGAATTTTGTGCAAGAATTGTTCAAGACATTAACCCTATAATAGTAAAAATGCCATATGAAGAGGTTTCGGGGGAATGAGAACATCTGGCAAATGTTCCCGCCATTTTAAAGGGAGAAATCTCTGGGGACTTCCTGTTCGGCTTTCTATAAGCCCTGTCCCACGGAAAAAGGGGTGACGGGAAGGGGCTAAATTTGATTTCTAGTTTCTAACATAGCTATAGATGCCAATAACATGGTTGTATAGATTTTGAAATTCAGAACAAGTTCTCATCCTGCTGTTCTTCCATCCTCTTCAATTATTAGTTTCATCCTGCTGTCCTGCCATCCTGCTGACTTAATATTTCATCCTGCTGTCCTGCCATCCTGTTCACTTATTATGATTCATCCTGCTGTCCTGCCATCCTTCTAACTTAATGTTTCATCCTGCTGTCCTGCCATCCTGCTAACTTAACATGTTTCATCCTGCTGTCCTGCCATCCTGCTAACTTTTTTGAGCTCGAATAGGCGGGGTGCGGTATTAGCCGTTACGGTTTCCGCCGAACAGCATCCATTACAATTTTGCAAGTGTTGACTTGCATTGTCCTGTTGGAGCAGTTCTCAGTTGGTCGTGCAAATTTGCATAATACGCACCTGTTAGCTGGAAAGTCAAACATAATTACGCCTTGTGCGTCCAAAATATTGCAATCACGTTGCAAGCAGAGTGTTGCGTTCTGAACTTCTTTGGTCTCGGAGACCCCGGCCCTATCCACTGGCGACTTTGAGTTTTATTCACTGGCTCACAATAATGGACCAAGGTCTCATCTACAGTCACCAGACGTGAAAGAAAATCATCTTCATTTGACCTCAACCGCTTTAACAATGCACTGCATACTGATGCTCCGGTTGCCAATTGCTCGCCACTAAGGGATTTTAGGGCACAACGGGCTGTTAGCTTGCGCATACCCAAACGATTATGTAAAATTGTTGAACCGCTGCCACGTAAAATGTGTAATGCAATTTCTTCCATCTTAATTCACCAGATCCCGTACTTTGTTACACATTGCTTCATAGGTGGCATCTAATGGGCGTCCAAACCCCATTCCGAAAACACGCCTATACAAATACATTGTCAATTTTTCAGCCAAAAAATGGAAATTTTAAGATGAAAAATTGTGATTTTTTTCTTATTTCTACTCGAAACATAGATTGTGGGGACTCGATGAGGCGGTTCTGTCGAGGACCCACAATCTATGCTTTCAAGCAGATATAAGGAAATACTGTAACTCCAGTTTTACTATACAAAAGTGGGATTCAAGGGGGTCAAAATTATATAGGCGTGTTTTCGTGATGTGGTTTCGTCTCCTGAAGATCGGGGCTTGAAGAAATAGATAGGCTGCATGATGCTTCCACGCTGAGCTGAAACCGACAGCAGCAGAATTTATTCGCTGAAACCGACCCGCACACGAGTACTGGTAAGCCGCTTAGAGGATCTAAGCCTGCTCAGGCAATGCGGTGCGAGTCGGCCCGTCCATGATTATAAACCCTTTTGGTTTCATTGGGCGACAGGGCTTGAGGTGTCATTTCATCTCAACGTCGGGTAAAAGTCCAACAAAATTGGAAGCAGCGTCTCCAAAATGACCTTTACAGTGTTGACGGGGACGTTAAACCTCAAATCAAAAAAAAAAAAAAAAACTTTCCAAAGATTCCAACTATACAAAAAAATGAAGTCAAACCAGGTTTCGCACCTTTGACTCTTAATTTCGCAGACAGAAGACACAACACGAAAACGGGCCTATATAATTTTGACCCCTCAAACCCCATTTTTATATAGTAAAACTTTGGGTTAAATGGGTGTACATTATTTTTCTTACTTCTGCTTAGAACATAGATTAAGGGTAATCGTTAGAACCCCCTCGCCGAGAAGGTTTGCTGAAAACATAGATTATGGGTACTCGTTAAAACCGCCTCGCCGAGGCGGTTTGCTTAAAACATAGATTATGGGTACTCGTTAGAACCGTCTCGCCGAAGCGGGGCGAGGCGGTTCTAACGAGTACCCACAATCAATGTTTTTAGCAGAAATACAAAAAATATCAGGGTTTTTATCTGAAAAATTCCATACTTTGGTGGTAAAATTTTACCAATATATTTGAATAGTCATGTTTTAGTGATGGAATGAGGTTCTTTAATATTATGTTTCACGGACTTCTATTAATTGACTATTCTGTATTGTTCGGAAGTTATATGTATAAACACTGAGGTCAAAAATAAATAATCATGGTTTTAATGGTGTCAATTAATAAAATTGTCATTAATCAAGTAATTCTGTATTGGCCCAGTTACAGGTCCTCGATCTGCTGTATTGGCCTCGGCCTTCGGCCTCGGGCCAATACAGCAGACCTCGGACCTGTAAATGGGCCAATACGAATTTACTTGATTAATAACATTATATTATTAAATTTTAATCCCGACAGGATACACGTGCGAGTATGTGGAATACTGGTATGAATCTTGTCCCTTTTATTGCTTGATGAATAGTTACAATGATGGCTATTGCGATGGCAATGATTATTGCATCTGTGTGCCCTAGCATATTGGCTGGAAACAAGGTACTATTTTATTTCTTTACTACATTGCCTGTATCGCAGACTCGATAGCTCAGTATTAAGCGCGTTCGTCTTATGATCGAGAGGTTGTGGGTTCGAATCCGGCCCCGGAGGCGAAGTGTGTTTTGGGGCAAGACACGTAATGCTTGGTTTGATTTGAGTTTTAACGTCCTCGTCAACACTATAAACACATCTGAAGCCCTGTCAACCAATGAAACCAAATTGGTTTATAAGCATGGAGGGTCCGACTCACACCGGTTTGCCTGGACAAGCTTAGATCCTCTAAGCGGCTTACCAGTATTCGTGTACGGGTCGGTTTCAGCTCTCTGCAGTCCATCTATTTCTTCAAGCTCCGATGGGCGGGGGTCGAGACATGTAATGCCACTGCCCAACTCCACCCAGGTGTAAATGCGTAGGAGTGGTGTAAAAGCCACTGCTTCGCTCTGGAGCGCGTCCAGGTGTAAATGGGAAGCAGTGGTGTAAAGTCACTGTCGCTCTCTCTCGCGCGCGTGATCATAGTAGCATCGGGAATGAGTGTTCGAGAGCGATTCAAATAAGCTTCAAGCGTTCATCGCAGTCGAACTAAAATGCTAACAGGTGCGTATTATGCAAATTTGCACGACCAACTGAGAACTGCTCCAACAGGACAATGCAAGTCAACACTTGCAAAATTGTAATGGATGCTGTTCGGCGGAAACCGTAACGGCTAATACCGCACCCCGCCTATTCGAGCTCAAAAAAGTTAGCAGGATGGCAGGACAGCAGGATGAAACATGTTAAGTTAGCAGGATGGCAGGACAGCAGGATGAAACATTAAGTGAGAAGGATGGCAGGACAGCAGGATGAATCATAATAAGTGAACAGGATGGCAGGACAGTAGTATAAACAGTATCGCGGAACACAGTCAACACTATAAGAATCGTATATGGGTGTGAGAGGTGGATTGAAAAATCCGTCCCGAGGAACACTGTCCGACATCACGAGGCTTGCCGAGTGATGCTGGACAGTGATCCCGAGGGTCGGATTTTTCTATCCACCCCTCACACCCATATTGGATTCTTTTTCTTGCATACCTTCAATTTCTATTGCGATTTTTAATGCTGCTGTCACTTCGGTTGCTGTCACTTCTGGTACCGACGACCGCCATTTTGTGATGACACAACAGGAATGTTTAGTGACGTCACGCATGACGACGACGCACATGAGGTTATAATCAACCAGTGCATTTATCAAACACGCGATTATATGTGATTTGGGGTCGGAACACCAGGGTCAGAACATAAATTCCTATCACAGGGTAAAATCACGGATTTCCTTGTCTGGTGTGCAAGAATAGCTAGTCTGAAACAGAAAACATGCACACTCCATAATTTTTAGTTCTGCGGGGTAATTCATGCTTCCAAAGGATTACCCTTTTATAGAACATATTAACGTCACAACAGCTGGTGTCTGGGAATATGTGGCGGCCGTAAAATGTCTACCTGTCCTACATCATAGTGTAGTTTATATTTTCTTGTCCTTTGAGAAATATTTGAGGGTCACTGATGAGGCCTTATTGGCCGAAACTAGCTAGTCTGGCCCAGAAAACATGCATACTCCATATTTTTCAGTTCTGTGGTGTATTCCTTGCTTTCAAAGGATACCCCATTTATAGAACATACTTGACACTGACATCACGTAAACAAGTCCGTTAAATGAAGACCCCCCCCCCCTTAAACCCCACTTTATATAGACAAAAAACTGGGGTTTAAGGGGATATATTTTTATTAGTTCTGCTCAAAGACATAGGTTGTGGGTACTCGTTGGAACCGCCTAACTGAGGCGGTTCTAACGAGTATCCTCAACGTATGTTTTGAGTATTTATAAGAAAAATAGCAATGATTTTCACCAGAAAAGCAGCTATATTGGAGATGTGAAAACTGCACTATATCGCACGGGTGAGTTACATGTATCGCAATGTTTGATGTTGTTTATGCTATGAACACAAATATTCCAACACAGAGCGCCTATATCAAGGGAAGGAACTCTGGGCGGAAGAGCGCGCCGAATGACGTCCGATGATTTAAAGCTGCCAATTTATAAAGTCACACATAGTTTCTGTGACTATAGATGGTGTAACGTGAATTTCTCACACTGAAACGTCACAAAAGGACATAACTGCAGTGTTTCAGTCAATAATTTTTGCGGGATTGCTTTTAACAATGGCGAAAAGTTGTAAGAATTTGAAGGAACCAACACTATTTTTGCCGATTTTCACAGTTTAAGAATCGATATGGATCAGCTCTGGTCTGTGATTTGTTGAGTAATAAATCACAAATTGTCGATCAGTTGTAAGTAGCCAAATCACTCGCGCTACGCGCTCGTGATTTGATCTACTTTACAACTAACCTTCAACCTGTGATTTATTACTCAACAAAACACAGCTAGAGCTGATCTGTTTCTTAATCAAAACGCACGACTGAATAATAGAACACAAAGTATACTTAAAATGTTTTCAGAACCAAACTAGAAGTAAAGGCAATGAAAAGAACCCTTGGGACAGATTTTTCTATACACCCCTCATAGCCATGTAAGATTCTTATATTCAGAACCGAATGTCGCCAAAATTCTTTCATCGATTCAAAGGCTGGGATACAGACAAGAACAATATTTGTTAAGACCCTAGTGGTTTTGAAACTTGGTTGAAGGGCACCAAAACCTATTCAAAATACATTACGAAAACACACCCGTGCGACATAGTGATTTTTTTTTTCACATCTCCAAAATGGCTACTTTTCTTATGAAAATCGGTGATATTTTTTTTTTCTTATTTATGATGATAACATAGGTTGTGGATGCTCGTTAGAACAGCCTCATTGAGCAGGTTCTAACAAAAACCCACAACCTATGGCTTGGAGCAGAACTATGAACAATAATGTATACCCCCTTAAACCCCAGTTTTCTCTCTATATAGTGGGGTTATTTGTTTGTTTGTTTGTATTTGAGTTTAACGGCCCAGCCAACACTATTTTAGGTAATTTTTGAACCGGTCAGTTTACCTATCCACACTTCTGGGCAGGCTTATATGTAAGCGGTTAACCAGTACAGTGCACATTCTTTCGCCTAAAACTGACAACTGCCCTTCTTGAATCAGCGGAAGGGAGAGAATGACCGTAGAAAAGATTTCATGACCAATCTCCACGAAAGAAAGGTCATGCATTATTGAATTTATTAAACGAGTTGAGGAAAATGGATAAAATGCGAGGCTCTGCCGAGCATTTTATCCTTTTTCCTCAACGAGTTTAATAAATTCTATAATACATGAGCACGAATGCCAGATTCTATTTACCATATCAAATTAAAATGCATTTTATTCACGGTTTGTTCACAAAAAGTCAATATTCCGTCATTAGAAAAAGCGACGTCGTTAATGACGTCGTACACGTAACGTTAGGGAGCGTTTCTTTTATTAACTAACTTGCATATTAAATCCACTAGTGGATTATGAAATTTATTTCCTGGAGTTATTACACTCTCAGACGCGACGTCATATGACGTCATATGATATAAAGATATATCCAATGCGTAAATGCAAAGACTAACTATAACTATAAGCCAAAAGAGAAGTACCGCCTTGGAACGGTCAGTAAAATGTGTTACGTTGGGGTGGGGGGGGGATGGGGGGAGTAGAAAGAGTGTGTGTGTGTGTGGGGGGGGGTGCTTAAGTCTTTTGTATCTTGGAGTAATGTATTACCAGATTTGGAGAAAATTCGTCAATTCATACAGGATCACAATATGGCGGACGTCGGCAACCAAAGTGACGGCAGTATTAAAAATCCACGATCAGAAATGGAAGGTATGCAAGAAAAAGAATCCTACATGGATGTGAGGAGTGGACAGAAAAATTCGTACCTCGGGATCACTTCCCGGCATTATAAACTCGGCAAGCCACGTGATGCCGGACAGTGACCCTCGGGACTGATTTTCCCATCCACCCCTTACACCCATGTTCGATTCTTATAATCTGTAAGATTCATTGGAGTATGACAAGCAAATTGTAAGTACGAGTAAATCCGCTGTACCACGAAAACACGCACATACAAAGGCGGTTCTAACGAGTACCCGTAATTTATAATTTGAGCAGAAATAAAAAAAAATATCACATTTTCCATTTTAAAATTTTCTTTTCTTCCGCGATTAAGTTTACAATGTTTTTGTATAGGCTTGTCGGCCCCCGCCCATCGGGGCTTGAAGAAATATATGGGCTGCATGATGCTTCCACGCAGAGCTGTAACCGACCCGTACACGAATACTGGTAAACTGCTTAGAGGGATCTAAGCCTGCCCAGGCAAAGCGGTGCGAGTCGGACCGTCCAGCCTTATAAACCCTATTGGTTTCATTGAGGGACAGGGCTTGAGATGTCATTTCATATCAATGTCGGGTAAAAAGTCCCACAAAATTGGAAGCAACTTCTCCAAAACGACCTTAACAGTGTTGACGGGGACGTTAAACCTCAAATCGAACAAATAAAAATTGTATAGGCTTGTTTTCCTAAGTATGTTAAGTATCTTCGTCATTCTTTATTGTCGCCCCCACCCATAGGGGCTTGAAGAAATATATGAGCTGCATGATGCTTCCACGCAGAGCTGAATCCGGCCCGCACACTAGTACTGGTAAACCACTGAGAGGATCTAAGCCTGTCCAGGGCGGAATGTCCATGCTAATAAACCCTATTCGTTTCATTGGGCGACAGGGCTTGAGATGTCATTTCATCTCAATGTCGGGTAAAAGTCCCACAAAATTGGAAGCAACGTCTCCAAAATGACATTTACAGTGTTGACGGGGACATTAAACCTCAATTCAAACAAATTCAAACAAACATTCTTTATTGTAGTTGTTAATTTAAATGTTTGTCATTATTTTATTTTCATTTTCAGGGTTGTTTTTGGGAGGCTGTTTCGATTCGAACCTTTAACACAGACATGCACCTAATACATGCACTTAATACCTACGGCCCCGCCCATCGGGGCTTGAAGAAATAGATGGGCTGCATGATGCTTCCACGCAGAGCTGAAACCGATCGCACACGAGTACTGGTAAACCGCTTAGATGATCTAAGCCTGTCCAGGCAAAGCGGTGCGAGTCGGACCGTCCATGCTGATAAACCCCATTGGTTTCATTGGGCGATAGGGCTTGAGATGTCATTTCATCTCATTGTCAGGTAAAAGTCCCATAAAATTGGAAGCAACGTCTTCAGAATGACCTATACAGTGGTGACGGGGACGTTAAACCTCAAATCCAACAAACAAACATAAAACACTTAATTAATACATTCTTCTGCACTGTAATTGAAAATGTAACAACTTCTGTTTCTATATACATAAAATATCAATCTCTAGAGATTTTTACTTCTGTATTTTCATAACCCTCTGCGCATGTTTTGTTGCTACCAATGGGATTGCACATACCGTTGAACCTCAATAACATGAACTTCTTCGGGACCATGCAATTTTGTTCGAGATAGGGGCAGTTCGAACTACTGAGGTTTAGTTACATGTATACTGCCATAACATGAGGCATAATGGGGATGCCCTTAGGATAAATTTCGACTTTTTATCAAATATGTATGATGTGTGTACTCATTAGAATCGCCTCGATGAGGCGATTCTAATGAGTACACACAACGTACCTTTTCAAGTTAAAATGAAACAAACTCCCATTTAATCAACTTAAACACCAGGGCCCGGTCGTTCAAAACCAACGACGTCGTTAGTTAGCGTATCGTTAAAACTTTGATCATTTATTATGGCAAATATGCTAATATTTTTGCTGAAAATGTGAGCAGCTTTTGCAAATGCAAAAGCTGCTCACATTTTTTCAGCAAAAAAATACCAAAGTTTTAGAGATTGAACTTGCTGGAACAGTTAACAATATGACAACTAACGAGCTCGTTAAGCTAACTTGGCTTTGAACAACTGGCCCCAGGATATCTTGTGCTGTAGGAACAGTCCTCTAGGGACCAAAGAGTGAGTTCGAATTAGCCATAGTAAACGAATTAACCATATTCGAGTTATTGAAGTTTTACTGCATGTTTACCTTATTTATGCTGAAGACATAGGTTTCATGTGCTGATAACAGTACTCATTCAGGCGGTTCTAAGCCCCCGCCCATAGGGGCTTGAAGAAATATATGGGCTGCATGATGCTTCCACGCAGAGCTGAATCCAGCCAGCACACTAGTACTGGTAAACCGCTTAGAGGATCTAAGCCTGTCCAGGAACCGCAGTGCGAGGCGGACCGTCCATGCTAATAAACCCTTTTGGTTTCATTGGGCGACAGGCCTTGAGATGTCATATCATCTCAATGTCGGGTAAAAGTCCAACAAAATTGGAAGCAACGTCTCCAAAATGACCTTTACAGTTTTGATGGGGACGTTAAACCTCAAATAAAACAAACAGAATTCGGCGGTTCTACTGTTTACTCTCAATCTTTGTTTGTGGGCAGAAAAAAAATCGCTAGTGAACCATTTTACTCTTTACATAGCTGGAATTGTGAGACGCCGAGTTCTGCAACGGAAGGTCAGGAGGCTTTTCGCCCACCTATGATTCACGATCGGCTCGATATAAGTGAAATATAATTGAAAGGGTCATAAAAGCCACCCAATTAAAAAGCTGGGATACTGCAAAAGAACGACTGCCTGGGACTGTCAGTAGTAAAACTACTGTGGGGTGGGCTTCAACTCCCGAGTTTATGAAATTTTAACCCACGCCCTCAGTTCCAGTACAGTATAAAACATAAAAACAATAACAGATTGATTCGCATTTAAAGTAACATTAGTAAGGTTAATTGAGGTTTTACCTCCCATTCAACACTATTTAGGTCAGTATGGAAACGTTGCTGCAAATTTTGTTGGCCTTTTACCCGACACTGTGGTGTTGACACCTCAAGCCGTACCGCCAGAACAACCCAATTTGGGTTTATATGCAGGAACGGTCCGACTCGCAAAACTTTGCCTGGAAAGGCTTAGACCTTCTAAGCGGTTTACCAGTACTCGTGTGGGGTAGGTTCAAGTTCTGCGTGGAAGCAGCATTCAGCCTAGTCTGATGGACGGGGCCCAAGAATTGTGAGGCATAAGTGCAAGTGAAAAAGAACCAATCATGACTTCTAGGTTCACGAACAGAAAATAGAAAAATCCGTCCCTATGAATCACGTTTCCGCGTATTAGCATCACACAAAAGAGGTTAGTGACCAGTGGGATCCGAACCTTAAGGGGAATGGGAACACCTTCAGGGGAGGCAACTCTTGCAAAAATAGTTTGTCTCCCATGTCAATAAGGGTCAACTCTTAAAGGAAAGAATTTGCTCCTGAGGAACAATTTCTTTCCTTTAAGAGTAGATCCCTTTCTCAGTGGAACTGGGCTTATGGAAAAGCGAACAGTAAGTCCCGAAAGTTGTCTCCCTTTGAAAAATGGCGGAAAAATCTGCCACGTGTTCCCATTCTCCTTAAATAAATGTGGAATTTAATTTCTCGACAACCGGCCCCGATAGCTCAGTTGGTAGATTGTCCGCTCCGGGGAACGGGAGGTCACGGGTTCGATCCCGGGCCGCGACATACCAAAGTCGTTAAGTATGGTACTAGCTGCTCCTCGCTTGGCACTCAGATTTACGGGGTAGAGCTAGGACTGGTCGACCCAGTGTCAGGATAATGTGACTGGGTGTGGTATCATGTAATGTGTCTGGGACATGATACTTCAGTGAGGCAGCACTGTAAAAGTGCGCATTGAGCTCCCTGTCGTAACCAGACACCGTCGTGATATGACTGAAAAATTGTTGAAAGCGACGTTAAACCCGAATTCACACACACACACACACACACACACACACACACACACACACACACACACACACACACACACACACACACACACACACACACACACACACACACACACACACACACAATTTCTCGAATACAAAGTGAGTCGCTTTGAATTGGACGGGATGGAGTTGGATTTACCTTAACAGAGACCCCGAACAAGCAAAAAGAGTACACATTAAGGAGATGGTAAGGGCAGGTAACTCCTGCAAAAGTATTTTTGTCTCCCATGTCAAAAGGGGTCAACTCTTAAAGGAAAGAATTTGCTCCTGAGGAGCAAATTCTTTCCTTAAAGAGTAGATCCCTCTTTCCGTTGGACAGATCTTGTAGAAAAGCGAACAGGAAGTCCCGAAAATGTCTCCTTTTGATAAAATGGCGGACAAATCTCCCAGCAGTTCCCGTTCTCCTGAAAGTAACAAGGTTAATTTTAAGGAGTATTCATTCACAAAGTTTGAAATGTTGCCTTTGGGGCTTATAAGGGCAATTTATGCCAGTTGCAGCTAATTAGGCCTTATCAGTGAGCCTCCTGTTCCTTTTTAACCCGGAATGGGTTCGATGATCCTAAAGATATACATCACGTTAGCAATGCCGTGTAATTAACACTCTCTAACCCCTACTTTATATAGAGAAAATTGGGGCTTATTGGGATTTACATTGTGTTTCTTGTTTCTGCTCCAAGACATAGAACCGCTTCGATGAGGGAGCAATTGGATATTTTATTGGAGTTAATTTATAAAATTCCCATTAACAACAAAGTAATTTCGTCTTCTGTATTGGACTTCATCCTTCGGCCTGGGGCCAATACAGCAGACCTCAGACCTGTAACTGGTCCAATACGAAATTAATAACATTATAATATTGACTGCACTATGATGAAGTATGGGAATACGCGCCACCTCCACCACACCAAAACTCTCTTCAGGCCACATCCATTTTACATATCCCTAGATAAGGCGCTTTTTTTCATCCGAAAAGTTTTGATGTTTTTCTTATTTCTGCACGAAAACATCTGTTGTGGGTATTCATTAGAAACTCCTTGCCGAGGCGTTTCTAATGAATACCCACAACGTATGTTTTAGTGCTGAAATGTGGATACCCCCTCTTTTGTCTGGGGCTATTGTTGCTGTGGTTTATCCCGACTATGGAATTGCAGGAAAATAAACGAAACTCCGATAGTGAGTTATACGATTTTTTCTTCAATAAGTCCCTGCACAATAAATTTGACTTAACGATCCTAAGATGGCGACAACTTACTTAAAAAAACTGCTTGGCAACTGACGTTATAATTACGTCTCCTGGACGTTGCGCGTTCGACCGGGCTTGAGATGTAATTTCATCTCAATGTCAAATTGGAAGCAACGTCTCCAAAATGACCTTTACAGTGTTGACGGGGACGTTAAACCTCAAATGAAACAAACAAACAAACGTTGCGCGTTAACGCAACGTCTTATGAATAACGTCTGTTCATTCTATAGAGAAACCTCATATCCAGCTATGATTATAGATACAATCGTCAAGACATGTTTTACAAAGAGGAGAGAGAAAAAATGTCAAAGAGAAAGAGAGCATTACTTTTACATTCCGATGCAAACCTTTCGACTTTGAGATTGACTTCCGCAAGCGTATGTCCCTTACTTGTTGCCGCTGTGGCCCGGAATCGAGTCCCGGTACCCCGTGTTCCCGTATGGTAAAGAAGTGTGGCAGAATAGTGGTGGCCCGGAATCGAGTCCCGGTACCCCGTGTTCCCGTTTGGTAAAGAGGTGTTGCAGAATAGTGGTGGCCCGGAATCGAGTCCCGATACTCCGTGTTCCCGTATGGTAAAGAAGTGTGGCAGAATAGTGGTCTTCTGTCCAACGTTCTCTACCATGACACTTTAACCCATTTGGTACCAGAAAACCAAAAAGGGTACCCGGGCAAACAGTGCAGGCCCAGATCAGACCCCGCAGAACGCGGCGTCTGATCAGGGACTCTACTGTTTGCTACAAGTTCAGTCGTTTTCCAAATCAATTTTGAAGAAAACACAACCTGATAACCCTAAATTTTGAAATGGACTCCTACTTTATATAAGGAGGAAGATTCCATTTTGTACAAAAATGGTTATTCTAGCGCACTTGCGTATGTAACGTGACGTCTGATTTGATAATTGAAAAAAAAAAACAAAAAAAAAAAAAAACAGTATATTCTACGATATACTGTCGGAAATCCGACGTCATCATATAACGTCACTTTTCATTGGTTGTCATTTTGTTTTACGTAGCTCACTGTGTTTACCGTTTTGGGCAAAATGAGCAGTTTTTCAAACAAAGCAAGTGAAAAAGGGCATTAGAATGGGGATAACTTTAGTGAAAATTGTCATTTGGGGAGGTAAATCATCGGTTTTACGGTTGCAAATTCCGTTTTACGACTCCGCTTACGCGTCGCCGTAAAACGAAATTTCCGACCGTAAAACCGCCGATACAGTTATCCCCTAAATATATGGAAATTTGCAGTACTACACATTCCATATATTCAACTAGAGATCGCAACATCATTTTTTTTTGTCCGGAAATTGATGATAGACAACTTCATCAAGTTTGTAATTAAGTTCATCCATAACATTTGTGACCTCTCAGAGATTGCATCGTATATTTACGTGCGACTGCGAACAAAGGGCAATAGAGTCTTAAATATGTATAGGACATAATTTCAACCGGTGCTTTGCAAAATATGCAAACTGGCATGTGCAAGCTAGTGATAGATTCAGATCAGACTGCGCATCTATGCACAGGCCGAACATAGTCTTCACGGTTCGCAAGAGTCTTGTACGGATCCTTGGAATGCTTTCAAACTGTTTTTTCTGCACGGACGTGCAGGCTGTTCTAAATCTTCGTCCGCCACATACCTCCACTCCCCCCCCCCCACACACACACACACTACGCTTTGCAGGCTCATATATGAGATTAGAGGCAGGAAATGCAAGTGTCTGACTTTAGTGACCACAAAAATAAGCCGCTCTTCTGAGGACGCCAACCTTACTGAATGTTTCCTAAGCGCAGATCCAGCTCGAAATGGAAAGAATACCATGAACAGTCTGCGCTATCGTACAGACAGTCACAGTGCAATTTTTTTCTGATGCAAGAAAAAACAAAAACAAAAAAAAAAAAACATCAATTATCTTACTATCTGCGCGCGTGTTTGACATTCTTGCACGTCCCACTAACAACTAAGATCATATGGAGACGGGACCTCGCTTTAAAGAATCATCTAAAAGCCTAGAGAAGCCAGGAAACGAACAAACGAGTCTTGTTTCAGTCTAGTAGCTTGTATATTACACCACGGCATATACACTATAATGATATCTTTTCTCTGAAGGCGAGATCATGGACGCAATTTTATTTTAAACTTACAATGAAGCGGTGAAAATAATGCATATATGAAACAAATAAAATAATGTTCACATTGTGAACAGCTGTGATAATTTTATATTGTAAAACTTAAATGATAATGTTATTTTCACAGTAGCATCCCAGACTACTTTTTTCTTCGTTAAATATGTTCTAGAAATGGTTATCCTTTGGAAGCAAGGAATACACCACAGAACGGGAAAATATGAAATGTACATGTTGCGCTTTGTTGTGAAAATACTCTACAAAATTACTTGAGACTATTCCTAAGAAAACCATTCTTTTGCCGCAACAAACAACAGACCAGCAACAGCAACAGCAACAACAAGACCCCACAAATTATTTCCAAACCAGTTAACAAACGGAAACTTACGACTTTGAAGCGGTGCACATATTCAAAGACGAAATATAACAAAATTAACCGCGACAGAAGAAACACTTTGAAGCGGTCAGTGAAAAGTATCGGGGGGGGGGGGGGGGCGTCCTGATTTAGACAAATAATTTGTTTAGTCCGCATGAAGGCTTCATAGCTCATCAGTGCAACATCTCCGAGAAAACGAAAGTCAAACAACCACAGAGATGAAACAACGGTGAAGACTCGACAGCAAGAAATAACTGAAATGCTGGAGCAAATGAAAACCAACAGTAAGACTCCGATGTGCCCGACCAGAAGCAGAACATTAGGTAACAAACAACATTACATATTACAGTACTCGTGTGCGGGTCGGTTTTTGAATGAAGAATTGTTATTAGACATTAATGATCACCTTTTTCTTAAGGTCTTATTAACGGAGATCCGAGGTAAAACCATGTCCTATTCATCCTACTTGAAAAAAAAAAACAAACAAAAAAAAAAAAAACAGGAAAATAAGGAGGAAGAAAAATTATTAAGCAACGTTAAAACTTTAGAGGCTCAGATTACATTGAACCAAGATGAATTAACCGAATTCAAACGAAAACTGGAAGATATGAGGTAAAACAAAATGGAGGGGGGGGGGGGGTAAATTAAGAAGTAAAGCTAAATGGATAGATGAAGGCGAGGAAGTTACTAAATATTTCTGTTATATGGAAAATCGCAACTTCATTTCCAAATGTATTGCAGATTCTGGCGCGGTCATTTCAGACCAAGATGCCATTCTTCAGGAAACCATGACTTTTAATAAAAACCTCTATTCCGAAAGGCCAGTTAAAATTTTGAATCTTAATGAGAAATTAAATCACAATGTTCCTGTTTTAAATAATGATATGCACAAACGTTTGGAAGGAAAAATAAAGTATGGTGAACTGCTATTTTCTCTAAAAAGGTCTAAAAATAACAAGAGTCCAAGTTCAGATGAGTTCACGATGGAATTTTTTAAATTTTTCTGGAAGGATATTGGTATTTTTCTGTTAAGATCCATTAACTACAGCTTTGATGTTAAGGAACTTTCAGTTACTCAGACAGAAGGAATTATCACTTGCATCCCTAAACAGAACAAAAATAGACAGTTGCTAAAAATTGGAGGCCTATTTCTTTGCCGAATTGTAATACAAACTAGCTTCTACATTTTTGGCCAATAGACTCAAAAAGGTGTTACCACATTTGATAAATGAGGACCAAACAGTCTTCATGGCTGTAAGATATATTGGGGAAAATATCCGTCTGATATATGACTTATTTTTTTATACAGAGCGAGAAAACATATCTGGACTTTTGCTTTCAGTAGATTTCGAAAAGGTCTTTGACTCTGTGTCATGGACTTTTATTGACAGTGTCTTTGACTTTTTTAATTTCGGTAAAGACTTTAAACAGTGGATAAATATCCTATATAAGAACACAAAATTATGTGTCCAAATAAATGACCATCAATCGCAATGGTTTAATTTACAGCGAGGGTGCCGACAAGTCGATCCAATTTCTCCGTACCTGTTCTTATTGTGTGTGGAAATTTTGGCCATAATGATTAGAAATAATAACCTTATTAAGGGCATAAAAGTAAGGAATAAAGAATTTGTAATTTCTCAGTATGCAGATGACACATCGTTTATTTTGAATGGCTCAAGACAGTCTCTTGAACAAGCTCTTTATGTTTTAAAATTTTATGCGGAAATTTCCGGCCTTGGCGTTAATGTTGACAAGACGTCTGTTATATGGTTTGGGTCAATGAAAAATTCAGAAACGTTTCTTTGCGAAGAGCATAACTTACGTTGGGAGAAAGGTAACTTTAAACTTTTAGGAATCACCATGTCCACCAGATTAGCAGAAGTTGTCGGTATTAACTACGAAGCAAAACTAGAGGAAGTTGAGTCAGTTTTTAAAGCATGGACAAGAATAATTTTAACACCAATTGGAAAAATTGCAGTAATAAAATCTATCGCGCTTCCTAAGCTGAATCACCTATTTTTGGGTCTCCCAAATCCATCAGCTGATTTGATTAAAAGATTGCAAAATATGTGCTTTAACTTTTTGTGGCAAGCTGGACCAGACAGGATTAAGAGGACAGTCATAACTCAAGGCTATGAGAACGGTGGCTTGCGGATGATCGATATTGAGAAATTTATAGACGCCCTTAAAATAAGCTGGTTAAAAACGAACTTTAGAAATGAGAAAAAATGTTTTAAAATACATGACATTCTATGCCCTTTTGTGGAGAAACTTTTTTATGTATGGCAGTGATTTCATTAAAAATAATATTGATGCTATTCAAAACCCATTTTGGAAAGATGTGTAAAAAGCCTTATATAAGTTCACTATAGCACCCCAACCTGTAACCTGGAATGACGTCCTTAGTACACCAATATGGTATAATAATAATATCAGGGTCGGGAGAAGGAGCTGTTTTTTTTTTCGACAATGGAGTGAACGTGGTGTACTTTTTATCGGTGATTTGTTAGATTGAAATGGAAATTTTTACTCATTCAGGGAATTTCAAGAGCGGTTCAACATCAATACAAACTTTCTTACCTTTCAAGGAATCACTGCAGCATGTACGACGTATTTAGCAAGATTGCCTGTCCAACGCTTCCCAACAAACGGTCATCGACCAGGTATATGATATTTTGATTAATCATAATATCCCAGTAACAGTTCGAAAGTGGGAACAAATTGTTGACTTAGGAGGCGTACCGGATTGGCAAAAGTTATTCAAACTTTTATTTAAGGTAACTAAAGACTCTTTTATGGTTTCAAGAAAGGATTTTTCATAGAATGTTAGCTACGAATCGTCTACTAACTAAAATGAAAAAAAAAAAGAATAACGAAAGATGTACCTTCTGTCAGAATGCATCTGAAACTTTATCACACATGTTCTGGACCAGTTTACATGTCCAGAGATTTTGGACAGAATTCAATGCCTTCTTAAGATCAAAAGGAATCAATTTACCTCATGATTGGAAGGAATCCGATATTTTGTTTGGCTTAACTTATTACGACTTAGGAATCAATCAATTGATACTTTAAGCAAAACTCTTTATTTACAGAAAGGGAATGGAGGAAAGTACTCCAGTTTTTAACCAGTTTGTACCAAATATCAGGAATCATTATCTGACGGAAAGGTATAAAAATAGCAAGTTAGAAAATTTTGAGAAATCTTGGACACTATATTAAGTGTTAATTATTAATAACAATAGTTAGTACTTTCTGTAATATTTATGATGTGTCATCTGTAGTGCTACTCTGGTTATAGCTCCTGTAAATAGTACTGGTTTTGAACTGATTGTGAGAACATTTTTTAAATTACGGACACTATTCGCCGAAGTAATTTTGTACTGTTATGGAGCTGGCCCTTTTACTACACCGCCGTACCATTTAACACAACAAATATTATTGATCCTACTGTTAATTAGTCGTCCCTCCAGATCTGTGGATAGAATGACGTTACTTGTTCGATGCACGTATCCATTGGTATGCGACTTTTGACCTTATGCACCCTTTTTCATGTATGCTGATTATTTTTGGTTTGTTTTTTTTTCTTTGCTTCCATTGCCCTCACATTTATACTACTATGGTGCCTATTAAGGCGGCATATTCTGATAGAGTTGGGCCGGCGCGCGGCGAGACCTACAATAGAGCACGGGCGCCCTGTGGGGATTCTGAGTGGCGTGCGCGTATGCGCAGTCTGGTCGGGGACTTCGGTATGCGCTCCGTGGATGGCTAGGGACCCGGTGCCCCAACGTGCTGCAGAAGAGGTCTCTGGTTGGGCTGTGTGGGTGCGCGGGCTGGTCTGATTTTTCGCCGGGCGTGCGTGTGGGTTGTGGGGAGTGCTGTGCCCCGGCTCAATTGTTTCAGAGTGTGAGTTTGTCCTTCTCAACGCTTTAAGATGTTGTACTGCTATAGTGCAAGTAAGTGAGGTAGGGGAGCAAACTTTAGATAGTCCACAACACCTGCATAGGACATTGATGTTAATAGATACCGAGGGCGTTGGCATTATAAGCACATGCCGGGTCCTGGGGGTGAGGAAGCTGTTGGGCCCGCATACGCTTGGATTGGAGTCTCGTGCTGGCGTTCTTGTTTTTGTTTTTTGTTGTTGTTTTTTTGCCGGCTTTGTCTTTTAGTATATTGTTATGGTTGTGCCTCGTGCCGTCGTTGGTAGATCATGAGTGTGGGGCTTTTAAATGCGGTATTGGGGAGCGTCCTTCTTACCATCAGGTTGGTCCCAATCTCGCTGTCGCTTGTTGGGTCAAGCTAATTTTGTGCCGTTTCGGACGGTTGTATGAACTAACTATCCTGTATTGTTGGAGGTCATCGTATTACCACTGAGGTTGGGAATCAATAGTCAATGGTCAGGTAGTTCCGGGTTGTCCCGGTTGCAGTCCGCGGTCATCTGTGTGGGCCTCGGCTTTCTGGCTCGGGTCTATGCAGTGGACCTCGGACCTGTGGCTTGGCCGATGCGAGGTTGCTTGACAGCTGACATTATAATATTGCTTTTTCATCCGCTACAATCCCTGTTATTTTGCTACGTTTTGTCAAGCAGTAAATACTAGACCTTAATACGATGCAAAATCGCCCATATGGGCTTGAAGAAATATATGGGCTGCATGATGCTTCCGCGCAGAGCTGAATCCGGCCTGCCTACTAGTACTGGTAAACCGCTTAGAGGATCTAAGCCTGTACAGGAACCGAGGCAGACCGTCCATGCTAATAAACCCTATTGGTTTTATTGGGCGACAAATGTCATTTCATCTTAATGTCGGGTAAAAGTTCCTCAAAATTGGAAGCAACGTCTCCAAAATGACCTTTATAGTGTTGACGGGGACGTTAAACCTCAAATCAAACAAACAAAATACGATGCAAAGAGAATATGATCTATATAGCCATATATGCTTTCCTTTTATTTATTTATTTATTTATTTATTTTTCCAAATTGTTTTGCCACGTCTTGTGCCGTTTTGCTGCGTTTTAAGAGTTTCAAATGAATCTAGACATCGATATGTAACAGTGAAAGTATGGTCTGGGGATACTGATATGGGCCCTGATGGTGGGGTGACGTTCACTTATATTTGACTGACTGACTGACTGACTGAACTTGTTTTTAAGGTAACCGGGCGCTATAAGCACATAGGGGCTACCCCTAGACCGTGTCCAGGATTAGTTTCCCCACTTTCTGAAAGGCTTTCGCATGGTGTTGTACACTAATTCCGGTGTAACCCTCTCGCCTCAGTCACTGTGCAATAAAGGTGAAAGTGATCTGTAAGTTACCGTCGTTTTGATGTAGTCCCCAAATAGTTGTGGGCTGTCAATCGCTGCTATGGAACATGGTCAATTCCGACATGCAAATCGTGTTCCATAGCCAGTGCCCGTCTGGCCGTGGTAGTGAAGGAAGGCAAAGAGTCTAAGTTTTAGTGCTTCTGGGCTGCGAATCCCGGCAGTGGTCAGCAGAATACGAATCGTGCTGGTCTGCCAGTGCCCTTCCCTAGGTAAATAGAAGCACTGTAATTTTATTTTTTGAACGCCAGGTCGAAAGTGGGCTTCATGTCATGAACAGAGAAATCAGTGCCAATTTCGCCTTCAAATCGCGATTTCTCTGTTTCGCCCGAGCAACCTAGGTCATGTTGCTCTCTCATAGGGCCGCGTGATTGGCGTCGGACAGGCTACACATGAAGTAGCCTTGCAATACCCTTGGTAAATAGGGTTTTCGGACATGCGGCCCTAAGTTCACAATCTCGGTCCGGTGCAGGTTTAGGAGGGATGCGCCCTCCTAACTATCACTCCCTCCGTCATCGCCGTATCTAGGAATAGCTTGTGGACCTTCCGGGTTCTCTTCTTGTTCAGAGGGGTCTCTTCGGTGCATTTTTCGATGGAGTTGTAGATGTGCTCGTCGTAAAACTTTGAGGTAGGTCCCTTGTAAATAAGGAACATGGGCGTATCTGTTGTCTTGAAGGCATATACGACAAGGTCAACGTTGATCGTTTCGTTGGGTCTTTTCAGGCGGTGCAATTCTAGGATGGTTGAGGGGGAGTCGGAAGTAGCTGCCACCCAGGCTCTGCCCAGGTGATATTTCTCATGCCATGGTTGTTGTGGGTTGGGTGGCAGCTTCTCGAAGACGTCCGGATTCTTCCTCTTCCAGTGGGTTTGGCAGGTGACGAGCGTCGTTGTGCTTTAGGCGGGGGTGTTCGCTGGCTGTGGATTTTCATCGGGCTGGGGATGAGCTGGTGCTGGCGATGACGGCGTTGGCGGAAGCTTCGGTTTCTGTATCGTTGGCGCCGGCTCGGCGCTGGCTGTTGTTTGCGGCCTCTGTTTCCTGGTGATGGTCGCAGTGGTTGCGGAGACTGTCGTGACAGCTGGAGGCGCTGCTTGTTGTAGTCTTGGTTGTTGGTTCCTGACTCTCTTCTTGGATCTGGCTGGAGCTGGAGTGCTCAGGTCCCAGCGTAGGCTGACAGTCACGCTCTGGTGCTGAAGGCCTGTGGTCACTTCAGGCACCCCATGCAGTCGGCATGACTGCAAGAAAGCCACAAGTGGCTCTTGAAGTCGATATTCTTTCATCGTGACAGACATGCTGAGAGTTGAACTTGATGATTCGAGAGCTGAGGACGAAAATGAACACTTATATTTGACATTCTTATTTTACTTATAAATGTTTGCTGGACGCGTCTTGCGGTGGTATGGGTGCTCCAATTACGGCGGGGTGTAAGGATGGCTGGGGACGCTGGCGGGTGACCTGACTCCAAGCGTCTGTGGTCTGGGTACGAGGTTGATTGGAGGGTATTGAGCATCTCCTGAGGGACCCGACGGGTGCTGTTTTATTATAAGATAATAATGGATAAATGGTGTTATTGTTTTTCCATTTCAATGGTAAATTATCGAAAATATTCCAAGGACGCCACTTTGGCTCTGGGGTTGTAGCTAGAGAGTCAACACGGCGTCTGTGCCGGTTGTCGGAGGTTCGGATCCTGGGTTCTGGTGGCACGGGAACGTCGATATTTGAGAATTGTTTTTGATGTCTGTATTGTCTCCGGGCCTCAGGATGGTGGCGCCCGTCAGCCGAATTTCAGGGAAGATGATTTAACATCACATCTTTTTCACTTCACCTCTGTGACTGTCAACGCTCTGGATATGCCATGTAATATATGTTATAAATGTCGTTATGCCTCTGTGTGAATAAATAAAATACAAAAAAATAAACAATAAATTAAAAAAAAAACATTACATAAAGTTAAATTTTAATTCTAAGTAAGCCTTTACGCTGGAACCGTCATAGAATATGAGGCCTGACCCACCAGCGTGCAATCAAAGAGGGAAGCAAGATTATCGACCGAGATTAGGTTAACTACCATGCATAAGTCCGTAACGAATACCCCTGTAAACCCCACTTTCTGTAGAGAGAAATTGGGTTTTAGAGGGATATACAGCTGTTCAGTTACAGTACATCGCCCAAGTCACTTGTAAAAAAAAAAAAAAAACAGTTAACGCAGTTTATTCCTCAGTCCATTTTAAATCTTTAAACCGAAAGCGGTTGAACATCCATTAAAGACACGAGTATGCTTGCACACCATTTTTTGTTTTATCGGATGTTCAATCTCCAGAGGTTTATAAATACCGTATTTAAAATGGACTGATTTATAAACTGTATATTACATGCATTTTGATAGAACTGATGGATCATTTTGGATCTAATTCGCTCTTAACATACACAGTCGGCGCAATGACTAATTAGCTGACTGAAACTAAAACTGTATTTACGCCATCTTGAAAGCGCTTTCTATTGTACTGAATTAAAAGAGATGAACTGAAATTAATATGGTTATGAAACAATTAAAAGTGCGAGAGAACAGTTACAAAACTTACGCCTAATTCAGTGTTTATGTCCATGTAATCTTTAATTCAACGCTGCCCCCGAGACTAACGTCATACACAGGCCTTCGACTCAACCTGATCTTTCGCGCAACGTCGTCATACGCAACCTCCCAGCGTCAAGCAATGAACGAATTGACAGCAAGGTCAACGGGCTATTTTGTGACGCTTTAAGGCTCAATGACGTTAAAGTCGACTCAGCGGAACGTAAAATCCCACAAGAGAGCAGCAATAGCCCGGGGGTAGTTGTCGTTACTCTGAAATGCAAAGATGATAAGGAAAAGGTTATTGCTGCGAAGAGCAAATAAAAAAATCATAAGCAGTACTCTAAAGTGTATATTAACAATGACCAGTCAAGAAGTGATCGGATACTGGCAGACAATTTTCGCGCCATCCTGTCTGCAGTAAAGTGGGGCGATACTAACTTGTCCATGCGCGGATCTCGCGTGGTCCGGTCGGACCACGAAACAGACAGATACACCCGGAACTCCCGTCAGTCTTCCCCGTCCAAAAGGTCCAGAGATACCTGGCCGCGATCGGAAAGAGGTACTAGATCGCCAAGTTCGGAACGGGCCCGGGGAAATGACCAACAGTCCGAAAGGTCTCGGGGTGCCGGGGGCTGGAATAACAGACGTCCACATCAGAAAGACACTAGATGCAGTCGCCGATAGATTGAAGCCGGGTTTTGGAATGTGCGAGGTTGGAGTGTGAATACCCAGTCGGACAATAATATCTTACGATCGTCTTGTATTTTAAACAGCTCTTTGGACTTAATAGGCATAGCTGAAACTCATCTTCAGGGAAATGACGTTTAACATCTTGAGGGATATACTTGGTTTGGTTACAACCGCAAACTCATACACAGACGTGCTAGAATGGGTTGGGGGGGGGGGCATTGGATTTTTTGTTAAAAACAGTCTGTTAAACATTTTCAACGTCTCCATTTTGAAGGAGTCGTATGAGGGTATTTTATGGCTTAAGCTGGCCCATAAATCAGAAAATTTTACACTATTGCCGTGTGTATGTTATCTGCCACCAGAAAATTCCTCAAGGCGAATCGATGTGTTTGATTTTTTTGATAATTTACTGTCGGACTTTTATGTTTTCCAAAACATCGGTCTACCTGTCATTTGTGGGGATTGGAATTCCAGATGTGGTGACCTTGAGGATTTTATTGCTGGCATCGATGACATAAGACCACGCAATGTGATAGATTTCAATATAAACTATTATGGGGAAAGGTTTATAGAATTTTTAACCAATACAAATATGTGACTGTATGCTAAATGGTAGATATGATCAGACATACGACAATTTTACGTCTGTATCGTCCAAGGGTTCTTCAGTTGTATATTACTGAATTGTCACTCATAGCGATTCACATTTATTTAATGACTTTAGAGTAACTAGTACATGCGATTTGATAAACGCTATTCCTGATCTATGTCAAGCTGCGACGCGTAGTGCTCCTGATCATGCGCTGTTATCATGGAAAATAAAAATTGGTTCGATTCAGGCAAAAAATGCAGATGACAGTGATACTTTTTCAGATGTTTGCTATGATAAATTCGATCTGTCAAAAATTCCCAAGTCTTTTATGACAAGTAATGACTGTTTTTGTTATGTACAGGAAGCAATTGACTATTTGGAGCAAAACCAGCAGGAACAGCAGGACATAGACATTATTTATAGCAAATGGTGCGATTTTGTCACACAAAACATGTATGCGTCGATCCCGCATAAGCGAGTGTCACATTGTAACAGTTCAAAAAGGCTCAGGCCGGGAAAACCCTGGTGGAACGATAAGCTTTCTACATTATGGTGTAGTTTAAGCCAAGCTGAACGTACCTGGCTACGAAGTACATGCGGCAATGAAAAAATCATTCCTTAAGGCTAAATATGTTAGGCTTCGTAAGGCTTTCGATAGGGAAGTCCAGCGGTGTAAGAGGTTATACTGGTTTTCTCTTCAGTCTGAACTGGAGCATGAATGCAATATATATCATATGCAATTTTGGAAGTCAATAGGCAAAATAGGTGTCCGTTCTACTAACCAAGATGTTATTCCGTTTGAAATTAAAAGACAGGACGGCTCAATTTCTAACGATTCTGGTGAAGTTTTACAAAAATGGAAATCGGACTTCTGTGGCGATTTATTTATGTTGTTGTTTGTTACTTACTGTGTGTATCACTTGTGTCTTTTTATTTTTGGATGGCCATATGGCCATTTTGTGGGAAAGTAACTGTCCTAATGGCCTTCCTTTGTTTAGGTTTCCATTATGGTCTGGTCGCTTAATGTTTGTATTTCTTTCCCTTTGGTGTCTTTTATGGGTGGAGTAAGTTAATTGTATCAATTCCTGATCTTTGTTCTACTTCTGCTTTTCAGTAATCTTCTGAATTGCAGTTCCATAAATGAGGTGGAAGACATGGCTCCGAATAATCAAGCTGATCCTAATACATGTAGTTATACGCCCTTGCTTGATGAAAACTTCTCTATTTTAGAGGTCAAAAAAGCCGTCGAAAAAGCCAAGCGTTGCAAAGCGAGTGGAATCGATCAAATTCCAAGTGAGGCTTTAAAAAATGACGTGTCGATTTACAGTATTTTCTGCACGCAAGGTTTAATGTATGTTTTAACAAGGGTATTATTCCCGCCATTTGGGGGAAATGCGTGATAAAACCTATACCAAAGTCTTCTTCGGGCGACCCCCGTGACCCCTTATCTTATAGAGGTATAGCTCTCGCATCAACGATTTACATAGTTTATTGTTCTGTAATTAATGAGCGTTTGTCTTACTGGGCAGAAAACAATGACCTTATTGCCGATGAACAAAACGGTTTTAGAAAGAAAAGGAGCACTATACATCATATTTCCTCGTTAACCAGCATCATTGACAACAGAAATAAATGCAAGCAATCCACCTATTGCGCGTTCATAGATTTTGAAAAGGCGTATGACAACATTAATCGTACGAAGTTATGGCACCGCTTAAGTAGCATAGGCCTTAATGGAAAGCTGTTTCACGCTGTAAAATCGTTGTACTCTTCAGTTTCGTCATGTGTCCGTTTAAACAATTTACATACTGACTGGTTCGATGTACATTCTGGTCTTCGTCAAGGTTGTATTCTTTCACTAATCTTGTTTAATCTATTTATGAATGATCTAGCAGTTTACCTTAAGTCGCTTGGGATTGGTATAAAATTCGACGATGACGTGGTATGCATTCTAATGTACGCAGACGACATAGTTTTGCTTGCAGAAACAGAACAAGATTTGCAAACACTTTGAACGGCACTGAACGACTGGTGTAATACCAATGATATGGTTTTTAATTGTAGTAAAAGTAATATAATTCACTTCCGTAACCCTTCAATTAACAGGACACAGTTCCCATTTAAGTGTGGCAATGATGTGCTCACTGTTGTTGAGAAACATACCTACCTTGGCTTATTGCTGTCAGAACATTTAAATTTTGAATTAACTGCTAAGTCTTTCGCACAGAGCGCAAGTCGTGCTCTTGGGCTTCTGATATCTAAATGCAAATTAGCTGGTGGACTTCCTTACAATGTCTTTACTAAGTTGTACGACTCAGTCGTCTACCCAGTTATCAATTACGGTGCTAACGTATGGGGGATCAAGCAATATTCGTGTGTCAACGCCGTGCAAAACAGAGCAATGCGCTTCTTTCTGGGCGTCGGCAAATACACCCCTGTTTCTGCTTTACATGGCGAAATGGGATGGGAATCTAGTTTTATAAGACAATGGCAATGCATTGGGCGCCAGTTGGTAAGAATCTCGTGTACGGCGACCACTAGAATCAACAAACGCATAGCAGTATGGGCATTTTCCAAGGCTTCTTCAGGTTGTAGGAATTGGTTCCATTTCATTAAAAAACACATTGCAGAGCTTCAGATAAACATAGATTGTGATATCCGACGTCCTTTGGGTACTGACTTTCTTAAGAAACTGCGAGAAGCAGGTTTAAATATGTTTAAGACAGACTGGCTAAACAGTATACGTAGTGCAGTTGGTCCAAGTGGTAGGGGGCGAAACAAATTACGAACATACAGCTTGTTCAAGTCAACATTTGAAACAGAAGAGTACTGTAAAGTCATTATGCCTGTAAGACACCGTGCTGCCTTTGCTAAATTTCGATGTAGAGTCGCACCCCTCAGAATTGAAACTGGGAGATATGAGAATGAACCTTTAGAAGAGCGAAAATGTCCAACTTGTAACGAAATAGAAAGTGAAATTCATGTAATTTTAAATTGTTCTTTTTATGAAGATTTTCGAACAGAGTTATTTAGAAAAGCTGTTACTCTTGACCCTGATTTTATTGATTTTGTAGCAGAAGAAAAAATAGCGTTTTTATTCTCCAACCCCTTTTAGATACGTAGTGTTGCCAAAACCTGTTTTAATATTCTTCAGCGAAGATCATTTTATATGAATAAATAGTCGTGACAATTTAATGTTATTTTTTAGATACGCCTGATCTGTCTTTTATGCGTTTAACCAACGATTTAAGCCCCAACATTTTACCATTTTTAGTTAGCAACTTATTGTATATATTGTACAACATTGTTGAGATACTTTCGGTGAGGAGTCCTCTCTGTTACCTCGGTTGTAGAAACACTGTGTCTGTAATACCACTGAGGTGATAGACTGTGCTTCTTTATCCGCTTTCACTTCCATCTCTTCTTATCACTTCTGTAGATCGACCCTGTAGATCGACCGCACGATAGATCTGTCGGCGGGCACAGTTGCCGGGGCGGGATGCATGCTGTTTGGACATTGGCTCCGCCACATGTCTTCTGTCCTGGGCTGTGTCATCTAGTTGCCGGTGTATGTGCCGTGTTGATGATATATGGGTATTCATCCTAGTATCTACTTATAATATCTGATATTTAATGCATTTTGTTTTAATTGATATACAATGTATATTTGTGTATTGGTTAAATATACTGTGATAGTCTCTTACAATTCTATGCTAGAATGGCATGGTTAATTTTAGCTAGTTTATATGTTAAAATGTATACCTGTACATGGTTGTTAACCTTGATGAGACTCTAATAAACTAATAACTAACTAACTACATTCTGAATGTAGTTTACATCTTCTGAGACGTCAAGAACAACGCGTCGACGTGAATCAGAATTTTCCCGCGTCTAAATATAACGAGCGCATTGGAAAAGTAGGACCGGCTAGGCGGCTACATGGAAATATTTCCTTCGAGAAAATAAATCTTCCTAGGCCAGCGTTGATTATCATTTTTGTGGCCAATTGCCACTAAGTGGTTAGTATATTGAAACAACTGACCTTAATGCAACCAGCCTAATCACCGCCAAGAAAATCCGCGAGCAAATATTGATGTATATTCAAAACAGTTTCGAAAGATTTGTTTGTTTGTTTGTTTGATTTGAGGGCAAACGTCCCCGTCAACACTTTAAAGGTCATTTTGGAGACGTTGCTTCCAATTTTATGGGACTTTTACCCGAGGTTGAGGTGAAATGACATCTCAAGCCCTGCCGCCCAAAGAAACCAATACGGTTTATAAGCATGGACGGTCCCGACTCGTACCGCTTTGCTTGGGCAGGCTTAGGCCATCTAAGCGGTTTACCAGTACTCGTGTGCGGGTCGGTTTCAGCTCTGCGTGAAAGGATCATGCAGCCCATCGATTTCATCAAGCCCCGATGGGCGGTGGCCGAGTTTCGAAAGCGTCATAAAAACTGTAAATGAAACAAAATATTATAGATTGTATGTTCTATCAATAAATTTTATGAGCACGCATGTCCTTTTGTTTACTTTCCATAAATTATTAAGTTTACACAGGATTCTTCCTTTACAAATTATATACGTGAATTTGCGTATTAATATATCTGGCCTGTGTTCTATTTGAATTAGAACTTTAGGGTGAGAGAACCAATCCGGATGAAATCTGATCCGAGTGTACAATCCGTGACTGCCGGTCTAATGGCACATTTCACAGACCCGACAAGACAGTTCACCGACACGCTTTTCAGAGACAGTTCAGCGACATTTTTGAAGACAGTTCACCGACAAATTACGGTTCAGCGACAAACTGTTCAGTACATTTCATCTATGACAGAAAAACTGCTTATTGTATAAATAAAATATACATGTCTTGTCAAAAGACTGTTACCGTGTGTTTAACTGACTAATTGTTTTGATGGTTAAAAGACAATTGGTGTTCACCGATGCTTTTTGTATAAAAGGTGTATACTTTAGAGGCAAGAAATAAACCAAACAAGAGGCCCATGGACCTCTGTGCTAACCAGAGCTCAGGGGCGGGGGGGGGGGGGTGACACTGCCCGCTGGCAGCCATGCTTTTTTAATAAACCATGGAAGCCCTGCGGCTAAGGACGCTGCAGATAAAATTTGCACTCAATCAGTATAGTGGTTTTAGAGGTTTAATGTTGCCTACATGTGATATAATTGCAAGACAACGACGGCAATTGACAACTGACGATACAAAATGACAACATTCTTTGCAAGACATTAGATGACAATTGACAACTGTTCATCTGTGACAACCAATAGGCCTTAAATCATATGTTGAAGGAACATTTATATGAAAGTTTGATAAAATCTCTTGAACGGGGAAAATGTCATTTTTCAATTTTACCCATTATAAGTCTATGGAAACACTTAACTTCCCATAGCAACACAACTAAGAACCCCAAAGTTAAAAAAAATCAAAACAAAAAAAAAAACAAAAAAAAAAAAAAAAACGCAAAACGTGTAAAGGCAAGTATGGGGAATAGGTTCATAAAGTCTCAGCCTCATAGAGCATATTTTTTTAAGTATTTTTCTTCCATTTGTTTTTTTTTTTTTTTTTTTTTTTGGTTTTCAATGGCAACCAAATAGAAATGATCAGTAGGTCTAAAAGCATATGGCAGACAGAAGACTTGTTTAAAGAAGAGTTCTGATATATGCCAAAATCTCTGCTAAGGCTTGGCATTGATCAGGAATCGATACAATTAATCCACAGTTCCCATCAGAGACACCAAAGGGAAAGAAACACAAACATGAAACAACAGACCCTAATGGAAACATCAATAGCAGAAAGCCGAAAGGACAGTTACTTTCCCACAAAATGGCCAATAGGCTATCCAAAATAAAATAATATAAGCGACACAAACACCCAAAGACAAACCATAACAAAATAAACCGCGACAGAAGAACCGCCGTGGAACGGTCAAACCTACTATCAGACTTAATCATCCGTGACCTTTATGATTTCGAAATTCCACAATTCCGAAGGACTTAAAATAATATCTACTCTACGGCGAAATGCATAGACATGTTTTCACGGTGAAAATACCGTCTCTTGACATCAGCTGTTGTTTATGTGTGCTATAAAGATTAATCCTTTGGCTGCAAGAATACACTATAGAACAGAAAATTTCAGAGCGTACAAATGCCCCGTTTCCTAATCAGTGACCCTCAAATATATTCAACCCGGATTTAATCTATATTCTTTAAGCCTGACTTAAAGTGCAAAGTTCACTAACAATTTCCCCATCAGTACTCTCAGTGCTTTGATTAATATCGTGGTATTTCTTCGCTAAACATGTTCTATATTATGTGGGCCTGCGCATGTCAAACCCTACAATAAGACATGTGCGCCCGACGAAGACTGATCAGCCTGAACATCCGCGAAGTCTGATCAGAGTCTTCGTTGTGCACTCTAAGGGTAGCTAAGGGCCTAATAGTCCTTCATGCAGCAAGAAAAGTGTCTGGTTAGACTATATGGATGCGCAGGCTGATCTGGGTCTTCGATGCGCGCACATGTCTTATTGTAGGTTTTGTCGTTCGCTGGCTCATTTTTATTTACCTGCTCCAAGACATACAATGAGGCGGTTCTATCGAGTACCCACAACGTATGTTTGGGGTATAAATAATGAAAAATGACCTTTTCGGAAATATGAAAGAATGCACAATGTCGCACGAATGTGTTTCGGAAATGATCCCCTATTTCTCGTGTTAGTATAATCCATACCTAGCAAAGAGAATCGTCCACTTGACGGGCCTCCCAGGCCTAATGGGTAAGAGTGCAGACTCTTAATCATTTGGTCTTTCACCGCTGTGGTTCGAGCCTGGCTCGGGTCACGTGTGAGGCCAAGTTCTGCTTGTTTTTCTCCGGGTTCTCCGTTTTCGACGATCGGCTCGATATAAGTGAAATAATCTAGAAAGGGACGTAAAGCAAAAATAAAAATAAAAGAATCGTCCACTTCAATAGTTTGGCACAGATCGTTAACCAATTTATGGGGTATCTGGCTCTTTTCATTTATTGCAAGTTATTTATTTGTTTGTTTAAATTGGAGGGTTAACGTCCCCGTCAACACTATTCAGGTCATTTTAGAGACGTTGCTTCCAATTTTGTGGGACTTTAATCTGACATTTAGATGAAATGACATCTCAGACCCTGCCACCCAATGAAACCAATAGGGTTTGTAAGCATGGACGGTCCGACTCGCACTGCTTTATCTGGGCAGGCATAGGCTTTCTAAGCGTTTTAACAGTACTCCTGTGGATAAGGCCTAATTGGCCGAAACAAGCTTGTCTGGCCCAGAAAACCTGAACACTCCATGTTTTCCAGTTTGTTAGTGTATTCCTTGCTTCACAAGGATAACCTTTTCTAGAACATATATAACGTCACTACAGCTGATGTCTGGGAATGTGTGGCAGCCATAAAAAGTCCCCCTGCCCTGCATCATAGTCTAGTCTATATTTTCTTGTCCTTTGGAATCATCGATTCCATTGTGGAATTTTAAAGTATTTGAGGGTCACTAATGAGACCCAAATGGCCGAAACAAGCTAGTCTGGCCTAGAAAACATGTACACTCCATATTTTCCAGTACTGTGGTGTATTCCTTGCTTCCAAAGGATAACCCTTTCTAGAACATATTTAAGATGAAAACTGTTAATGCAAACCATTTTTGGAAGATAATCGCTAAAAAGTGGTTCCCACCGGATTTCTCTAACATGTCTAAATGGATTGTGGAATTGTAAAGTATTTGAGAGTCACTGATGAGACCCAATTAGCCGAAACAAGCTAGTCTGGCCCAGAAATATGTTCCAGAGCTGTGATGTATTCCTTGCTTCCAAAGGATAACCCTTTCTAGAACATATTTAACCCATATAGTACCGGAAACCCCCAAACGGGTACCCTGGCAAACAGTGCAGGCACAGATAAGGCGCCGCAGAACGCGGCGTCTGATCAGGGCCTACACTGTTTGCAAAAAGTTAAGCCTTTTTCCAAACAAATTTTGAAGATAACGCAACCTGTCACCCCTTTATTTTGAAATGGACTCATGCTAAATATAAGGAGGAAGATTCCATTTGGTACATAAATGGTTAAGATGATAACTGTTAATGCAGATCATTTGTGGAAGATAATCGCTGAAAAGTTGTTCCCACCGGATTCCTCTAACATGTCTAAATGGATATAGACTACATGGGCCCCGTCAAGCGATTTTGGTACTTATCGCCTATGCGAGCAGCGAAGGTTCAGGCGAGCCTGCGCATCCGCGCAGTCCCGCCAGAACCTTCGCTACTCGCTCAAACAAGCAGTGAATCAAGAAGAAGCTTCAGACAGAAAGTCATATCCCTGGCCCCTCTGAATGGCTGGGCATGCGCAGTTAAAATTTGTCATGACGGAATGCTCGAAGACACAAATTCGCTTGGCGGGGCTCACATAATTCTTGCACTGAGAAAAGAGAACATTTCAAAGTCAATTATGTAATATTTATGGAAAACTTCATTGCCTTCAAAAGTGTGACCAGAAAACATTAAGAAGAACGATTTGGTCTAATCTGAGTTACGGCAAGCTAAAATCTACCTTAGCAAGTGCGCACAGCGAAGACTCAGATCAGATTGCGCATGCGCTCAGTCTGATCGTAGTCTTCGCTGTGCGCTATATAGATGCGTGTTGGCCGGGAGTTCCTTCACGAAGAAGATGATCGCTGCGAGTTGACTACGTTGATACCCTGACTAATCTTAGACTTCGCCGAGCACGGGCATGCGAAGACAGATTTTTCCTTGATGCTCAAATTATTTTCTACGTCCAGTGGCGTAAACTGTCTTGGATTTGTTTGTTTTGTTTGATTGGAGGTTTAACGTGCCCGTCAACACTGTATAGGTCATTTTTGGTGACGTTGCTTCCAATTTCGTGGGAATTTTACCCGACATTGCGATGAAATGACATCTCAATCCCTGCCGCCCAGTGAAACCAATAGTGTTTATAAGCATGGACGGGCCGACTCGCGCCGCTTTGCCTGGGCAGGCTTAGATCCTCTAAGCGGTTTACCAGTACTCTTGCAGGAATTGCTTCTCCTGAAAGTGGTACTAGCTGGTTCCCATTCTGCTCAACAGCATCCATTGCAATTTTGCAAGTGTGGACTCTTGCATTGTCCTGTTGGAGAAGAATCCCTTTGGAAAGTTTACCTCACGTTTATACGCACCTGCTATTGTTCTTTTCTTTACTAGAAAGTCAAATATATTAACGCCTTGTGCGTTCCAAAATACAGCTGCCATCACCTTGCCAGCAGAGGGTTGCGTTTTGAACTCCCTTGGTCTCGGAGACCCCGATCCTACCCATTGGAGACTTATTCTCTGGCTTATAATAAAGAGTCCAAGGTCTCACATACAGTTGTCAGATGTGAAAGAAAATTATGTTCCTTTGACCTCAGTCGCTTCAACAAAGCGCTGTATACTAATGCTCTGGTTGCCATTTGCTCGTCGCTAAGATTTTGGGGACCCAACGGGCTGTTAGCTTGCGTATACTCAAGCGAGCATGTTAAATTGTTAAAACGCTACCATGTGAAATGTGTAATGCATTCACTATTTGTTCCACCTTAATTCGCCTATCAGAGTTCGTACACCAGATCCCGTACTTTGTTACTGGTTTCGTCTTCTAAAGACGTTCTCCGCGTTTGAATTCCCCAACCCAGAATGTATCTTGTGCATACGATGGTAACATTGGTCACCTCGCAATGTATTTCCTGACCTGTTTTCTACCGAATTACAGACCGGTACTCAACTTTCGACGAACAGCTTGCTTTTGCATCGCTATCCATGTCTTATGAGTGAATCACACGATAAGGGTGCAATTTTGCCCTCATGCCTAAAACATGAAACAAGGGATGAAGATATTGGTTGCCATGGGATAGGCTGATTTCTTATTGACATGCCCTCGTAGGTTGTGGGTGCTCGTTAGAACCGCCTCATCAAGGCGGTTCTAACGTACACCAACAACCTATGTCTTGTAGCAGTAATAAGAACTATAATGTAAACCCCTGTAAACCCCAGTTTTCTCCATATAAAGTGAGCTTTACCGGGATGGGGTTTGCACGGACTTCTTAACATGATGAAGACCAGAAGCATGATGTATATAACACTATTGACTGACTGAGCACGTGCGTTTGAAAACCTAAATCGGACCTTTTCTTTTCCCATGCGGCGGCTCATACATGTTCATTTATGGGTTATTAGATAAGGCATAACAAAATTGTTTGTTGATTAATTCCAGCTATCGTAGAAATGTAGCGCATTGGTGTTGATAAATAGATCTTAAATTACAAGATCCCTCGCTCTTTCCTAATGTCTATTTACTAACATTGACAATTCTGTGATTAAATCATAGATCACAGAGGAGGTGCGCAGAATCAGTTAACACGGTTAAGCATGTTGTAATACCACATTAGATCTACAACTTTGACACTCTCCTTTATCTTATCTTATCCCTCAAAGTTGCATGTCTTTCTCGTTTGTGGCTGCCTAAATCCTGGTGTGTTTTTTTTATCTAAAAGGTACTGCTTCGTTAGATAAGGCGGAAGCTCGGTTTTGTTTGTTTGTGTTGAGGTTTAAAGTCCCCGTCAACACGATTTAGGTCATTTTGCCAAAATTGCTTCCAATTCTGATTTCGACTTTTACCCGACATTCAGATGAATTGAAATCTCAAGCCCTACTGCCCAAACAAACAGTAATTAAACCATGTAACATCGATGATAGTTGGTGGATAACGCAATGTCATAACAAGAGGCCCATGGACCACTATGCTCATCAGGACTCAGGGAGCACTGTCCAATGGCAGCCATGTATTTTAATTATTCCTGCGCCCAAAGATGATTTGGACCCAATAAGTCTGGTGACTTCAGAGGTCTGATGTCGCTTGAATGTGTTGTTGTATGTCAACAGATGACAATTGACAACCATCTGTGGCAACCAATTAGCCTTTAATTCTTATAGCAGATAGAAGATTGTTTAAGAGCTGTTTCTATAAAATATTTTAAAATATCTTGAAAGGTGTAAAAGTCATTTTTTCAATTTTCCCCATTATTAGTCTATGAAAAATCTTAACTTCCCATAGCAACCAAACTAAAGAGCCAAATTTCATTAAAAAAAAAAAAAAACAAAAAAAAAAAAAAAAAAAAAAAACCCGTAAAGGCAAATATGGTGAATATTTCCACAAACCTAAGCCTCATAGAGCATATGGTTTATGAGGAGAGGATTGTTTTAACTTTTTTCCTTTATTGTGTTCTTTTTTTATTTTGGTTTCCAGTGGCAATCAATAAAAATGAGCAGTAGGCCTAAAATCATATGGCAGAAACAAGACTGCTTAAAAAAAAATTCTATGAATGTTTTGCCAAAATATCTACTAAGGCTTGGCGGTAAATGCAAATTTTCAATTTTCCCCATTACAAATCTATGGAAACTCTAAGATGCCATAGCAACCAAACTAAAGAGCCGAATTTCATAAAAAGACACCTGATCAGGCAAATATGGTGAATAATTCCTTATAGCAAACACACGAAGTGTTTGCTTTACTGTACAGAGGCTGGAACAATATACTTAGGCACCCAAATCTCGCCTGGAATCTCGTTCAGTTTCTCGCGATAATCCGCCATCTTTACAGTGATCATGAGAATTGTATTCACATCCAAAAATTGCTCCTCAAAACAAAACGGAGTCAAGTCCCATTACAACAGAAACACAAAAAAGCGTCGAAATAATTTTAAAAAGCTCTTTTCGAAGACTGTTCCATCAACGCTGAGGTTTGATCGCGGTAAAGTTTCGAAACTTCGTCACGGGTTTAAATGAACTGAAACGTACCGCACTGAGCCGAAAAGTTTAGCCGGTAAAACCAAGCACCGCGTTTGGACCAACGAGTTACCGGAACATTTTCCGAAGCATTTACCGGAGCTTCTCGGTAGGGTGGAAAGCGCTTCTCGTCTGGCCAAGAAATTAATTTTTTCTCACAAACTATTACTCAGGAGTAATAAAATAAAGCCCTTGGAATATTAAGAGACATAATGAGCTATCTGGCTACCTGTTGGATTTCTTCCTTCCTAAGATTTACAAAGTGATGATGGGCCACCAAATCCCATAGCAATTCGCTAGTGCTTCAGGATACTTTAAGGTGTCCATGCTCCAAACTAACTGTGAGTCACTCTATCTAATTTTAATTCTTCCCATGAAGTGCACCCAGGACCAACACTGGAGCATTGTCATACTAAGACTATGTGCAAGGCGGAAGTGAATCTCAAAAAACTGTTTTGGGTTTAACGACGCGTAAACCCTAGTGATTCATTGTGTGTCATCTCCCAGAGAAAGGGACAAAAAGAGATAGAAGAGGTAGAAATGGATAAGAGAGGGCTGGACAGGGGAGAAAGGGGGAAAATGAATAAAAGTGCAGAAACAGAAGAAATAACATCCCCCATACACACACACACAGGCGCGCGCGCCTCTACCCCTACCTGCGGTGAGGACAACGGCCCTTGCCTCTGAGTCAATACCATTTGAACTCCCCAGTGATGCAAGATACACGTCACCTTTTTGTCACAACAGAACAAATTAAAACTTTGAAAATCATGTTTTACGTAGTTTAGGGAAGACTTGCACGATCCCTCTTGAAGCCCTCAAGGGTCCCTGATGTGACAATACTCACTGGAAGTTGGTCCTTAAGGCTGATTCCCGTGGCGATGAAGATGGGAGGGGCTGACAGAAGATGTCCGACTATATACCCCAGGGGGTATCCCCAACTGTTCGCTGCTTGCGGGTCGGAAAAACTGCAACTGCAACCATGAATATCCACTTGGCCCAGAGATATCTTGATGTCAATGCTGGTAAGTTTGCCGTCCAAGGTTTTGCATCACTCGGGAGGTACTGCTGATTGTGTGGTAGTCACCTCTGACAAACCGTGTTGCTTGCCGTTGCACCTTCTTGATACAATATGTGGGTCCAATAGTGACGTGGGATAATCCAGGATAAGTCTAATCATGGTCTCTGCCATCATGTTTTAACATCTTCAGACCAGCTGATTATCTTCCTTCCAAAGAAACACCAAAGTGGGGATGACTTTCTATGATAGGTCATTTATGTATGGGCAGAACAACAAATGTCTGAGCGTGCCACCTTGAGGAACATTGGATACAGCTGGGGAAATCGTGCACTTTGTGACATTTGCCCCTACAAAAGATGCCAATGGAACATGTTCAAATACCAGCCTTTAATGTCGCTGTTGTTGGGGGTGGGATGGGGTGGGGGTCGAACCGGGGGGCCTCTAGCATCAGAGGCAAGTGCACTAACCACTTAGCTACAATACTAGCACTATCGGTGTTTTTGATGTCCTACACCACCATTTGCCACTTACGGGGTATAATTTCTTTCTTTCTTTCTACTTATACTGCTATCGGTCACATTTTACCACTACTCGCAGGTGTACATTACTTACACTCCAGGTTGCAGGGTTGAAAACCTACACAGTGACCATGTAATTATGGTAGGGGTCTTTAACCTGCACAGGAGATGACTCGCCCTGCACAGGGGGCCTCCAGTTAACGTTCCGATCCGGAGGACGGTGCACTTTTTGGAATGCATCCCTGCAAATGATGCCAATGGAGTGTGTTCGGACACCGAACCTGGTGTATGAATGTCATTTGACGTGTCACCAGTAACAATTCTGATTCTGACCGAAACAATCACCGCCTCCGGGGATCGAACCGGGTGTCTCTAGCATCAGAGGCAAGTGCACTAACCACTGAGCTATCACGCTCCTCTATATCTGAGTGTCTTTGCTCAAAAGGCAGTGCCTTTATTTCATATTAGTGTCAGCCTCGTAGAGCATATGTTTTTGTGAAGACGATTTTAAGTGTGTTTTTATTCTATTTTGGGCACATTTTGGTTTCCATGGCACCAATAAAAGTGTCTAGTTGGCATAAATTCATACGGAAGATTGATGATTGCTTAAAATATTTCTGGGAAAGTTTTGTCATAATATCTGGAAAGGCGTAGCACTAAATTCCATTTTTCGATTTTCATAAGTCAATGGAAACTCAAAGTTGCTATATATATCAACCAAACTAAAGAGCCGAAAATCATAAAAGAATCACAAAACCTGAAAAGGCAAATATGTTGAATATTTTCATATAGACTAAGTCTCATAGAGCATACGGTGTCTGAGGAGAAGATTATTTTAAGTTTTTTTTTTTTTTTTTTTTTTTTTTCATTTTGGTTTACATGGCAACCAGTAAAACGAGCACTGTGCCTAAAATCATAATGACAGATGGTATATTACTTCAGGAACATTTCTATTATTTTTTGTCAAAATATCTGCAAAGGCGTGGCAGTAAGTGCCATTTTTTCAATGTTCTCCATTATAAGTCAATGGAAAATCTAAGTTGCCATAGCAACCAAACTAAAGAGCCGACTTTCATTTAAAAAAAACCTGCAAAGGCAAATTTGGTGAATATGTCCATAAACTCTCAGCCTCATTGAGGATATGGTTTCTGCGGAGATGTTTTTCTTAAGCATTTGTTTTTCTATTTTTTTTTAAATTTGGTTTCCATGGCAACCAGTAAAAATGAGCAATAGGCCTAAAATCGTATGGCAGATGGTGGATAGCTTAAGGAACATTTCTATGGAAATTGTATCAAAATATCTGCAAAGGTTTGGCAGTTAAAGCCATTTTTCAATTTTCCCCATTATAAATCTATGGAAAATCTAAGATATCATAGCATCCAAACTAAAGAGCCGAATTTCATTAAAAGAAAGAAACAAACACACACACACACACACACACACACACACACACACACACACACACACACACACACACACACACACACACACACACACACACACAGACAGACACACACACACACACACACACACACACACAACCTGTAAAGACAAATATGGTGTTATAAACTCTCAACCTCATAGAGCATATGGTTTCTGAGGAGATGATTTTGTAAGTATTTATTTCTATATTTTTTTTTTCTTTCTAGTTTCCATGACAACCAGTAAAAATGAGCAAAAGACCTAACATCATATGGCAGCTTGTAGATTGCTTAAGGAACATTTCTATGAAAGTTGTGTCAAAATATCTGCAAAGGTTTGGCAGTTAGTGTTATTATTCCAGTTTCCCCATTATAAGTCATGGAAAATCTAAATTGCCATAGCAACCAAACTAAAGAGTCGAATTTCATTTATAAACAACTGTAAAGTCAAATATGGTGCATATTTTCATAAAGTCTCGGCCTCCTAGAGCATATATAATTATTTTAAGCATTTTTTTCTTCTCCTATTTTTTTGCATTTTGGTTTCCATGGCGACCAATGAAAATGAGCAGTAGGCCTTAAGTCATATGGCACATAGTAGATTGCCTAAGGTAAATTTCTATGAAAGTTTTATCAAAGTATCTGCAGAGGCTTGGCAGATAATGTCATTTTTCAATTTGCCCCATTATAAGTCTATGGAAATAATAAGTTGCCATAGCAACCAAACTATTAAGCCGATTTTCATAAAAAAAAAGTTCAATCACCATGCCCAAGGATGCTACACATAATATTTGGGCCCATTCGGTCCAGTGGCTTCAGAGAAGATGTCGTTTGAAAGTGTTGACGCAGACGCAGACGACGCAGACGACGACGGGACAACTGCCTTTCCTATAAAAAGTCCCCCGGAGCCTTCCGCTCTCATATGACTACACCTGTAATAACTCAGTTTGACCCCTCCGTGACAACTCTGTTTTCTACTGACATTGTTTGGCAATGAAATCTGATTTAAAACAGAATCTTATACTCGTTCTCATTTCAAATAAAATTCGTGAAACTCGCTAGAGACTCGTTTTACAAATTTCATATGAAATGGCCGATTGTGTTTATCAGCTGGCTTGCATATATTGGGGAGCCAGTGATAAGGCCTAATTTGCTGAAACCTGCTAATATGTCACAAAAATGTACACTTGACAGTTTTCATTTCTTCCTTCTAGCGCATAAACCTTTGTAGAACACAATAAGGATACAGCTGGTGTTAAGCGCTGTTTGGAAACCAAAATTGTTTTTATTGTTTTTGTTTCTTCTAGTATTTAAGACGTCAAAAATATGTTTCATTATCATTCCCTCCATTTCCTGCTTAATACATTTCTAAATGATACCTATATGTTTATAAGAATAAATATACTACATGAGGATTAAGAAATAAAACTGTCAGTAGTTGTTGTATATCTTTCCAGCACCTAAACAATGCGTCAATAAAACGGTTTGATTTTATCCTATCCCCACTTGGAACATCTATATAGATTTGTTTGTATTAGAGTTTAACGGTGTTCGAGGCGGTCAGTTTACAGACTACACTCATCCTGGACAGGCTTATATGTAAGCGTTTAACCAGTACAGCGCACATTCTTCGGCCAGAAACTAACTACTGCCCTTCTTGAATCAGCGGAAGGGAGAGAATGACCGTAAAAAAGATTTCATGATCAATCTCTACGAAAGAATGTTGCCGAACCCGGCAGGTATCGAACCCGTGTCCTCCTGATCACCAGTCAGACGCGCATCCGACTGAGCTACCGAGGCCGGCACATCTATATAGAATGAGTGCGGATAGGAACAATTGCTTTCCCGGGTTTGAGACCGGTTTGGGGCGGAACGTTTCTAGCGCGAAACGTCGCGGTAGTCACGGGTTTCACCCTCGGCACGGCTATTATCAACCGCAATGTCGACGATGCTTCTCGTTGATTTAACTCCCCTGCGCCACGCAAAGAGTATTGATTTCTTACTCCTGAGCATGCACCACACGGCACGTTTGGAGATCCAGTCAGTTTTTTAAAACGTTTCTAAAACCAAAATAACTGATATAAACATCCCAAGAATGACACAATGTATGCTAAACAAGGACGAACTTAATCTCGGAGACTTAATCGATCCAATACCGCGTGCTATTAATAGATACCAGCGTCAGTTCTCAGAGCTCTATAAAAAGATGCTATGGCGAACTAATGTACGTTGATTAGTCGTAAATATTGTACATTGGGTACTATTCATAATTATTATAAGATAGCTGGAGGATAGGTGCGTCCATGAAATAAATTGGTAGAACATTCAAGTTATAATATTTAGTTCCAACGGCAGTTTCATGGTTAGATATTGGGAACGTTTGGACAATATTTTGAATATGGAACATTATTTTCTCTCGGATGTTCCTTGGCGGTGATTAGGCAGTCTGAAGTAAGCGAAATTCCATTGTTGATACAGTACAATTGCCCTAAAAATCACAAGTAAAATCCCAAAGGGTAAACTTGTCTCTTGCAAGCGGAAACGACTCAGATAACATGACAGAAAGAATAACTGAAACAGCTTAAACATGATTCTTAAGAAGTATTAGTAAGAAATACAAAATTTAGCAGGACTTAAGGGGAACGGGTACACCTTCAGTGGAGGTAACTGCAAAAGTATTTTTGTCCCCTATGTCAATAGGGGTCAACTCTTAAAGGAAAGAATTTGCTCCTGAGTAGCAAATTCTTTCCTTTAAGAGTAGACCCCTTTGTCAGTGGGACAGGGCTTACAAAAAAGCGAACAGGAAGTCCCGAAAGTTGTCTCCCTTTGAAAAATGGCGGAAAAATCTGCCAGGTGTTCCCATTCCCCTTAATAGTGGATTTTTTTACTGTATTTAGCTAAAACTAATTGTTCACGGAAGTAAACGGAAGTTTAGATCTACTTGATATTTATTCCATAAAAAAATAAAATTAGTAAATGAATAATGCCAAAATACCATGCATCATTTGTGGTATGTAAAGTCAAATTTGGTGTGATAGACTCTATTCTCCGAAATCCGGTTTACGGAATTCCTTCAGCCGTTCTTAGGAATTTAATTTAGAAATCTGAAACTGAAATTAGTTTATTTCACTAGTAAGCAGAAAACGAAAGTATGGCATGTATGGAAGACATCATAAAACTTTAAACCTAATCGCTATGCATAACTTGTTCGCCCCTACACCCCACCAATCGGGGCTGGGAGAAACAGATCAGTCCAGTGACTGACGCAATCCCCTAAAATCCAAGAAATGATGGATCACATGTTCTGTTTATTTATCCTTTCATCCCTCATTAAAACTGACTGATAAAATGTTGACTACCATGTGGTAAAAGTTGAATTGTTTATATACCCCTAATGGACACATAGATGAAAGGCAGTTTTGGTCTATAAATTTAGAAATTATACATAAGTGAGCAGTGTCACAATAAAACCTGTTGTTTCTGATGTTCCAAAGTTTCTCGTTATGGCTCCTGGCGGTGGCCCTCGGTGGCTCGGGCTGCCGCTGTCTCGGATGGATTTTCGTGGTCCCGGGGGGGTTCGAGCCATCGAAGTTCGACTGTATTGTGTAGTTATATTTGGAAAAAATACTCACGTTTAGAAATAATCCAACCCGCAATACGTGTCCCACTTTGCGAAATTCATTCACAAAAGTCAGTACACGTATTTTCCTTGCATTTTAATATTTTGACATGTAGCGGAGGTGTGGTCTGAATACGCTGCGTAGTGAAGCGGCTTGTTTATTGGTTGACCTCTCTGATCCAATCATACGTGACAACAGAGTTGATAGGTGAAAAACAGCTGTTTCAATGTATTGTTATCTATCTATCTATCTATCTATCTATCTATCTATCTATCTATCTATCTATCTATCTATCTATCTATCTATCTATCTATCTATCTATCTATCTATCTATCTATCTATCTATCTATCTCTATCTATCTATCTATCTATCTATCTATCTATCTATCTATCTATCTATCTATCTATCTATCTTCTTGCTCCCCGAGTAACATCCCGGATAAGCTAGATTGACTTTGATTTTTGTCCCCCACCGTACATTGATTTAGCTATCTCCCAATTCTCGGCACCCTCACTATCTATTATCATTTTTCATGTATATTTGTCGTGCATGTGGGTGTGCGAGTGAGTGAACTGTCCTACACTGCTGTTACACTATTTTTGTCTATTTCCTCGGATGTCATATTTGATACTGAGAGAATAAAGAGATTTTGACTTGACTTGACATTTGCAGCCAGAGATGGCACAGATCAACCTTTTCATATGTGCTAAGTTTAACTTTATTGGTAATGTGTACAATCGTGGGGAAGCTATGTGACTTCATTGGGTTGATTGATAAATACTGGACCCAAAAAGGACATACACAAACAGTGAAGACCCAGAACTTTGAACACTGATCAGTGTCTTCACTGTTTGCAAGTAATTCAGAAGGTAAAGTGAAGACAGTTGTACATAAAATAGGATTTAGGGGTTTTACAACCCAGCAGCTGTCAGCTAGATTAATTGTAGTACTGAAATATTGCAATCTCATAGGCAGGTAGCAACGACAGTCATCCCCTTCTGGCAGTATGTGTTTGTTTTATGCGTTCCATTATCACAGACCCAGAGAGGTATTTTGACAGCTAAAATACTTGGATTGTAGCAATCCACTGAGAACTCGTAGGTCCTAGGAGTAAGATGGTGCTTCCACGCACAGCTGAAACCGACCGAATTTTAGAGTACTGGTAAGCCTGCCCAGAAAAAGTGGTGCGAGTCGGATCGCTTCTTATACCCTAGCGGTTTCTTTGGGCGGTAGGACTTGAAATGTCATTTCATTAAGTGACAAAATTTCGGAAACAACGTCTCGAAAATGATCTGAATAGTGTTGACGGGGACGTAGCAACTCAAACAAATAAAATGTATATAATTTGTATTATTTCCCATCGTTGTCAAAGAAAATTGATTCAGTGAAACGTCAGTGACTCATAAAAGGTTGGCTCTTTTACCATGGGTGAGTAAAAAAACATTCTTAAGGGTATGGGAACAATTTCAGGGGAGGTTACACCTGCAAAAGAATTATGTCTCCCATGTCAAAAGGGGTCAACTCTTAAAGGAAAGAATGTCAACTCTTAAAGGAATGAATTTGTTCCTATGGAGCAATTCTTTCCATTAAGAGTTGACCCTTTTTCAGTGGGATAGGACTTATAGAAAAGCGAGCAGGAAGTCCCGAAAATTGTCTCCCTTTTTTCTTAAGCTATCTTGAAAATGAATGTTGTGTGTACTCATTAGAATCGCCTCGATTAGGCATCGATGCGATCCAATGAATACACACAACACACCTTTTATTTCTAAGATCAAAAAGACATACCTATGCTTTCTGACAAGGAGCTATGAATAACCTCCAGTGGCTTGAAATACCCCTATTTCCAACAAAGTTCCATGCCCCCGCACCCCCCCCCCCCCCCCCCAACATCCGTAAAAAAGGTGCTCGAACCATTGAAGTTTGACTGTATATCAGCCGCGATAGATAAAAATGCAGATACCCTTAGTTTTTGGTTTGGCTTGGAGTTTTACGGTCCAGTCAACATTATTTAGTTAGAGTCGAGACGGTCTTAGTGGCTAAGTCTGTTGCGCGTCAGATTAGGCTGATCATAGGGTCGCGTGTTCGATCCCCGCCGTGTCAGCTGCATAGTTTTCGCGGAGGTTGATCATGAGATCTTTCTATGGCCGTTCGCCCCATTCCATTGATTCAAGAAGGGCAGCAGTCAGTCTCTGGCAAAGAATGTGCAGTTTACTGGTTAACCGCTTATGTATAATATGTTCTATAAAAAAGGGTTACTCTTTGTAAGCAAAGAGTACACCACAGAACTTAAAAGTATGGAGTTACAGTTTTCTAGCTAGTTTCCAACAGTTAGGCCTCATCACTGACCCTAAGATATTTTCAAGGTTCCACAGTGGAATCAATGATCCCAAAGGACAAGAAAATACAAACTACACTATGATGAATGGCAGGGAGACTTTTACGGCCGCCACACATTCCCTTAACACCAGCTGTAGTGACGTTAAATATGTTCTATAAAATGGTTGTCCTTTGGAAGCAAAGAATACACCACAGAAGTTAAAAGTGTGGAGTGAAAGCTTGCCCAGAAAAGGTGTGATTTGGTAAAAAGACAGGCTCGACATGACCTAATTAGTGTTGACTAGGCCGTTCAACTCCAAACCGAAGCAAAGAATCTATATTTTGTTTGATTTGAGGTTTAACGTCCCCATCGACACTGTATAGGTCATTTTGGAGACGTTGCTTCCAGTGTTGTGGGATTTTTACCCGACATTGAGATGAAATGACATCTCAAGCCCTGTAGTCCAATGAAACCAATAGGATTTATAAGCATGGACGGTCCGACTCGCACCGCTTTGCCTGGGCAGGCTTAGATCCTCTAAGCGGTTTACCAGTACTCTCGTGTGCGGTTGGTTTCAGCTCTGCGTGGAAGCATCACGCAGCCCATCTATTTCTTCAAGCCCCGATGGGCGGGGCCGAAAAGCATCTAGACTCAGAAAATATAATTCACAGACTGAGCCAGATAATATAGCATTTCCTCTTATAAAAGTTGCGTTTGATTGTTTCTGTTTAACGGCTCAGTAAAACTATATTGAGGTTTTATTTAGCCCGTCAGTTTCACCTTACCACACGTTTTGTTTCCGCGAGGCTGTCTCACACAGAACACGGTTGGGCACACGGTTCCAACAAAGTATACTCGGTTATACACGGGTTGACAGTACGAGTATTGAGCTCCAGCCGTGCCTAGGGATGAGTTGGTACGATTTAGACTCGAATGTAGCACGAGTATGTACGAACAAAGCACGGATATACTCGGTCAAGCAAGGTTTGTAACTGTTGGAACACGATTTGCAAAACGATTTTAATATGATTGTTGTACGGTTCCAAGTACGGTATGGTACGGTCTGTTACGGCCTAGTACGATTAAACACGAATTTTACTCGATTAACTGGACATTTACAGGGTTACTGGCCAGAATGCATGAGGGGAGACAAGAACAAGCCAACAGAAGGAGAAGAAGAAGGAGGCAAGTTTGGACAAGAGAATGACTCCAAAGAAGGGTCATGTTTGGTCAGTCTGATACTCTAAACAGAGAGGACCCAGGTGTTACAAAAACTTCCTCCGTGTTGATGCTGACTTGTTTCAGGAGTTTGTGAGACGTGTAGGGCCACAAATAACCAAGAAAACCACCAATTGGAGGTAAACAACAATATCTATATTTCAGGGAATAGCAACAGATCCAATAATAAATCTAAATGTGAGAATTGAAAAACACATGTCGATGATTAATATTTTTTACTTTTATTTATTTTCAGAGAGCCATTGGACCCTGGACTGAAGCTTGCAATCAAACTCAGACACATGGCCACTGGTGCTACATTCAGAGAGTTGATGTACAGTTTCCGGGTAGCAGACAACACAATCTCAACAATCATACCGACAGTCCTGGAGGCTATAGTCGACACATTCCAAGCCGAAGTTATGCCACCACTTATTGATCCAGATGAATGGAGGGAAGTCAGTACCAAGTTCAACACCAAGTGGAATTTCCCTCATGCTTGTGGTGCCCTGGATGGCAAGCATATTCCTATCAAGGCCCCACCAAATTCTGCATCACTCTACCGCAAGGGCTTCTTCTCCATGATCCTTCTGGCATTGGCAGATGCCGACTACAAGTTTATATGGGTATCAGTGGCGGAGTATGGCTCAGCATCCGATTGCCAAGTGTTCAACAAATCTGAATTAAGGGAATGGGTGGAAGGAGGTGAGCTAGGCTTCCCTGATCCAGAGCCACTGCCAGGCCTGACGGAAAACCTGCCCTACTTCTTCCTGGGAGACGAAGCATTTCCCTTGAGGACATGGAAGATGAAACCCTACTCAAGGATGGGCCTTGGCCACGATGAAAGCATATTTAACTACAGGCTGTCTCGTGCCAGAAGGGTGGTGGAGAATGCATTCGGAATATTGGCCAACAAAATTCAATGTCTGTTAAATGCAACAGTTTATAAGAAAACAGAAAGTGTGAAGTCCCTAATCCTTGCTTGTGTCATATTGCACAACCTTTTGAGGATACGTTACCCGGCCGACCAATGAGGACCAAAACCATGCCCTAGTACCCGGGGTATGGCGAGAGGAGAGTCAACTAGTGGACGCAGAAGGACATGCTGGCCGCAATGTAGACAACAACCTTGGAAAGCAACAAAAAAACTACCTCATGGATTACTTCTATCGGAAGCTGGTTCGGTTCCATGGCAAGGACAGATGATATTATATAAATATCACATTTCTGAGAGGGTGATAGTAAGAATGTTCACCCTGAGGAAATGATTATCGACCGAGGCGAGGCGATAATCATTTCCTCAGGGTGAACATTCTTACTATCACCCTCTCAGAAATGTGATATTTATTTTATTATACCGAACTTATTATCACCCTGATGAATTGAACCGTACGCGCATCATTTTTGCGCATGTGATATTATCACCCTGAAAAATTGAACCGTACGCGCATCATTTTTGCGCATGTGATAGTTTAATATCGCATGGGATAGTAAAAATTATCACCCTCTGGTCTATGAGCGTTTTGTATGGTAAAATCGCGTGAGGTATAATAAAATAGACTATTCACTTTTGCAGTTGATATCGACTAGTAACCTTTGTATATAATTTCATGAATTGATATTGGAATCTAAATGCCTGGACTCATTACACATACACTCACATTTGATTTGCTAGATATCATGATTTGAAAATTTAGCAGGTTTTTTTCAAGAACAGTCTTCAAAGAGATTTTAATAAATTAGTGCCAAAAGAGTTAACATTACGAAAACACGCCTATACAAATACATTGCCACTCTATTGCCGAAAAAATGAAACTTTTTATATGAAAAATAGTGATATTTTCTTATTTCTGTTCAAAATATAGATTGTGGGTACGCGTTAAAATCGCCTCATCGAAGCGGTCCTTACGAGTACCCACAATCTATATTTTAGAGCGGAAATAAGAAGAATAAGGTTTACCCCTGTAAACCCCAGTTTTACTATATAAAAGTGGGGTTCAAGGGGTCAAAATTATAAAGGCATGTTTTCGTGATGGTAAGAGTTGAATTGCTTTAAACGTTGTACAATAAATAAAATTTAACATTTTTCCAGTATAAAAATATAATCCTGCTAAGAACAATTTAAAAGTTCTATGATTGCCATCATATGGTTTAATTCTTTAAATGTAAATGTCGTCTATAGGCATGATTACAAATATGTACGCCCCAGATTAAACACCGCTGGTCGAATCTTCCATGGGGATTCTTTTGGGGACCTTCTTCTTCTTTGGAGGCATTATGTAGCAAGTACTCTGTTGTTTCAAGGTGGCAGCAGGTAGTTGTGTTTTCTGTTGTGTTCGAGTGCTGTTTGATCATACACGAGCTTTGCACAAACGTTGAGACCGTGTCTGGTCGTACTTGACCATGTATAATTCGTACTTGAACCGTATTGGTCGTATGGCGATCGTATGGAACCGTATTGGTCGTATTGCGATCGTATAAAACCGTGTGAACACTCGTGTGAATCGTACAGTGATCGTGTGACATTCGAGTGTTAATCCGGGTGTTGGATGTAGGACTTGGGAACGATTTCACACGATTCCGTACGATTTATATACGATATTGACACGGTTGAGCTCACTCGTGGAGTGGACTTCATGTGCGGTTGTATATACGGTCTCGTACGGTCTCAATAGGTCTCTCACGGTCTTGTACGATCACTAATACGATCATACACGGACATGGCACCCGTGCCAGTTTTTTAAAAGTTTTAAAAATCATACACGGCTTTCACGGATACACTCGAATGGCCCGAGTGTAACTCGAATAAGGCCACGGTTGGTTCGGTTGTATGTATGGTTTACACGGGTGGCCAACCGTATAAGCCGTGTGTTCTGTGTGAGTCAAAAGCGGTAAGCCAACACAATGCACAGTCTTTCACCAGAAACTGGCAACTACATGCATCATTCTTAAATCGAATATGTTAGAAAAAGATGACGATGGATAAAGAGGAATAACTTAGCATTACGCCTTTATTTCGATGTGGATGGCTTACATGCTCTTGATCACTCATAGAGAAGTTGCAGCTACAGCGTAGAAAAGTTAAGATATCACAACTAAAATCACATTGTAGTTAGCGTGGCCCGGTTATGTATGGGTACCTTACCTTAAATCGCGATAAACTGAGCAAATCTTATGGTAGATTTTGTATATATATTCCATACAGACACGCACATTGCCCTTATATATGATTTCTAGTGCTTTGATTGAGTGATGGTTTTTGTCTCGCTGTTTTGGAGCACTCCTCTTAAATAAAAAATAAATAAATACGTTAGGTCATCAAAAAGGCAGCAGTAAATCATTCGATCAATCAAGACTATCATACTCACCCTCACGTCTATCGTATTAAAATTGTTCCAAGACGGGCCTCCGTGGCCTAGTGGATAAGAGCGCTGACTCTTAGTCATTAGGTCTCTCACCGCCGTAGGTTCGAGCCTCGCTCGGGCCACGTGTGAGACGCCAAGTTCTGCAACGGAAGGTCAGGTGGTTTTTCTCCGGGTACTCCGGTTTTCGCCCACCTCTGATTAACGATCGGCTCGATATGAGTGAAATAATCTTGAAAGGGCCGTAAAACCCAAACCAAAAAAAAAAAAACATTGTTCCAAGTCCTTCATTCGAATGTGGCGGCTTTGAAACTCTATATGATTTCCTTACGCCATTACGAAAACACGCCTATACAAATACATTGCCAATTTTTCAGCCCAAAAAATGGAAATTTTAAGAAGATAATTTTTTTTTTTATATTTCTACTCAAAACATAGATTGTGAGGACTCGATAGAACCACCTCGACGAGGCGGTTCTATCGAGTACCCTTCGCCCCGCCCATAGGGGCTTGAAGAAATATATGGGTTGCATGATTCTTCCAAGCAGAGCTGAATCTGGCCCGCACACTAGTACTGGTAAACCGCTTAGAGGATCTAAGCCTGTCAAGGAACCGCGGTGCGAGGCGGACCGTCCATACTAATAGACCCTATTGGTTTCATTGGGCGACAGGGCTTGAGATGTCATTTCATCTCAATGTCGGGTAAAAGTCCCACAAAATTGGAAGCAACGTCTCAAAAATGACCTTTACAGTGTTGACAGGGACGTTAAACCTCAAATCAAACAAACAAAAAATCAAGTATATACAGTGAAATTCCACTATTAAGACCACTTAATATTAGGACTAATTCTGCAATGAAAAGCTTATTTTTAAGACTTCACTTATTTTGTCTTTGTGTTTTCTGCCTGCAATGTCCTCTGGTCAGGGACCACCTTTGGGACTGTTCAAAAGTAGTCTTTAAGACCACTTTTGAACAGTCCCAAAGGTGGTCTTAATATAGGAATTTTACTGTATTTTAAGACCAAGCGTTTTGTTTGATTTAACACGAGGGCGCTTTTCTGTACACTTATTAGGAACGAAAACTAATTATACCCTTCAAGAAAGCTGGAATCGCTCTCTCTCTCTCTCTCTCTCTCTCTCTCTCTCTCTCTCTCTCTCTCTCTCTCTGCTTTAAATGCTCATCATCATGAAAACACGCCTATGTAATATTGACCCCCTTTAGCCCCATTTGTATACAATTAAACTTTCTTTTACATGGGTATATATTATTCGTCTTATTTCTGCTCAAAAACATAGATTGTTGATACACGTTAGAACCGCTTCTATAACGAGTTCGCACAATCTATGTTTTGAGGAGAAATATGAAAAATATTGGTAAAATTTTCAGTATACTTGAATAGGCATGTTTTTGGAACGGTGAAAACTTACTGACCATTGGCAGTACATCAGGTAAACAATTTCGTTTAATGACCACCCCTGTATACCCCACTCTTTATATAAAAGACGCCATTTAGGAAAAGTTGGCATTTTAAAATTTATGACCAGGATAAATGGCATTCTGTGCTGATCTAAGCATAGGGGATTGAATCATGAAAAAAAAATGAAAAAAAAAAAAAAAAAATATTTTATTTGGTGTACTTTATTAGAGACAAGGGGTGGGGGGACTTCGGGCTCAATATTTGGGGCGAGGGGGGGGGTTACCTAATTTTACCCAGTGTATCTTTTTCGCAAATGCAGTTTTTCACCTGCTTATTATGAATTATACAAGTTAAATAACTCCACTTTGCAACAATAATCCGCCTCTGTCTGTCTGTCATTTGCAGGAAACATGTTTTTTCTCGCATGGATTATCTCAGCAACACAAAATTCGGCATAAATGTGTGACAAAAATTTTCAAGTTTTCATCAATCACAAGCGAACTAGTGTTACGGAGGAAACTTGTTTCGCTTTCACCCGTTGTCTTTCATTAAAATGAACCTCTCTTGACCAAGTTGAATCCAAACTGATGTATTAGCAGCTCCAAATTTAGATTTTGCTACTTTTACTTTGCTTTCTGTAACAGATCAAGAAAACAATCGCCGCGAAGCTTGGTTTTTCTACTGATTCCGGGCTAATTTATCGATGAACTAACGGCCGGTACGACCGGTGCTGTTTAATTTTAAACCGTTCGAAGTAGTGGCAAATGAGCATTATCGCTACTTTTCTTCCATTTTCAACTAAACCCCAAGAGACGAAACAGACGGTGTAAACTGCATATACTCCAGTTTTGAAGAATGAAAGAGTACACAGTAATCATGTAATTACGGTAGGGTTCTTTAATCTGCACAGGGGATGTTCTCCCTGCACAAAGCGCCTCCAGTCCGAAGGACGATGTACTTTATGACATTCATACCTGCAAATGATGCCAATGGAGCGTGTTCGGACACCGAAATTTTTTCACCGCTGCTGGGTATAGAACCTGGGACCTTTAGCATCTGAGGCAAATGGACTAACCACTGATTGAGCTAGGTGGCTGGCTAAATTTAGTAAGGTAGGGATGAGCCACAGGTATCTCCATACCGGATTCAGAAATGTTGAAATGTATTTTTTGTTGAAATCGTGGACGTGTTTTGTTTTTTTAAAAAGTTTCACTAAATAAAAAAAGCCAGCCTGTTAAAATGCCACCAAAATGTAAATGTTTAAAATGATGCAGCATGGAATCAATTTGTTCCCTATTGCAACATATTCCTTTTTATGTTTTGAAATTTTGATCCTGGGTCGCGAATGGCCAGTAAATGACAATACGCACTATTTAGGTTGAGCCCTTTGTGTCCTTTTCCGACAGGGATTTAAGGGGACAGAACTCCAACAGTGCAGCACACACATGCTCTCTCATCCGCGAATTTCTGAAGTGGACGCTTCTATTTATGAATTCGGTCACATCCATGGATGTAGGGACTTTGGTAAAAAACATTGGTCACTCCTTCTGCTGTATGAACTGAATAGGTACCACAACTCACAACAACATAGCAAACAAAAAGGTCAGAATAAGCCAGAGCATATCAACCTTGAGGTTTTTTTTTTTGGGGGGGGGGGGGGGTGGTGGGGTGGTGCCGAGCGGAGCGGAGCGGGGCTCGTTTTACGGTTCTTTCAGGATTATTTCACTCATAAAGAGCCGATCGTTAATCATGTGTGGTCGAAGACCGTAGTATCCGGAGAAAAACCATCTGACCTTCTGTTGCAGAACTCGGCGTCTCACATATGATCCGAGCCAGGCTCGAACCTTCAGTGGTGAGACACATTTTATTTAAGAATCAGCGCTCGTATCTTCTACGCCACGGAGGCCCGTCTCAACCTTGTGATAATAGTTTCCTGAATCACGACCTGAATATCTTTAATTGGGGTAGAAAAGAGGCATCATTTTGTTACCTTAATTTAAGACGTCCACGCCCATCAGAGCTATAAGAAATAGATGAGCTACATGATGTTTCCACGCAGAGCTAAAACCGACGGCACATGAGTACTGGCAAACCGCTTTGAGGGTCTAAGCCTGCCCAGGTAAAGCGGTTTGAGTCGGAAAGCCCACGTTTATAAACCCTATTGGCTTCATTGGGCGTCAGGACTCGAGATGTCATACCATTTCAATGTCTTGTTAAAGTCACACAAAACTGTAAGCAACTTCTCATAAATGACCTGTACAGTGTTGACGGGGACGTTACACCTCAAATAAAATAATAATAATAAAGTGATTCAAGTCCCGTGCTAGCAATTCACACGGACTGCTACTAGCTGTAGGTAGCTGTGCACTAAATACGGGCGGTACTGGATTTTATCACTTTGGGACAGAGCTTTTAGTTGCAGTCTAAATACCAGGTAGGCTTCCATTGGATAAATATCCCATGTTTCATTTCAATGTGAGAAAAGGATAGTTATAAGGAAATAAAATGACGTGTGTTTTATAATTATATCTGCAAGCTCAAAGAAATTGTTGCTGATTTTATATTGTCACCTCTCCTTTAAAAAGCCGGCTTGTATTCACTGCGAATCTGCATGTAAACAAACATGGCCGACCATAACTTGAAAAAGAGACGAACAACATGTGGATTTTTTCTCATCAACTTGTTGACCTAGGATGGCTCTATAAATGAGTAAGGTTTGAAAAGTTTTGTATGTGTAGTTTTTGTGGGAGCATGTAAAAGGTTACTATTGTCGCCTATGGAAAATATTTAGTGGTAAGCTCCGTATACCAAAAGTTGAAAAATTAGCCCCACACTCCAGTTTTCAGTCATTACATCATATTTTAACACAGTGGTAGGTTCTATCCAAATCTGTATCATAAAATGGATATTCCTGGCATGTGGTTGGTCACAGAAACTGTAAAAAAAGTGTAAGGTTAGTGGTAATTAAGTCTAAATGGGTGTATTTGATCAGTTTTTGCTTCTGATCTGTGCATTGGTGGGGGGGGGGGGGGGCTTTAAAGCCATGTTAATTAATTGTTATTGGGTTTGTTTTGGAAAAAAGCTTACAGTAAGTGTTTAACCGGATACACAAGAGAAAGAATCTACTCCATCTGGAATTTAACAGTAAGGTAACATGGTTTATGACCTTGGTCTCTAGCCAAAGCAAAACTTCAAAATTGTCTCTGCTGCAATATCGCGATAAGTTTTCTCATCTATTATTGGTTCTAATTGATTAGATCATGTTAAAGGATCTGAACAGATATGTATCCACTGTTTCACATGGTATTTAGGCATTTATAATCATTTTGGTCAAAGTTTTATCATCAAAATATCCTCAAAATGCCATTTTTATATAAAATAGGGGGTATAGGTGTGAAATCAGCCATAAATACCAGTTGGTATGCTAATAAGGCATAATTTAGTGCATTTTAGGATTGAAGTGTTCCAAAGACATAGGAGAAGAATCACTGATGCAAGCCGGTGTCTGGGTTCCATTCCAGAAAGAGGTAAAATTTGCGCTTTTTCACAAAATATGGTTTGTTCGGCTTTCATTATAGAAACTAAAAGCGATAACTTTTTCGCAACTTTCAAAGATTCTTTGCCACTGAACATTTATTATGCATGCTTAAATTATTAGATATGATCTCAATTTCTATTTGACAATGCTTTTGATGGATCATAAAGACAATAAGGGTTTGGTATAGGTAGCTGTGCACTAAATACGGGCGGTACTGGATTTTATCACACTGGGACAGAGCTTTTAGTTGCAGTCTAAATACCAGGCAGGCTTCCATTGGATAAATATCCCATGTTTCATTTCAATGTGAGAAAAGGATAGTTATAAGGAAATAAAATGACGTGTGTTTTATAATTATATCTGCAAGCTCAAAGAAATTGTTGCTGATTTTATATTGTCACCTCTCCTTTAAAAAGCCGGCTTGTATTCACTGCGAATCTGCATGTAATCAAACATGGCCGACCATAACTTGAAAAGGAGATGTGGATTTTTTTTCTCATCAACTTGTTGACATAGGATGGCTCTATAAATGAGTAAGGTTTGAAAAGTTTTGTATGTGTAGTTTTTGTGGGAGCATGTAAAAGGTTACTATTGTCGCCTATGGAAAATATTTAGTGGTAAGCTCCCTGTAGCACTCACTCATCACGAACTTATCGCTTTGCACATGCGGTCAAGTCTGAATGTGTACATGTTTTCGAAGAGCAAATGATTATTACATGGTAAGCTTGTTTTGTTTGTTTTTAGTTTAATGACCTAATAAACACTATTTTGGGCACATTGATCCGTTTAGTTTGTCACAATGTTCCTGGATAGCCATATACATAAATGGTTAACCAATACAGCGCATATTGCTCATTGAGGCGGTTCTAACGAGTACCCACAACTTATATCTTGGAGCATAAATAAGGAAAATAATGTTTACCCCCGTAAACCCCACTTTTCTCTATATAAACCGGGGTTTAGGGTGGTCTTTATTTCACGAACTTGTTCACGTGATGTAGGACTGTGATAGCCGAATCGGCTTAAGAAGGGTAGATCCTTACCCGTCTCTAAAACAAACATTACGAAAACACGCCTTAAGATACAAATACATTATTAAATTTTACCCTACCCCCCCTCCCCCCCCCCCAAAAAAAAAATAAATAAATAAATAAATAAAATAAAATTCAGACGAGAACTTGTTATATTTTTTTTTTCCAATTCTGCTCAAAATATAGATTGTGGATATATGTTAGAACCGCCTCCTCGAGGTAATTTTCGAGTATACACAATCTATATTTCAGAACAGAAATAAGAAAAGAAGTAAGGTTAATCCCTGTAAACCCAGGTTTTCCGATTTTAAAGTGGGATTCAAGATGAGGAGTGGGGGATTATATAGGCGTGTTTCACTTTTTCGAGATTTTTTCCAGTCACCATCTGGTGAATCTCACTTGTCCGTCAAAATCGGAAGCAACGTTTCCAAAACAATGTAAATAGGGTTGATGGAGCACCAAACTTAATTCAAACAAAAGGCAAACTATCCAAACCCGTATAGTGGACACCACTGTAAATGCCATCTTGGCTTGTTTGGAGAAATAGATTGGGCGGCAAAATGATTCCGCGCGGAGCTGAAAAAACCGAACTTGAGAGTACTGGTCAACCGCTTAGGTCTGTGTCTGTCGAGGGAAAGTGGTTCGAGTCAGATCGCTCTTAATACCCTAGAGGTGTCCTTGGGCGGTAGGGATTGATGTGTAGTTTCGTGTTTAAGTAGGACAAAAGTCACAGAAAATCGGAAGAATCTTACATAGTGTTGAAAGGGACGTAAAACCCCAACCCAAACATCTAAGCAAGAAAACTGACTTTATAAAGAGAGAAAAAATGGGGTTCATACGGGTATACATTTTTCTCGTTTATGCTGCAGGACAAAGGTTATGGGACTTTGAGTTTAGGTTTAACATCCGCGTCAACACTTGTTAGGTCTTTCAATTTCGCTGCTTTCAATTTCGTGGGACTTTTTACCTACGTTGAGATGAAATAACATCTCAAGCCCTGTCGTCTATGAAATCAAAAGACATATATACAATGGAAGGTCTGACTCAAACCAGTTTTCCTGTGTAGGGTTAGTCCTTCTAAACGGTTAACCAGCACACATGTGTGGTCAGTCTCAGCTATGCGTGGAATAACCATGCAGTCAAAGCCATTTCTCCATGCCCCGATGTTTATGATGGCCAATAGGTTGTGGGTACTCGTTACAGCTGTCGCGATGTTGCGGTTCTAACGAGTACCTAACATACGTTTTTAGCACTGCATATACAAGGGGGGGGGGGGGGGGCTACGTCACACAGAAACACCAAGGCATTAGAACTCCTGCTTCGGTAAGTGTTTCTAGAAGCCTACGTGGTGTAGTGGTTACGCTACTCGCCTTGTAAACCAGGGGTCGTAGGATCAATCCCGGGCTTCTCCAGACTTCGGGATGAGTCTTTAAACCGAGGTCCCGTCTCCGTATGACATTAGCTGTTGGTGGGACTCGAACACTCACTCAATCACTCGGTAAATGTTTCTGTGTTAGACAGATAATTTAAGCACAATCTCGACATAGCTATTATCGCACAGTACGGAAGAAATTAGAATGTTTTGGGAGCACAAAAAAAAATAAATGAATAAATAAATAAATAAATAATTAATAAAAATGAAAAAAAAAATGTGCAGGCTTTAAGTAGTATGGATGAACACGTTGGATTTAGTTATGTTCAACGATCCAGTCGTCAACACTCTGGATATGAAAATCGCTCATACGAAGCAGTGTTTTCATTAATGCTCTTATAACGAGTACCCTGCTTTTTCAGAAGAAAACTATCATAAACTTATTTATTTTTATTAAAATTAAAAATTATGAACTTTGTAAGATTTTTCATTAAACGGTATCGCTAACACTCGATCAGAAAGGAGATACGTACACACTCTGAAAACCAGCATATGTTTGTTTCTAGTGACAAACTGAACATCAGGGTAAAAGGCGCAAAATCCTCTAAAGGGTTGCACGTATCTCTGATAATCATAGTGATGGCCAGATGGACAGGAGGTTGCAATTTCAACTCTCTTGTCACTTAAGAAGACATCGCCCACTCTGGAGCATTGTCGAACTAGAACAATTTCCAATTTTGTGCCGAGGAGCGAGCAAGTGACGATAAAACAACTTGTGCAGATTTAAAATATCTGAAAACACAAGAGGACCATGGGCCACTGTACTCAACAGTGCTCATGGCAGCCGTGTGTTTCATTAAGCCATTGAGGTAGAAAAAATCTAGGTTGAGGCCTACTTAAAGTCTATGCTGCGAAATTAGGCTTCTAGGTTTTCTTTTTTATGTGAAAACTTTGATATAAAATATTAATATTGGCCTAATTATTGAAAGAAGATTGAAAGAACAGATGAAAAATAAGCTGAAAATGCTCTGTGCCTCTTGTACAACACCAGACAGAACTGAAAACTGAGGAGTGTGCAAGATCTTTTTCTGGACTAGACTAGCTAGTTTAGGCCATATAGGCCTCATCATTAACCCTCTAACATTTGCGAACTTTCTGCAGTGGAATCAATGATCCCAAATGACTAGAAAATAAACCCACACTATGATGAAGGGCAGGGAGATAATTTACGGATGCCTTATATTCCCATAACACCGGTGAAGTTAAAAGGTAATCCTTTGGAAGCAAGGACTACAAGAAAAAAAAAAAATAAAATAAAAATAAAGCCACACTATGATAAAGATTGAAGTTTCTAACTTTTATAGTGCCTAAAGAAATCTTTGATAAAACATTGATTTAGACCTATAAGAGAGAGAAAGAATGAAACTAAAATGAAATGAGAAGTCAAGAAAAACATTGTCTCCTACACTAAGTAAGTTATCATTCCCAACTGCATATGAATACTGATAAACCACTAAGAGGGTATAAGCCTGCCCAGGGAAAGTGGTGCGAATTGGGCCGTACATGTGTATACAATAGCAGTAAATGCAACAATCAGGAATCCCTTATGGTTTCATTGAATGCATCGCTTGAGATGTCATTTCATCTTAATGTTTGATATAAGCCCCGGAAAGATTGGAAGCAACGTCTCCTAAATTACCTAAATACTGTTGACGGGGCCGTTAATCACAATTTCAAGTTTAGAGGATGTAAGCCTGAGTTGTATATAGAGTGGGGAATTTCACCGGAAAGTGTACCTCTACGGGGCCCCCTAGAGGCTCTATTTGGCAAATCTTGGCTCCCAGGCCTTGCGTATATTTTGCGACCGGAAAGTGCACCTCCAGCCCCCCCCCCCCACTAGCGGCTCTATTTAGCACCCGGGAAAGTGTACATGTAGGCCCCTAGAGGCTCTATTTGGCAAATCTCGGCTCCCAGGCCTTGCGTATTTTGCGGGGCTACCGGCCGACGCACGACCCGCCTTGCCCAAGAAGAACGGAAAGGGCGCTACGAAAGTGTACTTCCAATTAGAGATATAGAGGTACTTACCAAAGTGTACTTCCAATAGAGATATAGCGGCACAGGGCATACACCAACATGCCTGGAGCACAGCTATCGCGAGAGGCTTACGCCGAAATCCGATCTGGTAGGCTATTTGTCCGAGAGGCGAAGAAAAAATACCACTTCTCCCAAGCCAGGTATGCAAGAAATCGGGTCAATAAAGAGGAACATACTCCTGCACGAACCCAGTATCGGCCGGCTATGGATGGGGAGAAATGGGGATCTATCCGCGCCGCACTCCGCGCCGCACCACAATTCTCTCTATCCAAGAAGGAGAAACAAATTTTGGAACTCTCGGGGCAATGCTACTGTGTTCAATATTGCTTTTTGGTCGATTGTTTGGCAATCGGCCCAAAGTTACTAAGCATGGAGCTTTATAAACAGTGCTTATGTCCACATGACTATTACTGGGGTAGCGGTTATTTATAAAAAATAGCCGCCTTATTTCTTATCGCTGTGAGGTCGGCGTGCTCCGTGACCGCTACCAATAAAATCTGGACTGAAATCGTGTGTTTGGTTAAGCAAACAGGGTTGACCCTGATAAGACGCGACGGAACGCGGCGTCTGGTCAAGGTCTACACTGTTTGCTTTCTGTACACAAGTTTAAGGATTAAATGAAATGTTTAGAGTCAAAGTCAACGTGCACTTTTCCAGCCTGCCCAAGAGACAATTCACCCACCGGTGCTGTCAGTACTTTGATTCAAGTAAGATAATGCTGTTTCATTACGAGAGACCGTGTATTGCAGATCATTGCAAGAAGTTTACAGTATTTTTCCGCTCATGTATGAGACCATTGAGGGCCTCGAGAAATGTCTGCCAAGCCTTCATTAGTCAGTGTGTATTTTTTATTTTAAGAGAGAAATTTAAACATAAACCTGTTGTTTTATCGTCACTTATCTACACATTAACGCACCATTGTAAATAGTTCAAGTACGACAATGCTTCAGAGTGGGCGATGTCTTCCTTAGTGACGAGAGAGAGAGTGGAAATAGCAACCGCTTGTTCATCTGGCCACCATTACGAGGATACTTGTAACCCTTTAGAGAATTTGGCGCCTTTTACCCTGATTTATCCGTGTCCAAGGAAACAATATATGCTTGTTTTTAGAGTGTGTACGTATCTCCTTTCTCATCGAGTGTTAGCGATACCGTTTAATGAAAATGTCTTATAAAGTTCATAATTTTTAATCCCCCGCCGCGAAGCGGAGCGGGGATTATAGGAATGGCCTCCGTCTGTGTGTCCCTCCGTCCGGTCTTTATGTGCGTAACACTTTCTTGTCCGTTCCATATCTCCTGAAACCTTTGATTGATTTTCATTAAACTTTGGTCAATTATTCGTCTCAGTGAGCTGGTGTGCAGAACTCATAAATGAACCATGCCGACTCAAGGTCAAGGTCACGGTTGAAGGTCACGAGTTCGAAACTTGTAATTTTGTGTCCGTTCCATATCTCTTTTATCCTTAGAAGGATTTTCATTAAACATTGGTCAAATAGTCTTCTCAGTGAGCTGATGTGCAGTACCCATGGCCGTCCGTCGGTCTGTCCATCCGTCTGTTTGTCCGTAACACTTTCTTATCCGCTCCATATCTCCTGAACCCTTTGATAGATTTTTATTAAACTTTTGTCAATTATTCGACTCAGTACGCTGGTGAGCAGAACCCCTAAATGAACCATGCCGGCTTAATAAGGTCAATGTCACGGTTGAAGGTAGGTCACGAGTTTGAAACTTGGAATTTTGTGTCCGTTCCATATCTCCTTTACCCTTAAAAGAATTTGCATTAAACTTTGGCCAAATATTCTTCCCAGTGAGCTGATGTGCAGAACCTAAAAATGAACCATGCCGACTCCAGGTCAAGGTCACATTTGAAAGTCAGGAATTTAAAAGTTCGATTTTTGTGTCCGTTCCATATGTCCTTTACCCTTCAAAGGATTTTCATTAAACTTTGGTCAAATATCCCCCTCAGTGAGGTGATGCGCAGAACCCATAAATATACCATGCTGACACGAGGTCAAAGTAACATTTAAAGGTCACGAGTTTAAAACTTTGAACTTTTAAAAATACGTAATTATTTATACCGTAGTTTACATTATTTTGTTTACTTCTTCTGAAAAAACTTAAATAAGTATACATGATGCTTCTCAAGAATGTTATCATAATGGTAGTTCTAAGCAATATTATTGCATTAAAAGAAAAAAAAAACATAGCTGATTGAAACTTTTCTTGAATGGGCCAGAAACTGAATTCAAACAACAAATCATGAAAACACGCCTTTATAATTTTTACACCATCAAACTCCACTTTATTGAGTGAAACAGGGGTTTACTGGGGCATATATTGTTTTTCTTATTTCTGCTAAAATCACAGGTTGTGAGTACGTGTTAGAACCGCCTCGCTTCTGAAATGAACCCACGACCTATGATTTAAGCAAAAATCTGAAAAAGCTCAGGATTTTTCAGCTGAAAAATTCCATTTGTTTTGTTGATAAAATTTTACCTATACGATTTTGAATAGGCGCGTTTTCGTATTGAAAATTCATTTTCAAATCATCAAAGTCATGCGCTTTTTGAAGGTGGGTTTTGGAATTTTGAGATATCAAAAGATATCGTTACTTTGAAACACAGGGGCTTGAATCATGAAAAAAATGAAGATTTGTTTTTGGTACTATATTTTTTTTGTACTATAACAGAGATAGTACCAAAAAAAAAATAATTTTTTTTTTTTTTTTTTTCTTCTTCATTTTTCTTCATGATTCAAGCCCCTATGCTATGATAGCAGAAATCTTATCGCTCTGAAGGTAACATTTTGTTATTTTATGATGACGTCGGAACGTTAGTGCGAAACTGACGTCATTGATAGCAACGTTCTAAGCTTGCCGCAATGTTGGATTTATGTTTTACTACGGACCGCTCCTTGGCCCACGCCCATAGGGGCTTTGAGAATTATATGGGCTGCATGATGCTTCCACACAGAGCTGAATCCGGCCCGCACACTAGTACTGGTAAACCGCTTAGAGGATCTAAGCCTGTCCAGGAACCGCGGTGTGAGGCGTACCGCCCATACTTATAAACCCTATTTGTTTCATTGGGCGACAGGGCTTGAGATGTCATTTCATCTCATTGTCGGGTAAAATTGGAAGCAACGTGTCCAAAATGACCTTTACAGTGTTGACGTGGACGTTAAACCTCAAATCAAACAAACAAACAATACGGACCGCCCCACCCAATGTGGGCATTCTTTTGCAGTGTTTTATTGTGCCGTTTTTTTTGTATTTTTTTGAGTATGCCTCCGTGTCACTTTCTACAGGTGACTTAAGAACGCTGCGTTCTTAGTCTGCGGCCTTTCCCGAGTGACCTTTTCGTAGTAGTCCTCACGTGAACAAGTCCGTGAAATGAACACCACTCAATCCCACTTTATATAGAGAAAACTGGGGTTTAAGTGGGTAAACATTATTTTTCTTATTTCTGCTCCAAGACATAGGTTGTGCGTACTCGTTAGAACCGCGGGGCACTCACAACCTATAGTTGCAGTATAAATAAGAAAACTATCACGGATTTTCATCAGAAAAGTAGCCACTTTGGAGATGTTTAAACCTACACATTGTTGCACGGGTGTGTTAGTAATGTTATGGTCTCATTTGAAGTGTTTATATATGGAGGGCAGCTTTCGTCACACTATTGTGTTAAGTTATGCATGAACAACTGTCAATGACAGTGCACTCGGAAGGTATTTGAGCGCATGGCTTGGCAGCTTCTTGTTTAAAAAGAGCTTCCTCGGGACCCGGCAAATATTAAAACATGAAAAACCATATTTGATCCGATAATCAAAAATCAGTGATTAGGTAAGAAAAAATAGTCGTCGACACCGTCATCATCATCATAATCATCACTTGACACGGTGTACAGAAAAACAAACACATAATATGAAAGCCAGAATGTGTGAAGAAATTTGGCTCATGAAATTAGGGGATAACTGTATTCAAAATTGTCTTTTTGTTGACAATTTAGCGGTTTTACGGTGGAAAATTTCGATAAACAGCACGAGTCGGGGGCCATAAAACGGAATTTGCGACCGTAAAATCGACTATAACATTTAGTAACAGTAATGCAATTTTCTAATTAACCTATTTGGGTGTTTTGTTAAAAAGTGTGCTATTGTATTCAACTCGACCAGCAAAACCAAATAACAGCCAATGAAACGCGACATTATATGTCTGGTTTCCGACGTTGTGTGTGTGTGTGTGTGTGTGTGTGTGTGTGTGTGTGTGTGTGTGTGTGTGTGTGTGTGTGTGTGTGTGTGTGTGTGTGTGTGAATTCGGGTTTAATGTCGCTTTCAACAATTTTTCAGTCGTATCAGGACGGTGTCTGGTTGCGACAGGGAGCTCAATGATAACTTTTAAAGTGCTGCTTCACTGAAGTATCTTGTCCAAGACACATTACATGATACCACACCCAGTCACATTATCCTGACACTGGGTCGTCGACCAGTCCTAGCTCTACCCCGTAAATCTGAGTGCCAAGCGAGGAGCGTTTCCGACAGTATATCGCAGGACATACCATCGCATTTTTTTCGTTTCCCCAATCAGCCATCGCGTTGCATACTCAAGTGCATTAGAATCATATGTAAAGTTTGTTTGTTTGATTTGAGGTTTAACGTCCCCATCAACACTGTAAAGGTCATTTTAGAGACGTTGCTTCCAATTTTGTGGGACTTTTAAATGACATCTCAAGTCCTGCCGCCCAATGAAACAAATAGGGTTTATAAGAATGGACTCGCACCGCTTTGTCCGGACAGGCTAACATCCTCTAAGCGGTTTACCAGTACTCGTGTGCGGGTCGGTTTTAGCTCAGCGTGGAAGCATCATGCAGCCCATCTATTTCCTCACGCCCTGATGGACAGGGGCCGGTAAAGGGTGGGTATGATGAGGGTAGGCCAAGAGCAACTAGCGCAGCTGACGTCTTCTGTCTACCACTCAACTAGTTTACTCGTCATGGGTGCGAATTTTGTTCAATTGCTGTATGCATGCGGCTATTGGTTTTCTTTTGCTCCATCATTTCAGTGGTTTCTTGCTGTCGAGTCCTCACCGTTGTTTCATCTCTGTGGTTGTTTGATTTTTGTGTTCACGGAGATGTTGCACTGATGAGTTAGGAGGCCTTCATGCGGACTGCACAAATTATTTGTCTTAATTGCGACGGAAGTAAGGGCGAGGATTGTGGCCACGTAAAGTCGATTTAACCCCCACCCACCACCCCCAGTGGAATTCGTTTCCGCTGACCGTTCCAAGGCGGTTCTTCTGTCATGGGTGTTTGTGTCGCTTATATTATTTAATTTTGGATAGCCTATTGGCCATTTTGTGGGAAAGTAACTGTCCTGTTGATGTTTCCATTAGGGTCTGTTGTTTCATGTTTGTGATTCTTTCCCTTTGATGTCTCTGCTGGGAGATGTGGGTTAATTCTATCGATTCCTGATCATTGCCCCCACTTCTACCTTGATACATATAGATAGGGATCGAGTGATATTCTTCAATGAGACAGGTTTTCT